>CAUYUJ010015813.1:0-213931 GCA_963575745.1 Prorocentrum cordatum | reverse complement strand
TGAAGGGGGGGGGGGGGTGCGGTGCCGAAATAAAGTGGTCGGAGCTCTAGACACCCTGTGCAAGAGAATAAAAACGGGGCTTAACGCGCGGGCCAGTAACATCTGAATGCGCGCACCACGCATCGCCCCCCCAGCGGAAAATGCACTCGGGGTTGCTGGCACGACGACCTCTTTGACGCGACAATATTGAAACTTGCTGCGCGCCGCGCCAGCTGAACCAAGGGCAGCACTAGAACCCCCAGCAGTATTCAGGGTAATCCCGAGAAAGAGCTGAATCCGTAGCCAGTGTCAACGAAAAACACATTGAACCCAGGCCGGCGTGGGGCTTTTCTTTTGCGTCCGACGGCTGCGTCGCCTTCGGTCTCGTTCACCGCCCTAGCCGCAACTTCTATAACTCGCTCCCAAATTTAGAGGCCCTGGAAGTGGCCCTGGACTGTGACGCCATCGATGAAGAGGGCCGCGTTTGACCTTGTTTCTTTTGGGAAAAGGCCGCATGTCTTTGTTGGGCGACAGGGGCGCCTTCACTACTCGGGGTCTCCTCGGAGCCAGTGGGGCTTCTAGTGAGATGGTGAACGCGGGTAGTTAAACCACGTGGCGCAACAAGAAAAAACGTCTTCACACAACTCGGCCCTGGGTTCACACCATACGTTGCATCGATGGCTTCCTCCGGCAAAATGGCGTTAAGCATCGAGAGGAAAAGGGCCCCCCTTTCCGCCGCATCTGAGATTGTGACAGGCGCTGAGTCCACGGTGCCCTTGCAATGCCCGACATCGTGCTTGGGTGCTCAATGGGCAACGCCATCGGGAAGACGGTTCCCATCAACAGACGCCGACGCGTCGGAGTACGTACCCAACGGTGCTAGACACGCATCGCGACACTGATATGTCCTCTCCGGGCATGGCCCGCGGCCGCGACGAGTCCGTCTGCAGCGTCGCACGCGCGCGAAGGCAGAAAGCGCGCGTCGGAACGCACTCGCGGCCATAATCACGGCATGAAAACATAAGTGATCCGCGCATCCCAGGGAGCAAGTGGCTGGGCCGCCAGGCCCTGGTAGCTGACGCAACGGATGTCCCGGCGTGTTGGCGTGGAACCGACGTCGGGCGCCGAAGGGACATACGCCCTTCTCCGCCCAGTTCCAGCATGGTGTTTTCCCTTTGCTTTTACCACTCCCTTTGCTACTGGCGCTTATATGGTCGCGCTTCTCGCTGCCGGCGTCAGAATCCGCTGGCCGCTGCAGATTCAGCATGTTTTTGTGTGCGCCCCTATATCGGCACGCAAGCTTTCTGCATCGGTTGCTCCCGCTTGCCCCGTCTCAATACTTCCCCAGGAATCAGTTTCCCGCGCGCGGTAACGAGGAGGGCCATTTGGTTGGCCGCGGCAATTGCCTCTCGAGAAGGCGCGGGAAGCCATCTTCCCACGTTGTTCCCCAGTAGGGCCCCGATGCGTACTCCTACTGCCTTTGAGCCCCGGGGTAGACGGTCTGTCGCTGATGCCCTTGTGATTGTCCCTGTCTTGCTTCTCCAAAGCCAGCGGGGTCGCCCGGGCTGCCGCGGCATTCTGACATGCAAATGGGCACACGTTGGCAAACGCAATATTTTTCAATGCGCCTGCATAGGGCGTCTGTCTTCGACCGCCCGCCCCTCATTTTCCCCGCGGGCCCCCAGTGATCTCTCCGGGCCAACCGGGCCAGGGGCGGCAGGCCCGTCCTTTAACTTGCCTGTTTTGTTGAGAGCTTCCTTCCGACAATCAATGTTATGGTCGTTCCTCTCTTTTTACGGAATGTTCCGCAGCTGCCGCAGAAGCAACTCGTGCGTTTTGAAGTCTGGTCCTATTGGGCCGCTACCCATGCTATAGTATGTGACAACTCATTTCGTCTTCGGGACCAGCTTCATCGGTTCCTATAAATGCCCATGAATGTCTGCTGCTACGCCGCGCAGGTCACCGCGCCGAGCCATCCAATTGTTGTAGACATGGCAATGAGCATCATCTGGTTTATGCATAATGATGATGACTTTGAAGATATCTCTCACGGCCACGTTCCTGCCATGTTCTGCATGGGTAAAAAGCCATCGACAGATTAGACGCATCATTTCTCGCTCGGTAAGCAAGCGAGATTCGCCGCGCGCCGCGCGCCCCAAGCGAGACACCTGCGCGATGAGATGAACCCGATGGGGAGGCAGGTCATATTTCTGTCTCATCTTGGCAGACTTTTCTGCGAAGTCAGACGCAATCAACATGTCGATGCGCTGGTGCTCGCCTGACTCCTGCAACGACTTTGCGCCCACCTCGAGATCGAGAGCTCGCGCGATTCACGGCGCGGCGCCAGACGCATCGGACGAGGGCGACGACGCCGCCCCCGTTGCACGCAATTTCCGCTCTCTCAAACCAGTCGCGTCAGGAAGCAGCTTTAGTTTGATCTCCGACGATTCCCCCACCTGTTCCCATAATTTCAAAGGGCATGGCATGGGTCGAAGATCATCTCCATCGACCCCCCCCCCCCCCCCCCCTCGCCACCCCCGTCGGCGGGCCCTCCCCCGCCCCCGCCCCCGCCCCACTCTGGCTGAGCCGTCGACAAGATTTGGTGGATCGGGCGGGTCTTCCGACGCGGTGGGCAATTTGCAAGGGGATCCTGCTGACGGTTTGACAGATTCGGGGAACGTCGGAACCTCGCGACATGGTTTCTCTACATGCATCGGGGGCTTGCGCTCTGATTCCATAATATCGGATGGTTGAGATGCGTTCTCAATCGGCTCGACTCGCTCGGCCTTTTCCTGTTCGTCGCGTCCTGGGTGAAGATTCATCGCAACTTCCTTATGTGAGTTGATGATGTTAGCCCTGCGCATCTGCCCTTCCCACCGTTGCGAACGCTGGCGCGACGCCCTCCCTCTGCGCCCGCTTCGGCCTCCGACTTGCTCCGAGCGCGGCGTTTGCAACGTCCTGTCTTTGGATGCGTGCGGTTGTTACAACACGGCGTAAAACATCTGACGCGTTCTGATGACTGGGCTGCTGCAAAAATGACGCGTCTTCGAATTTCCCGACGCCGCTGCAGCGCGTAGTCGCGGTCTTCCTCCTGGGGCGCGGTGCGAAGAATTTCCCAGCGCCAGAAGCTGATCCTCGGTCGCCGTTCCACTCGCCATGCCATCCCGTGAAAAAGACGCACCCGTCTGCGTCGCCATGGCAATCGAGGCGATCTGTGGATCGCATCGCATTGCAGGCCGAGTCTGAGGCGCTGATGGCATCCTTCCATCGCCGAGCGTGGCCGCGTCATGTGACTCGCGGAGTGCAAGCAAAGTATGATGCGCTTCTCTTTGCCGTGCAAGGTTCTGCCCGATCAATAGCACTCTGCTCGCGAAGGCTCATTTGTTGCACCGTCGATCTGGCTTCTTCCCTCGCATGGTGAGGACTGGCAATGGTATGCGTCTCTTTTTCTTGCAATGCGCATTCTGACGGCCTATGAGATTATCTCGGTCCCTGCCCAGCGTTATGCGGCGTTTGTTGCACCCGGGTCTCCTTCGCAATCGTGTATCCTGCCTCTCGGCTTCTTGTTTCCCGGAGCTTCGTGTATGTCGGGTGTTCCAACTTTCTGTTTTGTTCAGCCTCAGTCAAAGACATTTGGGCTGCTTCTGACACAGCAAGTTAGCTCAGTTGTGCTCGTCGGGCGGCGCGCTGGAAGGATTCCTCTTCAGTGTGCATTCGACGAATATGTTCGTCCTTTTCGGCCCTGAAAATGCGCACCTGCGCTGCCAACTCGTCGCGCAACCTCTTCTCATTGGCTGATTTCTTCTCCGCCTCTGCCTGTTGCCACTTTAAAAATGCGAGGCGGCGGCAGTCATGTTCCTTCATGTCTACGCATTCGGAGCACAGCCAATTGAGGTTACAAGATTGACAACTATGTGAGCACCTTGCGCATAGTGGTCGTTGGCACGATCCCTTTGGCCCATGTGGTTTCCCTGGTTTATCAGCGGAAGGGTAGCATCCTGGCCCTTCGGCCCAACAGCCAGTCTTACCTGAGATGCCTGCGGAAGAGGCTCTACAGGGTCCTAGGCCGCTTGTTGATCGGTTACGCAACCTAGATGCCAAAGGCGATTTTGATAGGGATCTCGTGATGTTCGTGGACGAAATGCCAGATTTGACATCTGGATCTCCCAAGATAGCGGACAGCTCGCGTGTCATTTCGTCTCCCTTATCCATTGGCTGAACCAGCGCTAACCCACCGCCTACCGCAGGAACGAATGGATCGTCGAGCAACGAAGAAACTTGTTGGACTACAGGAGGGACGTTGACCGGTTCATCTGTTCGAGGCACTGCAATCCGAGCATGGGTGTCTTCTGCAAGAAAGATTACATCATGGCTCCTGGCAAAAAAAAGGGGTTTAATGGCGTATGGGTCTCATCGCTCGTGATTGATCCGCTAAGCTACACTTCGGATATGCAGGGATGAAGTAGGAGAAGGAAAACCTAATCCTTTATCCGCGCTCGCGCGGGACGCGCGCAGTCTTCGGCCCGCTCCCCGAGCCAATCCTTCACAGCTGCGGGCAGCGTCGGCGGCGGCGGCGGCCGGCGGCAAGCACAGGGAGTGAGCGGGGAGAGCGCACGAACAACTAGATCGGACTGGTATATTTCGGGCATCTCTGAAAGCTGGCAGGTCTGGAAGATGTATCGGCCGCCGCGGCCGCTCCAGAACGCTGTGTCTGACAGCGTCGATCGATGTGCTTTGTTGTGCGCCTACCTGAATGGGCATCGATAGTCGAAGCATCGATGACCCCAAGGGGCAGTCCTGGCGCTTGGAGCCTCTTGGCCCGTCTTCGAGCCTTGGGAGCCAGCCCCAATGCCCCGAATCTCTGAAGCACCTGAGGTTTAGAAATGATGTTCGCTTGTTCACCTTTTCGGTCTGACGGGCGCCCAAGACGGGCCAAGAGGCCCCCAAGAGAGCTCAAAGAGAGCCCCAGAAGGCCACCGAAAAAGGCCAAAGCGGCCCTAAGAGGGCCCACGGGGGGGGGGGGCACGAACTGACATTTCGAGCCCGTTCTGTTGGATGGCCCCTGAGACCGCCAGGAAGAGGAATGGGTGGTTTCACGGGGAGTGCGGGCGTCCACGTGGTAACTCGGTGGAAGGCGTTGGAGCAGGATGCTGTGGAATATTGGGTGTGGTGTTGGAAACGGAAGAGATTGAGTAGGCGAACCTTTTCAGGTTACCCGTGGGGAGGAGGCTGTGGAGTAGCGACTGTGTTTGGGACGGAGAATGTGAACTATTGGGTTCGGCGTTCGAGACGGAAGGAGTTGAATAGAAGGAGTTGTTCAACTTACACTCGCGGAGGAGGCTTGTGGAGAAGTGAGTATGGTGTTGAAGATGGAGGCGGTGGAGTACTGGGTGTGGTGTTGGATCTGGAAGGGCTTGAGCACGTGGATCTTTGCAAGGTGCACTTGGGGAGGAGGCTGTGGAGTAGTGGATGTGGTGTTAGGGACGGAAGCAGTGAGACTATTGGATGTGGTGTTAGGGGCGGAGGGAGTTGAACACGAGGACCTTTTCAACTTGCACTCGGGGGGGAAGCTGTGCAGTAATGACTGTGGCGTTGAAAACGGAGGTTGCGCAGTATTGGGCGCGGTGGTGGAAACGGAGGGCGCCGAATAGGAGTATTTCTTCAAACTACACTTTGGGAGGAGGGTGTGGAGTAGTGGGTCAGGGGTTACATGCGGAAGCTGTGGAGTATTGAGTGCGGCGTTGGAGGCCGAACTTGAATAGGAAGACGTCCTCACATGTATTCAAGTGTGGGTGTGGCGTTGGAGACGGAGGCTGTGGAGTATTGGGTGTGGTGTTACTGACGGAGGGAGCTGAATACGACGATCTCATCAGCTTGCACTCGGGGAGGAGGCTGTGGAGTAGTGGGTGTGGTGTTCGAGCTGGAGACTGTGGAGCGTTGGTGCGGTGTTGGGGAAGGAGGGAATCGAGTGGGCGAACGTTTCCAAGTTGCACTTGGGGAGGCTGTGGAGTAGTGGGCGTGGTTGAGAAAGAGGCTGTGGAATATGAGGTGTGGTGTTAGAGTCGGAGGGGCTTGAGTAGGCGGATTTTGTCAATTTGCATGTGGGCGGTTGTGGAGTAATGAGTGTGGTGTTGGGGAAGGAGGCTGTGGAGTTGGGTGTGGTGTTGGTGACGGGCGGAGTTGAGTATGAGGATATTTTCAAGTTGCACTTGAGGTGGAGGCTGTGGGTGTGGTGTTGGGTGATTCCCACGCGCTTGCCACTGCGGGGCAGACGTCCTTCTGCAGCACACCGGCACCCGGTCGGTCCTGGGCGGCACGTCACCGGCTTCGCCTGGCAGCCGCGCCTCAGACTGCGGCTCTTTTTCCCCGTACGTGGCACCTTGGACTACCACGGCCTGGGCCTCTCCTGCATCCTGCTCGGTGGCACAACGTTGCACTCCGGCCCAGCGGTGCTCCTCATCCTCTCGGGCGTCGCCCTGGATGCGTGGCGCGTCCTCTCCCGCAGTGTATGGGGCTGGTGTACATGATGCGCCGCTGACGGCACCACCACCAGCTTGTTGCCTCCCGGTACTTCGCCTCCGGGTTCCTGTTCAAGGCGTTCCTTTGCATGCACTTCGCTTTCGGCACCGCCTGATCCTGGGGTTTTGCCCTCTCCTGGCCTTGGCGTGGGGCCCCTCCTTCTGTTTTCCTTCCTCTGTTAATGAAAGCTGTGCGCGGCCAGCTGAGTTTCGACCGGAAGAGGCTCGCTCTCGACCCGCGGATCAAAGAGGGTGTGGTGTTGGGCAAGGGGCGAACATCGCTGTCAATCTGGGCCCCAAATGGCGTAGAACAGGAAACTTCAAAAGTGAGTGCGAACATCGTCGGAACCAAACGCACTTTCATGTGGAACGAGCGCCGACACGCACAAAGGAGGCTTCATAGTCCGTGTGCATGGCTCACATGTGCGTATGTGTACTAACATATATAGATGAGTGCGTGCATACATGTATGTATGTATGTTGGGGTATATTTATATATGCCTGGTTAAAACATGTGTAAAAATGATACATATATATATATGTGTGTGTGCGTGTGTGTACAAGTATGTGTGTACGCACTCCTCGATATGCCCCTTGTCGACGCCCGCCAGACTTCCACCATCCCTGGAAACCGCTAGCCGCGGGCCCGTGGCATGCAGGAAGAGGCAGGAGCTCCCAGCGGTGCAGCTGCCCAGCTGCCAGGCGCGGCACACCCCGGCGACCTCCTCCGTGGACAGCCAGGCCTGGCCGAGCGCCGCGGCGGACGCAGGGGGGATTGCAAATTCCACCAGCAATCTGGGCGCGAGTGGTTTAGACCGTTTCCTCTTCCAACTCCCCTTCTTCCTCTTCGGTAACGCGTGTATCCCCTCCCCCTGGGTCCAGAGGGGGCGTCCCGCGGATCGTTGGAGCATCCAAGATGGCCTCGGTCAAGAAGCCACAACCACTGATTCTACTAAGGCTTTGGCCACACTCTGGCCTCCTGAGGGGGTGGTGGGTGCGGGAGGGGAAGGGGGAGGGCAAATTGGGGAGTTCCCGTCCTTTGATCGATCTTCTCCAAGACGGCCCCCATATGCCCCCGAGGCCCCCAAGGGTACCCCAAGATGGTCCCAAGAGGTGCCCAGGAGGCGCCAAGAGGCCCCCGAGATATCTCCAAGATGCTCCCAAAAGACCTCCAAGACGCCCCAGGAGGCTCCCAAGAGGCACCCAAGACGCCCCAGGGGGCCTCGGCGAGAAGGCACACAATAATTGTGTGTTACGTAGGTTTTGGCCACAGTTTGGCCTCCTGGGGGGACCCAAATTCAGGAGCCCCCCTCCTTTGATCGATCTTCCCCAAGATGGCCCCACGAAGGCCCCGAGGCTCCCAACGGTGCCCCAAGACGGCCCCAAGATTTGCCCAGGAGGCACCGAGAGGCCCTCGAGAGGCCCCGAGGACGCACCCAAGAGCCTCCCAGGAGACCCCCAAGGGGCTTCAAGAGGCCCCCAAGAGGCACCCAAAACGCCCCAAGAGGTCACGGCGAGAAGACACACATCATTGATTATCAGAGTGAGGAGGCCGAACGGTCATTCACTGTCCCTGGGTGCGTGGCTGAAGTGGGCTTTTGCGGTGAAGATTGTTGTTGAATATCCATGTTTAAAAAACAGCTATTGTTGATCCCCCCCTTCTGGTAACCATTGTATTTTTCAGTTGAAATGCCCCCCTCGGGGCTCGCACCCTGTTTTTCCCGACCTAGGCTCTGCCTAGAAGGGTTCTTACCCTGTATGCTTAAAGGGCCGGGCAGTGCTCCCCGCCCCGGGCGGTTCCCCCAGGATCCGCCCCGCGGTTCCCCCAGACCCCTGGGAGCTTTAGCTTCAGCTTCAGCTTAGCTTTAGCTTTAGTTTTAGCTTTAGCGTTAGCTTTAGCTTTGTCTTAGCTTCAGCTTAGCTTTAGCTTAGCTTCAGCTTAGCTTTAGCTTAGCTTTAGCTTAGCTTTAGCTTATGTTTAGCTTAATAAACGCTTAAGCTTAGCTTAAGCTTAGCTTAGCTCTAGCTTGGCTTTAGCTTAGCCTAAGCTTTGATGTAGCTTAGCTTTACCTTAGCTTTAGCCTAGTGTTAGCTTAGCTTTAGCTTAGCTTTAGCATAGCTTTAGCTTAGCTTTACCTTAGCGTTAGCTTTGCTTTAGCTTAGCTTTAGCTTAGATTTAGCTTAGCTTCAGCTGCTTAGTTTTAGCTTAGCTTTAGCTTAGCTTCAGCTTAGCTTTAGCTTAGTTTTAGCTTAGCTTTAGCTTAGCTTTAGCTTAGCTTTCGTTTAGCTTTAGCTTAGCTTTACTGTTACTACTAATGCTGCTTTCCTAAGGGCTCCAACTCCTAGGTAGGGTCGCACTGGGATTTCTTAATTATGCGCATATATACAATTTTACTGCACGCGTCCACGCCAATGGTCTAATAGCTCAGTTTCCCCCTCAGACTGCGGTTCGCCGCGAACCGCCCGACGCCCCCTTCCCCCGCAACAGCGCCAAGCCAAGGGCAAGACCCCCGCAGCCAGAGCAACCAAGCGTGGCAGTCCACGCCGGCTTCACTCTGGGCTTCTTCACGACAGGGAGGGGCGTTTCAGGACCCAGGTCCCAATGGACCCCAGTCCGCGGCACCGCAAAATCGAGGAAAACAAGCTTTACCTGATGGGCTACGGCACCTCAGGCAAGCATTGAACCGGCTAGCCTCTACAAGCAAGAGATTATTTTGGTGGGCGGTGTGAGGGTCGGGAGCCAGAACAGCTCTGGAACGGAGGGTAGACGGCGTAGGGGATACACGCACCAAATGGTATGACCATACAAGCCAGTATACGGACATACCGTTTTACTGCACGCGTCCACGCGAATGGTCTAATAGCTCAGCTTCCCCCTCAGACTGCGGTTCGCCGCGAACCGCCCGACGCCCCCTTCCCCCGCAGCAGCGCCAAGCCAAGAGCAAGACCCCCGCAGCCAGAGTCACCAGGCGTGGCAGTCCACACCGGCTTCACTCTGGGCTTCACGGGCCAGCTTCACGACATGGAGGGGGGGTGGGTCCGGGAAGAGGTTGAGGGGGTCAGGACCTTCCTCTTCTCCCTCATCCGCCACCGGGGTTGGGCTGACCGCCGGGCTCGGGTCCTTGGCTGTGTCTGACCCGCTTTTCTTGTCCCCGTCCCCGCCCCAGTCGATCCCATCCGGTTCGCCTTCGCTTCTGCCTGCCTGGTTGGTTGGGCCCCTCCCTTCTGTCTGCGGGTCACACCCCCCGTCTGCTCCTGTAGCGCGGGGGTTCGCTCTGGGAGCACGGACAGAGGTGTCCTCCTGTACAGGTCCGAGGCTGTCTGTTGGGGGGGGGGGGCATCGGTTTCGCCTGCTCTGTTCAGCCAGGTTGCTGCTGGGGACTCGGCCGCTGTTGAGGAGCCTGTGTCTGCCTCGCGTGGGTCCCGGTTGGCCAGGACGGGGATGGTACCGTAGGCCAGGGCGGCGTGGTCAATTCCCATGAGGAATCTCAGCAGTGTGCTGATCCGCTGTCGGAGGGGGCACTGGCCCCTCTGCTCAGTCAGGATGGCAGCGTAGCTGTCCCATTTGTCTTGGTACTTCCCGTTGGATTTCATTAGGTGGAAGACCACTCGGGCCACTGCGGCCCGCTGCCCCCCCCATGGGATGTCGGGGGGTGACAGTCGTTCGGGATCGTATCCCCGTAGATCATTCCCAGGAAAGGGAACAGACGTGCTGTGGGCCACGACCCCCCGTCGGTTTTGTCCCCTGAGATGCCTGCACCGTGCCGCTGCAAGAAATCAGCCCAACATTTGTAGATGGAGTGGTTCCATTCCAGCAGGTACTTCACCAAAGAGCGAACGGGGCCGTCGGACTCCACCCCAGTGAGCCTGAAGGTGGAGAGTGGGTTGGTAGAACGGGGCACTCTGGCGGGGCCACGTCGGGGAACAGTGATTTGATGTCGCGTCCGACCTTGTCTGGTTCGCTGCTTTCTCCTGCGCCGCTGTCGTGTTCCCTGCCGTTGGGGGTGAGCTCGTCCCGTGTGGCCGATTGCCTTGAATACGTGTCTTTGGCCGCTGCGTTGACGCCAGTTGGGGAGAGGTAGACACTGATGTCGTAGCTTTCCTCCTGCACTTCTGCTGTTGCTGCGCGCTTGGCGGGTGCGATGGGGTATACACTAGAGGAATGCTGGTCCAGGATGCGATCGAGCGTGCCGGGCGCCACGTTCCAGATGTGGATGAGGCACCGTCTGCAGGCCCATCCTGCATTCCACTGCTGCTGGGTCCAGAGCGTGGGCATGGTATCCCATGGCGGTAGCCCTGTCTCGGCGTTGCACGGCGCACCTGGCTCCGGGCTCCACATGAAGCAGCCGAGTGCGGGACTGGTTGCCGACCACACGAGCAGTGGCGACCCCACAGGGCAGGTGTTGCACATGGCGGAGTAGGTGTGCTGGTGGGGTTACGCGAAGCGTCTAGAATGGGGTGTTAACGTCTCAGCTCACGCAGCTGTTTTCTCTGGCGCCTCCTGGCGCCAGAGGCGCCACCGCATTGTTCGATGAAGGCGCCTGGCGGAAGAGGCGGAGACGGAAGAGGCCGAGGACGGACGACTGAGGATGATGATGATGATGATGATGATGATGATGATGATGATGATGATGATGAGGATGAGGATGAAGATGAGGATGAAGAGAAGGGGAAGAGAGATACGATTGGTACGCGCAGTCGTGTATCTTGTTTCAGAGATTCCTCGTCCTCGACAATTACACATTACGAATACCACGTGCTCTCCTCTCTCCCCTGACCCCGTCCGGAAGACATTCGGCCTCCTTCGCATCTTATTATTTTCACCCACCGGAGTTCAAACGTTTGCCTTCCCTATGTTTGTCCCAACCATCCTGTGGTGTTGGGTCCTCGTTTTGAAGAGACGGCGCCCCGCGTTCCTCACCTCCTCCTCCTCCCCCCCCCTCCCTCCTCCCATCATCATCATCATCATCATCATCATCATCATCATCATCATCATCATCATCATCATCATCATCATCATCATCATCATCATCATCATCATCATCATCATCATCACATCATCCGATTTCGGCACACCCCTCACACGTTTCGTGGCCCCATAGGGAGCTCCACCGAAGGCCCCAGTGGCAGGGTCCGCATGCCTCCCCACCACCCATTTCGGCACACCCCTCACACGTTTCGTGGCCCCATAGGGAGCTCCACCGAAGGCCCCAGTGGCAGGGTCCGCATGCCTCCCACCACCCATTTCGGCACACCCTCACACGCTCGTGGCCCCATAGGGAGCTCCACCGAAGGCCCCAGTGGCAGGGTCGCATGCCTCCCCACCACCCATTTCGGCACACCCCTCACACGTTTCGTGGCCCCATAGGGAGCTCCACCGAAGGCCCCAGTGGCAGGGTTCGCATGCCTCCCCACCACCCATTTCGGCACACCCCTCACACGTTTCGTGGCCCCATAGGGAGCTCCACCGAAGGCCCCAGTGGCAGGGTTCGCATGCCTCCCCACCACCCATTTCGGCACACCCCTCACACGTTTCGTGGCCCCATAGGGAGCTCCACCGAAGGCCCCAGTGGCAGGGTCCGCATGCCCCCCCACCACCCATTTCGGCACACCCCTCACACGTTTCGTGGCCCCATAGGGAGCTCCACCGAAGGCCCCAGTGGCAGGGTCCGCATGCCTCCCCACCACCCATTTCGGCACACCCCTCACACGTTTCGTGGCCCCATAGGGAGCTCCACCGAAGGCCCCAGTGGCAGGGTCCGCATGCTTCCCCACCACCCATTTCGGCACACCCCTCACACGTTTCGTGGCCCCATAGGGAGCTCCACCGAAGGCCCCAGTGGCAGGGTCGCATGCCTCCCCACCACCCATTTCGGCACACCCCTCACACGTTTCGTGGCCCCATAGGGAGCTCCACCGAAGGCCCCAGTGGCAGGGTTCGCATGCCTCCCCACCACCCATTTCGGCACACCCCTCACACGTTTCGTGGCCCCATAGGGAGCTCCACCGAAGGCCCCAGTGGCAGGGTTCGCATGCCTCCCCACCACCCATTTCGGCACACCCCTCACACGTTTCGTGGCCCCATAGGGAGCTCCACCGAAGGCCCCAGTGGCCTGGTTCGTATGCCTCCCCAACACCCATTTCGGCACATCCCTCACACGTTTCGTGGCCCCATGGGGATTTCCACTGAAGGCCCCAGTGACTGGGTTCGCATGCGCCCCCACACCCATTTCGGCACACCCCTCACACGTTTCGTGGCACCATAGGGAGCTCCACCGAAGGCCCCAGTGGCTGCGTTCGCATGCCGCCCCCACACCAATTTCGGCACACCCCTCACACGTTTCGTGGCCCCACAGGGAGCTCCACCGAAGGCCCCAGTGGCTGCGTTCGCATGCCGCCCCCACACCAACTTCGGTGCACCCCTCACACGTTTCGTGGCCCCATAAGGAGCTCCACCGAAGGCCCCAGTGGCAACGTTCGCATGCCGCCCCCACACCCATTTCGGCACACCCCTCAAACGGTTCGTGGCCCCATAGGGAGATCCACCGAAGACGGTACTCACACCAGCATTACTCACAACTGCATATGGTTGGGTCCTTCGCCAGGCTAATTGTTGCACTCCCAATGTCTTCGGTCCTGAAAAATGCTACTCCCGCGTCGGCGCGCTGCTCCCGACGCTCAGAATGGCGCTCACCCCAGCAAGGGCCACTTTTCAACCACTTTTCTGGACCCAGGTCCTTCCTCATGATTGTCGCATTCTTCCTTTCCCATCCTCCGCCTTCCCCTGGTCTTCCTGCTCCTCCCGCTCCTTCCAAATTACCGCTGCTGCTGTTCGTCCTCGTCCTCCTGTTTCTTCCTCATCCTCCTCCTTTTCCTCCTGCTCATCCTCCTCCTCACCCGCCACCTCCTCCTCCTCCTCCTCCTCCTCCTCCTCCTCCTCCTCCTCCCACTCCTCCTCCCCTTCCTCCTATGTACGCAGCTCACCTTACCCGATTGCGCATAACACGATTGGGCCTTTCCGTTGGAGTTCCAGGTCCGCTATGGCACGCGTCCGCGGATAAAGTAACATTCGACGCAATAGAAAGTGATGGGTGGGAGGGTCGGATGTAAGATATGGCGCGAGCGCAGCTAGCTTGTCCTTCTCCCCCTCTCTGCCTCTCCCGCGGCCTGCCTGGAAGGGCGGCGCGGGGCGGCCCGCGAGCGCCGGCGCGTAGGGCGCGGCGCCCAGCGTCTCGGCCTCGGCCTCGGCCTCCTCGGTCAGGTCGGCCCAGCTCTGGCGGCTGCTGCGGCTGCTGCGGCTGCTGCGGCTGCTGCTAACGGCGGGCGGCGCGGCGTCCGGCTCCTGTTTTTCCCCGGGAGGAGGGGAGAGGAGGGCGCCGAGGAGGAGGAACACGATGAGCAGAAGCAGTAGGAGCAGGAGGAGGGATGGCGAGTTGCACTAGGAGGAAAGGGGGAAATGGAGAAATAAGAAGAGCAGGGGGCGGGGCGCGTCGATGAGTAAGAGGGATGAGTAAAGGAAGTGGGCAGGGATGGGGATGACGATGATGACGATGAGGAGGGAGAGGAAGAGGAGGAGGAGGAGGATGAGGAGCAGGAGGAGGAGGAGGAAGAGAAGGAGGAGGAGGAGGAGAGGAGGAGGACAAGTGTGAACCATCAGTGATGTTGCAATAAGCCCTCCTCTTGGGGCTTTCTCTTGAGGCCCCCTGGAGCTCCGTTAGAAACCGCTTGGAGCTCTCGTGGGCCGTCTGCCTAAAGGATCGGCGTGGTTAATAAGTGTCACCGTGAGTTATAACCATGTTTTTACCTAACAGCTTGTTCTGATAGGTTTCTAGTGGTCTCAAAAGAGAGCAGCAGATGACTCCACAGGGGGGTCTGGGCGGGTGCCGGACAGGGTGCCGCAGAAGTCGTTTTAAGCCAACAGTCACACACTTCGTGCTCTTCGACCTCCCAGAACCCAGGGCCACATTCTGAATGCCCGGAGCCAACTGTAGGCCACTTCGTGCTCTTCGACTTCCCAGAACTCCATTCCCGGGCCACATTTTGGATGCCCGGAGCCAACTGTAGGCCACTTCGTGCTCTTCGACTTCCCAGAACTCCATTCCCGGGCCACATTTTGGATGCCCGGAGCCAACTGTAGGCCACTTCGTGCTCTTCAAGTTCCCAGAACTCCATTCCTGGGCATGATTTTGAATGCCCGGAGCCAACTGTAGGCCACTTCGTGTTCTTCTAGTTCCCAGAACTCCATTCCTGGGCCACATTTTGAATGCTGAGGCAGGCTGATGCTGCGGCCGAGGCAGGCTGAGGCTGAGGCAGGCTGAGGCTGAGGCCGAGGCTGAAGGCAGACTGAGGCTGAGGCTGAAGCAGACTGAGGCTGAGGCTGAGGCAGGCTGAGGCTGAGGCTGAGGCAGGCTGATGCTGAGGCAGGCTGAGGCTGAGGCTGAGGCTGATGCAGGCTGAGGCTGAGGCAGGCTGAGGCTGAGGCCGAGGCTGAAGGCAGACTGAGGCTGAGGCTGAAGCAGGCTGAGGCTGAGGCTGAGGCAGGCTGAGGCTGAGGCAGGCTGAGGCTGAGGCTGAGGCAGGCTGAGGCTGAGGCTGTGACTGCGACTGCCGTTGCCGCTGCGACTGTCATCGCGAATGCGACTACGACTGCGAGAACAGCAAAATTCTACAACTGGATTTTCATCTGAATCTGAAGGGGAATGCTTTCAGATATGCTTCTACATATCGCTGTTAGGTTGCTTTGCCGGGATAATTACCTAACAGCTTGTTCTGATAGGTTTCTAGTGGGGTCAAAAGAGAGCAGCAGATGACTCCACAGGGGGGTCTGGGCGGGTGCCGGACAGGGTGCCGCAGAAGTCGTTTTAAGCCAACAGTCACACACTTCGTGCTCTTCGACCTCCCAGAACTCCATTCCCGGGCCACATTTTGAATGCCCGGAGCCAACTGTAGGCCACTTCGTGCTCTTCGACTTCCCAGAACTCCATTCCCGGGCCACATTTTGGATGCCCGGAGCCAACTGTAGGCCACTTCGTGCTCTTCGATTCCCAGAACTCCATTCCCGGGCCACATTTTGGATGCCCGGAGCCAACTGTAGGCCACTTCGTGCTCTTCAAGTTCCCAGAACTCCATTCCTGGGCATGATTTTGAATGCCCGGAGCCAACTGTAGGCCACTTCGTGTTCTTCTAGTTCCCAGAACTCCATTCCTGGGCCACATTTTGAATGCTGAGGCAGGCTGATGCTGCGGCCGAGGCAGGCTGAGGCTGAGGCAGGCTGAGGCTGAGGCCGAGGCTGAAGGCAGACTGAGGCTGAGGCTGAAGCAGACTGAGGCTGAGGCTGAGGCAGGCTGAGGCTGAGGCTGAAGCAGGCTGATGCTGAGGCAGGCTGAGGCTGAGGCTGAGGCTGATGCAGGCTGAGGCTGAGGCAGGCTGAGGCTGAGGCCGAGGCTGAAGGCAGACTGAGGCTGAGGCTGAAGCAGGCTGAGGCTGAGGCTGAGGCAGGCTGAGGCTGAGGCAGGCTGAGGCTGAGGCTGAGGCAGGCTGAGGCTGAGGCTGTGACTGCGACTGCCGTTGCCGCTGCGACTGTCATCGCGAATGCGACTACGACTGCGAGAACAGCAGAATTCTACAACTGGATTTTCATTTGAATCTGAAGGGGAATGCTTTCAGATATGCTTCTACATATCGCTGTTAGGTTGCTTTGCCGGGATAATCTATGTTATAAGTCTGGTATAAGTAAATATAACTTGTTATAGCTAGGTTACGATCTTACTACGTTCGTTAACTTGGCTTATCTACTTAAGTATAGCTACGCGGAGTCAAAACAGTTTGTAACTCTGCTAACGTTTAACATATGTTGGAAAAACGATGGCGTGTAGGCTGTTTTTTCCTTGGCGTATACGGTCTGTTTCAATGCTGCTATTTACCTAACAGCGAAGACTGATAGGTTTCTAATGGGCTAAAAAGAGAGCAGCAGATGACTCCACAAGGGGGTCTGGGCGGGTGCCGGACAGGGTGCCGCAGAAGTCGTTTTAAGCCAACAGTCACACACTTCGTGCTCTTCGACCTCCCAGAACTCCATTCCCGGGCCACATTCTGAATGCCCGGAGCCAACTGTAGGCCACTTCGTGCTCTTCGACTTCCCAGAACTCCATTCCCGGGCCACATTTTGATGCCCGGAGCCAACTGTAGGCCACTTCGTGCTCTTCGAGTTCCCAGAACTCCATTCCCGGGCCACATTTTGAATGCCCGGAGCCAACTGTAGGCCACTTCGTGCTCTTCGAGTTCCCAGAACTCCATTCCCGGGCCACATTTTGATGCCCGGAGCCAACTGTAGGCCACTTCGTGCTCTTCGAGTTCCCAGAACTCCATTCCCGGGCCACATTTTGAATGCCCGTAGCCAACTGAGGCTGAGGCAGGCTGCTGCTGAGGCAGGCTGAGGCTGAGGCTGAGGCAGGCTGAGGCTGAGGCAGGCTGAGGCTGAGGCTGAGGTTGAGGCTGAGGCTGAGGCTGAGGCTGAGGCAGGCTGAGGCAGACGCTGAGGCAGGCTGATGCTGAGGCAGGCTGAGGCTGAGGCTGAGGCTGATGCAGGCTGAGGCTGAGGCAGGCTGAGGCTGAGGCCTGAGGCTGAAGGCAGACTGAGGCTGAGGCTGAAGCAGGCTGAGGCTGAGGCTGAGGCAGGCTGAGGCTGAGGCAGGCTGAGGCTGAGGCTGAGGCTGAGGCTGAGGCTGAGGCTGAGGCAGGCTGAGGCAGGCTGAGGCTGAGGCTGAGGCAGGCTGAGGCTGAGGCTGAGGCTGAGGCAGAGGCTGAGGAGGCTGAGGCTGAGGCTGAGGCTGAGGCAGGCTGAGGCTGAGGCTGAGGCTGAGGCAGGCTGAGGCTGAGGCAGGCTGAGGCTGAGGCCTGAGGCTGAAGGCAGAGGCTGAGGCTGAGGCTGAAGCAGGCTGAGGCTGAGGCAGAGGCAGGCTGAGGCTGAGGCTGAGGCAGGCTGATGCTGAGGCAGGCTGAGGCTGAGGCTGAGGCAGGCTGAGGCTGAGGCTGAGGCAGGCTGAGGCTGAGGCTGAGGCAGGCTGATGCGGAGGCAGGCTGAGGCTGAGGCTGAGGCTGAGGCTGAGGCTGATGCAGGCTGAGGCTGAGGCAGGCTGAGGCTGAGGCCGAGGCTGAAGGCAGGCTGTGGCTGAGGCTGAGGCTGAAGCAGGCTGAGGCTGAGGCTGAGGCAGGCTGAGGCTGAGGCTGAGGCAGGCTGATACTGAGGCAGGCTGAGGCTGAGGCTGTGACTGTGACTGCCGTTGCCACTGCGACTGTCATCGCGAATGCGACTGCGACTGCGAGAACAGGAGAATTCTACAACTGGATTCTCATCTGGATCTTAAGGGGAATGTTTCCATATATGCTTCTACACATCGCTGTTAGGTTGCTTTGCTGGGATAATATTTTAACATGGCGTTGCTCGAGTTTTGCCTGACTCCCCCATCAAGAGTGCGATCGCTGCAATGCATTCATGAATTTCGAAGGGTGCAGATTGCAAGATTGCAATGTTCGTTTGCATATACACATGCGCCGTATAGGCTTTTTGCTAAACAAAGGTTGTTTCCACACGCGGCGCCATGACTGCCAAGCGTGAACTGAACATGCAAAATATCGTTGGGGAGATGCAGCAGGTCAAGGCTGCATATGAGCAGCCAGACGCCCCCGTTGTTTCTTTATTCGAGGAGGTATGCGCCGTAGCGCAGCGGAGCGGCATCGATGGCATCAGGATGGAGAGGATTAAATACATGTTCGTGTGCATGGAAAACAGGTATGGGGATAGGGTTGTGCCGAGCGATGTGCTAATTCTTATCGTAAAAATATGCAGGGACGGTTTCAAGAACTCGGCCCTTCAAAATCCAGCGCGCATGGAATTGCAAACAGGCTCGGCGGAATATGAGAAGGCCAAAGCGTTCAACGATAAGATAATGAAAGATTCTGCTGGCCATATGCCCTGCTATGAATGCGAAACTACATTCGCAAGTTACACGCGTGGACATACAAGCACGGTCTTGCCTTGCTGCGTTGCTTATATGCAGAAGTTCCCGCGCCGCAGAAACAGCCATAACGAGCCGACAGGATTTCACAATATGGGTTTCTTTCAATGAAGAGGTTGAGGGAAGCGCAGCCCGACTACGCAAAGGCCTGCGATGAGGGCATTGAATGGAAGGTCTTCCAGTATGAATTTGTCGAAGCGTTCCCTTGGATTTCAAACCTTGCCCAGGAAACAGGCAATGCGGGACAACAGATCGCTCGTTGCAAGTCCCGATTGAGCCTGAAGTTCAAGATCGCATCCATGGCGAACCGCTGGGCTAACCAAGGAGGCAAGATCGACTGGCCGAGGGCCATTCAAGAGGTGACTCGCGCGGGTTCCCTCTTCCCTGGGGAAATCGACTGGTTGGCAACGCATGCGAAAGAGATGTCGGGCGGTCTGGGCGAGCAAATTTTCCTCGGCGAATTAGGGGGCTTCTCGCGGCAATGAACTGCCCAGCGCGTGGTCGCAGGCGCCATGGTAAAGAGCCTCGCCGAAGTGAAGATCAAGAACGAGGGGGCTGCGGTGACGTTCGAACTCGCATGCATGAAAGCCACGGCGGCCGCGAGTGGCAAGTACGCCAGGGGCGGCCATCATATGCCCTTAAGGCCACGTGACGTCCGCGCTGTCGGGCGACAAGAAGGCTACAATTGTTCTGCATGCGGATGAGTTCTTGCAGAATGTGCGAGAGATCGCAAACAAAAGGAAACAAGAACAATAACAAATGCGTTGCGCCAGACACGCTCGCATACGGTACCGTCGTAGGGTTGACCGATGTTCGCGTCGCTCACTTCGTACTCAACAAACCAGACGAACGATTGGGCAGCGCCAAAACGTTGCCATATATAGGCGCCAGTTTCTGTACTGCGTTGGCAACGCATGTGGGCAAGCCAGTGGAAAGCCCATGGGGGGGGGGTCAAGGCCGCTCCTGCAGAAGCGCCCAAAACGGCTACAAGCTCGGGTGTGAAGGAGTATACTGCGACAGGCGCATGGTCCAGCCAGGCAAGTAAGTTGTCGGAGAGAGGCTTCGTGCCGAAAGCAAAGCTCTGCTTGGCGAAGGGTGACGACAGGGGCAGCGCATTCGAATTCGTTGGGGTCGATGCGCAGGGTGTGAAGTTGATGATCGGGAGTAAGACATGCTAGATGGGAAATACGCCTTGAGCACGACAAAGGACAGGGCAACATGCGATCTCGTCGCAAAGCGACCTTCACTTGTGTTGACGGCCTCTCCCTCTCTCTCTCTATATATATATATGTATCCCTCCCGTCCTCCATTTCATATGTCTCTCCCTCTCTACATATATCATTATCTCCATCTCTCTCTCGTTCTCCCGCTCGTTCTCGGTCGATCTCCCCCCCGCTCTATGTATTTTTAAACAACCCATTCACCCATCCAGTGCTATGCCTCTCGCATGCCACCCTCCTTCCCAAGAGACAGTCGAAAAGTTTGCTGGCCACGGCCCCATGATGAACGTCGACTAGCAGCGGTCACTTGAAGAGGCGGAAATCGGAGTCGCCTTGGACGGCAGGCGCGCCCAACATTGAGATTGCTTGAAAGGCATCACTGGCGTAACATCGCCTGTTAAGTATCGGTCTATCACTACCGCGCGTGCATTCAAAGCAGGAGAGATAGTGCTTGTCCCACTCACTGCGGGCATCGTCATGAAGAAACCCAGCGAAGACTCCCAAAACGGGAGCGTGTTTGTGAAGTCATACAAGGACCCCAAAGGCACCATGTTCAACATCGCGTTGCCCCCCACTGGTGGCATGAAGATGCCCAAGGCGCAGGCGAATACGGGTGTCGGGGGGCTGGCAAAGGCCCCTGGCTCCTTCATCATTCCTTTTTGGTGCGTGCAGGAGTCGACCCCCAAACTCAATGCAAACATGAAGGTCGTGACCATGAGGTCCGATGTGATACCGGCTGTGCATGTGCAAGTGCTGGCCAACAAGGGCGACGTCGCGAAGGGAGACGCGCTGATCGCACCGCTGGCACCGCCTATGCCAAAGCGCAAGGCCGAGGATGCGCCCGCGCCCGCAGTGAAGAAATCTAGGAAGTGACGGTGCACGTGCTTATAAACGCGCGTTCGATTGCAATATGGCCCTTTGCAATACGTCGCTCCACCCCCCCATGTCGGTAAACGCATTGCCATGAGTTGTCGCTCACCGATCGCATTGACGTCGGCAATCGTTGCCTTGTCTGCACGCGTTTCCACTCGAGTTTTTTGTGCAATCATGCCGGTGACTGTGCAAATGCGCACTGTCATCGAATCATCGAGGGGGTGCATTGATAGACCCATGGGCCCCCAGACAGATTATCCAAGCGGCTGGTTCGCTATTCGTGGAGCTGTCGAAGAGCGATCGCGCGCTTCAGAACTTCATCGGAGCCCTGGGCCCCACAAATTCAACCGCTGACCTAGCGCACAACGATTTCTTTGGTGATCTGCTGAAGATGAGGAACGCCGCATGTGACGACGCGATCTGGCAAGACATGAAAGACGCCGACCCGTTGCTTCAGGACGATGCCGATAAGGCCTCGATCGTCAAGATCAATCGGTGCATGCTCGATGCATCTCTGATGCCAAAGACCGCGACTGCATCGTTCCCAGCGGTGGAGTGCACGCGCGGCGACCAGCACTTGAAGCACGATGCTATAACGTTGACGTTTCTGTTCGGGTTGAAGACGCGCAAAAAGGTCTCAATCGCGTGTGCGCCTGCTGCTATGGAGAACGTGCGCGTTGCAGCGGTGGCTGCAGCGATTGACACGCATGACCGCGAGAAGCGAGCCAGGTCCAAGTCTGGCGTCACTGGCGTATTTTGCGACAAGCGTCGCAAGACAGTGTCCATGACGATACGTGGTACAGACGGCGTGCCGCAATGGGTGCAGTCTAAAGTCAACGATTGGGAACCAGTCTACATCGCTCAAGCTGCACAAAGTCTTCGGGACAACATCACACCTGCCATCGAGGGGAACGATATTGTCGATGCTGATGCTGGCGACGGTTCGCCTGGTGACCAACCTGGCGAATATTCGCACGCGCGTGGCATCGATCCAGAGAACACGGCCGATTGATCGCAACCTAGCACGCGCTCGCTCGCTCACCGTCTGGCCCCCCTGTCCTCCCCATCCCTCTCCCTTCTGTTTTCTCTCTCGCTCCTCGAGCACCAATCCTAATCACTATCAGAGTCTGGAATGTCAGAATCGCTCCCCGCCACATCTGAGTCAGAAGCGCCAGTGGCCTTGCTCGCCACAGCGCTCGCGCTGTCACCGCCGAGTCCTTCGGAAGGGTCTTCGAGGGTCGGGTGCCTATCGTCGATGCTGTCGTCCGCACTCTTGTCACTGCTGGCGTCGTCGCTGCCCTTGCCACCGTCGTAGGCGATGCCCTTGCCACTGTCCTTGCCACCGTCGTAGGCGCCGCCCTTGCCACCGTCGTAGCCACTGCCCCCACCGTCGTAGTAGCCCGTGTCGCTGCCCGTGTCACCGTCGTGGCTGCTGCCCTTGCCGCCGTCGCAGTAGCCCTTGCCACCGTCGTAGCCGCTGCCCTTGCCCGTCATAGTTGCCGCCCTGCACACAAGATTATGGGCTGAGTTCTTGAAGCCGTCCCTGCCAATTCTTCTTGATCCACTCGATGTACTTCGTCTGCTGCCGTCGTAGCCCTTGCTGGTCGCTGCCCGTGCTGCCGTCGTAGTAGCCCTTGTTGTCGTCGCTGTCGTAGTAGCCATTGCTGCCCTTGCCATAGTCGTAGTAGCCCTCGCTGCCCTTGCCACCGTCGTAGTAGCCCCTGCCGCCGTCGTAGTAGCCGTCGTCACTGCCCTTGCCACCGTCGTAGTGGCCAATGTCGCTGCCCTTGCCACCGCTGCCGTCGTAGTCGCCGCTGCCGCTGCCGTCGTCACCGCCCTTGTGGCCGCTGCCCTTGCCACCGCTGTGGTAATAGCCATCGACCTTGTAGCCCTTGTCGCGCATCTCTAAAGCTGCCCTCGGCTTCTTCGCCTCGCGCTCTGCGTCGTCTGCGCGCGGGCACTGGCGCTTCAACTCCTTATGGGGCCCATGCTTATTTTCCATGCACACGAACCTGCATTTGCTATGAACCCTCTCCATCCACCCCTTCTCATACCCTCCGTTCCCCTTTCTCATTCCAAGCCCCTCGTTCAGCCCAGGGAACGCCGCCGAAATCGCTGACCTCGCCATGCCATCGAGGATCGCCTCGTCGAAAGCGGTAACATCACCGACATGGTTCTCGAGGGACCTCGAAACCCATGGCATGAATGATATGGATGGCCCCCGCGGCCATGGGAGGGCCGCGAAGGGACGTGGCCCTGCAGAGCCTCGGAATTGAGCACAAACGGCGGTGAACCCCTCCATCGTCGCCGTCGTCGTCGTCGTCGTCGGCGTCCGTCGTCCGTCGCCCGTCGTCTGTCGTCGGCCGCTCATAGTGTTTCACTTATATGTTAGGGGTGCATGCAGCTAGTATAGCAACAAGCATGCGTTGCGGTACACCGCATGGGGTAATTGCATGGCGCAGAAAAAACATTGCACGCATGTTGCATACGCATCGACCATCCTCAGCAGCCTCCTCCATATCCTCATCCGCTGTCACGTTTCAGGCCCAAGCTTTGGGCCTTCGCAGCAGCGCGGTGCCGCTAGCGCACCACGCGCAGCCCCACCAGCGCAACCAGCAGAGCACCACGCGCAGCAGCACCAGCGCCATGGACGAGGCGGCTGCATCGCTCCTCCTGGACGCGGCGGAGGACTTCAACCACCGCCGCCGCGGCAACAGCAGTGCTGCCGATCAGCCACCGTTGCCACCGCCAGCGCCTTCGCCGCCACCTCCGCTGCGGCCGAAGTCGAAGTTCGGGCCGCGGCAGCCTGCCGCGCCGCCGGATGCAAAACACTACGGGCCGCGGCCGCCGATGTCCGCCCCGCCGCCAAAGCGCGCGAGGCAATGCACGGCGGACCAGCTGCTCGACACGTTCGACATGGCGCCCGCGCTGGACCCAAGCACGAAGCAGATGCATGGCCTGCAGCACTTCGTCCAGGACGACGACGATTACGGCGACATGGGCTACTGCGACGGCGGCAAGGGCAGCGCATACGACGGTGGCAAGGGCAGCGGCTACGACGGTGGCAAGGGCAGCGACATGGGCTACTACAACGGCGGCAAGGACAGCGCCTGCGACGGCGGCAAGGGCAGCGGCACGGGCTACTACGACGGTGGCAAGGGCAGCGCCTACGACGGTGGCAAGGGCAGCGGCGGCAAGGGCATCGGCATGGGCTACTACGGCGGCGCCTACGACGGCGGCAAGGGCCGCGACTACGACAGTGGCGACTACGACGAGGAGCCACAACCGAAGAAGCGCCCATGCAAGCGCTATGGCTACCACAAGCGTGAGAGCGACGACTACAGCGGTGGCAAGAGCGATGACTACTACCACAGCGGTGGCAAGCACGATGACTACTACGGTGGCAAGAGCGCAAAGTACCTGGGCTACGGCAGTGGCAGCAGCTACTACGGCAACGACAGCAGCCAGAACGACAGCAGCAGCTACTACGGCAAGCGTGGCCGCTACTACAAGAGCAGCCAGAACGACGTCGGCTATTACGACAGCGGCCACACGGACTACGGCGGCGGCGGCGACAAGGGCAGCGACCACAAGGGCTACTACGACGGTGGCAAGGGCAGCGGCCACAGGGGCTACTACGACGGCGGCAAGGGCAGCGGCCGCAGGGGCGGCGACGACGACTACGCCCTGCGGCCCCGCGGAGGCAAACACATTCGCCTCGCCAAGGCCTTGGCGGTGAAGGAGCTTGCCGATGGGCTCGATGGCTACGACCAGCAGCAGATGAAGTACATCGAGCGGAACAAGAGGCCCCACGCGAATGCGTGGATGGAGGCGCAGCGCGTGTGGCGCGAGAACGACCTTACGTAGGAGCTGCAGCACGTCGCGGGCTACTACGACAGCTTCGGTGGCTACTACAACGGTGGCAAGGGCAGTGGCAACGGGCTGCTACGACGGCGGCAAGGGCTGCTACGACGGCGGCGAGGGCAGTGGCGGCCGCAGGAATGACGGGTGGACAGAATCAATTCTAGGCTCACGCGCTGCATCCCCAATCGCGATTGCGAGAACATGTTCCCCCCTCTCTCCTTCTGAAGCGATGTCGTATCTGAGTTTCTCGCATGCGACGGCGCTGTCGTATGCGAGAAACTCGTTTACGACGAACTCGGTGTGGTAGTGTCTACGACAGCGCTGTCGTATACGAGTTTCTCATATACGACAGCGGGGTGGTCGGATCTCAGTTTCCTGGGGGCGAGTCCCGGTGACGACGATTTGAGAGGTCCTGGATCATTCCAGGGATGAAATTTCGGGCACGCGCGCAAATGCAAGCCGCCACAGGGGCCACGAGCCGCGAAAATGAAAAGCGGTGCATCGTCACCTCGCAGTATCGCCCCCGCAGCCCGTCCTTATCGCGCCTCCCTCGTTGCCTCCGTCGCCCGCCCATCGTCGTCCTCCAGCGCTCGCTCATCGTCCGTCCATCGTCCTTCCCTCGTTGCTTCTATCTTCCACCGCTCGTTTCCCGTCGTCACCTCATCTCCTCATCCTCAGTATCGTCATCGCCACCACAGCAATCGGTCTTCGTCGTCGTCGGTCGCCACCGTCACCACCACCATCGCCGCCGTCGCCATCGTTACCAGCTCTCCTCCACCGCCTCGTCCCATTCCCAGCGTTCGGTCGACAAAGTCATATACCGAAGTCCTCGTTCGCTCGAGCTCATGTGCCCCCCCGCCTCGTGTCATCTCGTCGCCTCGTCGCGGTGTTTCGCATTGCCCTCGTGGTCGCCGCCGCCGTCGCCGCCGCCGTCGCCGTTGTCGTTGCCGCCGCCCTCGTCGCCGTCGTCATCGCCGTCGTCGTCGCCGTCATTGTCGTCTTCGTCATCGCCGCTGTCGTCGTCGTCGTCGTCGGCGGCGCCGCCGTCGTCGTCGTCGTCGGCTGCGCCGCGCGGCGGCCCCCTCCAGAGCGGCGCCGCCCTGCGCGCGCCCCCTCCGCGGCCAGGGGGATCGGGGCGCGACGACGGCGACGACGGCGACGACGGCGACGGCCACGAGTGGGAGCATGAGATAAGGATGGGGAGGAGAGCGCGGGCGGAAATGAGGTGTGGCACGCGTAGCTCAAAGGGATTCGTGCAACGAATGAGAGGGCGGGTGGGGGGACGGCGATCAACGTTGATGCTGTGGAAGGATCTCCAGGATGGCATGCGACGAAGGCCGCGGTGGGGAAGAGGGACGGAGCGCGATGATGAATATGATGGTGATGACGACGAACGGTGATGATGATGCCGACGATGACGACAGTGACGATGATGATGATGATGATGATGTGAGGCGACGGCGAACCACGGCGTCTGTGCCGACGGTGGTGCGAATGTGGGAGGGGGGATGATGTGATCTTGCATTGTGCGACTAAGTCGCAATATGCATCTCGGCCGTAGCCGTTGTGGTACCCGAGGCGCCTCTCTCTCACGCGAGGCGTCTGCGCGCCGTTGTGCGCATCATGCCTGCGATGTCCGCCCAACTCAAGGCAATGTAGGCCCAACACCGCCGCGAGGGCAGGGAGTACTTCAACAACGCGATCACGGCCACCGTCAGGCACGTGAAATACACTGAATCACAAGTGGAAAAGAATGACGAGAACGTCGGGCTCGCTATGTCGCCTTTATGTTTAGTAGTGTTAGCTACTATACTGACTTGCATTACGCTGCGTGCATATGTGTGTTGATACACACGTGTACGAATCACATTGTGTTGCGTTGCGGTGGTTCGATCCGACACCCCAAACACTTCGTGTTTTACCTGGTTTGAATGTTTTCATGTGTGGGTTGGTAGGGTCGTGCTCATGCCATATCGCCCCCTCCCCGAAAGGTAAATGCGGCGTTCAAGAAGATGGGGCGAGCCATGAAAAAGGCGGAGGCCGCCGAGCAGGTGTCCCGCATGGTTTTGCAAGAGGCAGAGGCGTGGAAGAATGTGCACATTCGTGCAACTGATCGCCTCGTTGCAGTGGGTGGCCTCACGCGGGCGCGGGGCCGCAAGGCCCTTGGCGTCGGGGAGTGCGCTCAAGCAGTTTTGCGGGGTCAGCTACAGGGTAGCGGGGTAGCTGCTAGGGTAGCCAGTTCATGCGTGCAAACGCATTCATCGTATCGCTTGTGGCGCTGCGTGCAAACATGTAACATCATGCACATGTGGGGCTGCACGCCAGTGGGGTCAGAAGGGAGGCGCCACGGCGGCGATCGAGCCTTTCGTAAGCAGATTGGCCCAAGGTGCGCGCGTGTGTGCGCGCAGGCTCTTGTACGCATACTGTTCTGGCTGCAGTGGTGAAGTCCACCAAGCAGAAGGCGATGGAGGCACAGGTTCGCGATGAGATTAGGGTGGAGCGTGAGGAGCGGGTTCGCCAGAGGAAAGAGGCTGCCAAGGCTGCGAAAAAGGATGCGGCGTCGACTCGCTTCTGTGTGAAAACAGTAACCAAGAAGGCATGTGGTTAATAACGCATTCATAAGTTCCCCGCCCCACACAACGCCCACCTCCCACCCTGACCCCCAGCAGCCTCAACAGGCGGATGTCGACTACGCCAAGTTCCTCAAGGCGAAGGATGAGTGGATGAACTCAATTCTGGACCGTGAGGCTGCGATCGAGTCGCACAGCGTCGCAGTCACATGGCTTCAGCATGCGAAGTCCATGGACGTGGCCTGATCCCAAGTCGCATCGCGCATTCGAAATGCCAGCTATAAAGCCGTGCATCGTGTGGCGAACTATCTTTCACCGGTTGCATTTAACATCGCGCACATGGTTGCATACGATCTCACTTTTGGGTTGCGGTCTGGCCGCGGAGTGGTAACGGCGACGGCGAAGCAGGGGAGGGGATGTGCGGATGAGGGTGATTGGCGACGGTGTGGGGGGCTGTAACACGATTGCCCCCAATGCATGCCCCACCGCGGTCGGGTCGCCCTGCGCTTGCATGTGATGTTGCAATTGACATATTATCCGTATCCCATTTGGCTCGCGAGTCTGCCTTTCGCGATATCCACTTGCCACATCGCGATCTGTCGCGCCATCTACTTGCGTTTACTACGCAATGACGTCCGTGCAAAACCTCATCGCTGAGCAAAATTATATGCACGAATGGGTGCAGACTCAGGTAAGCTGTGGGTGTGTCAGTTTGACCAATTGCTCCCCAAAGTTGACAATCTGGAAACCTTGAGCACCGATGACGCGTCACTCCTCGCGAATTCCATTCGAGACAACGCGCTGGAACAATGGAGCTCGCGAGAGCTTGCCCAGCTTTGTTCGGCCGTTGGTAGCAAGACTGGCTCGCGGGGATACAGCAGCGGTTCTACAAAGTGGCAGGAGGTAGCCATCTTCTCTAAATGCCTCGCAGCGACTGAGCTCGCTAAGTTGAAGGGGGCAAACTTATCAGAGAAGGCGTGCGTAAACATTGTGGTCGACCGTGCCGCGCTACTTGACATGCATACATTACCTGAAAAAATGAGGCGCGAGTGGCGGCTGTGGTGGCACATGCCGTTGGGGAATGTGACAACGCAGATGCGCGGGTGAAAGCATTGAAGGATGTGAAGAAGAAGTTGGGCGCAGCTGTCACTGCGAAGGCGCGGGCTAAACGCGGGCGCAGGACGATCTGGGACTACGGCACCATCGACCAGATGCGTGGCGAGGCATGGTGGGGAGAGGCGCATAACAACGCCGAAGGCCCATGCATGGAGGACATGGGCGCCGACGAGCCCGAGTTCGCGCGAGGGTCTTCCAGCAAGACCAAGAAGACTACCACCGCGGAGCCCGTCGCGCCCCCCCGCGCCAAGGCCGCGATGCCAGATGCGACGGTTGGTGGGCAGATGCAGATGTACCAGAACATGTTCGGGGGGCAGCTGGCCGCGGCGCTCTTGGCCCATGTGGCACTCCATGGAGGACGCGCAGCTGGGCCTGCAGGAGCGTCTACAGGGGCGCACACAGGGGCGTCTTCAGGGGGCTGCCCCCTGGACCCACCAAATGCGAAGCGTCCGCCTCGTGAGGAGCCAACGCTCGGCAAGTCGGTGAAGACCGAGCCAACAATTGATGGCGAAGAGCCCGATGCCAACCTGGGCGACGAGGGGGCCGCCCTGCGCAAGCTTCTCGCCACCATGGCGATGGCGGCGGCCGCGGCGACGGCCGCGCGCAAGCGCCCCGCCGCGGCTGGCGACGCGGTCGCCGACGCCGCCGAAGCTGATGCATCAGATGACGCAGAGCCGCCGAAGAGCACGGGCAATGGCAAGGGCAAGGGCATCAAGCACAAGAACAAGGGCCATAGCACATGCAAGGGAAACGGCAAAGGCAGCAATAGCACGGGCAATCGCACGGGCAAGGTCGTCGCGAAGAGGCCCTCAAGCTACGTCGCGAAGCCGCAGGCGCCGCCGCCGCCTGCGAAGTTGGGAAACCTCCACTACAGCGCTGGCTACGTCATGACCCAGAACGACAAGCATATATATATATATATATATATATATATATATATCGCTCCGTAGTGGGGCGGAGCGACAAGAGGATCAAGTGGGGCCCTGGCGTGCGCTCGCGCGCTGGGGCGTGGTCCGATGCCTTGTCGTCCATCGACGATCGGTCGTAGGCCAGCACATCTCACTTTTGCTGCAGCGATGTACTCGCTTGTGCATCTGTGGTGTAAAACAAATACGTTGCGATCGTCGCATCCTGTCTCATTCGTGCCGGTTGCGTTGCGGTCATCGCATCTCGCATCAGTCCATGAGCATGTTGGCTGGCATGGCCTCGGGTCCGCGGCCGAAGCGTTCCCGAGCACACTCCGAGGCATTGGTTGAAGTCCATTGCGCCCCGTATGTTTCCCAGGCAGCATTGTCTCACGTGCTCACTTACGTTCGTGACAATGGGTTGCCAGACGCTGTCTCGCGGGTTTCCCAATTTAGGGCATATGAGAGACATGTGGTCAATGATCGTAACACATATGGCCTTCTATTGAATGGCATGCAGAGGCCTGTTGGCGACGATAACGATGGGGGCACATTTGAAAATTGGGCGCGTGACCCAGGGGCGTTCCTGTACGCCATATGCAAGAAAAGCGGGCCGTTCAGGTCATTGATGCGCCACCAATTGCAAAAACACCCATGCTCTTTAGCTGCGCCTTGGAATATAATTCACTATTTCGGTGGTATATCGCCGCGCGATCCTCTCGCGAAAGGCAAAGGCCACCGCGGCATGGATGCTGTGCACTGGTCTTTTGCCGAATTCGACGAACACTTGCAAAACGAAGATCTATGGTTCACGCTCAGCGCCGCGCGCGTTGCCCAGGTGAAAGATATGCCTGGGGCATCGGGCAATCTATCCGCATGATGCTCAGCGGGCTTTTTTTAAATAGATCGGGTGGCATTAACTTTGAGACAGCGGGGGCCACGCTGGGTGCACCTGCGTTGGGTGACGCAACAACGAGCGCAACGATAGTTGCGAGATTGGCGTGCGCCATAGAAGACGAGGAGGCATTGAGGGAGCTTCATATGAACAAGGGGCACGCTGACTCTAAGCCCTGCGCAATTTGCAGGAACGTTCTTAAGCAGAAATTCAGCCACACACAATTCGACAGTTCGGGAACATACGTTGATGGTACCTGCCTTGGCAAAAGCCAACTCACCTACAACGCCGGCGCGACAGTAGTCGCCATCTCGGAGGGGTTGCGCCCCGATTGGGAGAGGTGCCAGCGAGGCGACGTCACAGACGCGCAACGCACATCTGTCACGCAGGTGAAAGGTTGGAAGTTCCACCCAATGCATGTCGCACTGGACCCGTTTCTTAGATACTTGGTGATGGCATTCCTCTGCTTCGATTGGATGCACGTATATTCCGTTAGTGACATTTTTGATCGGGAAGCCAGGGCCCTCCTAGAGCACGAAGATTTCAAGAAACTGCGCAGCGCCGACGACCTCCACGGCTACTTCGCGAAGTGGACATGACCATTCAAACACCACTCTGTTGCAACAGTCTGGGAAACGGGTGACTTCCAGGCGAGTGTCTCGCAAGAGCTATCTGCGACTCCCGCGCTGGCTCTATACATCAGGCAAGTCATTGACAATGCGCCATCATGCGATGCAGTCGCAGACCAGATAGCAAGCATGCTGGCGTTATGTGACGCCGTGGATGTTATTCTCTACGCGTCAAGGCGATTGCCATGCACGCGCGACGAGGTTGAGTCAGCAGTGTTGAAACATGTGGAGCTTCACCAGCGTGCATATGGCGCCACGCACTGGGTGTATAAGCATCACACGGCTATCCACTTGGCTGATCTGTTTGAGAGGCATGGTGCTTTATCATGTGTTGCCCAAGAGCGGAAACACAAACATGCCAACAAATTTGCAAAGGACCACCTGTGCAAGACGATGCCCGAGAAGGCTGTAATGATCCAGCTCGCGGCTCAGCACATGCATGATATGCAGAACATCCGCGGGTTGTCACTGGAGTGCGAGTTCGAATGCGCCACAGCTGCAAGCAAACGTTTGTTGAGTGCTTTGCAGCAGCTGCGCCCAGCCACGCATGCAGCAGTCTCGACCAATGAAGCGCACGCCGAGCATGGAGGAACAATCAAACGTGGCGACATAGTTCTGATGGGGCGCGATCGCGGCCACGTTGCAGTCCAAGTGTGGTTCCACGTCAAATGCGACGGCGAGCCGCCGCAGAATTTAGTTCAGATTCTGATTACAAAACATGCGCATGCGAGCGAACACTTTTCTAGGCATGCCATCGATGATGCTCGCGATCCCGTTCTCATCCCCTTCAATTCGTTGAACTCTCCAATGGTTTACAGGAAAGTTGGCGATCATATCGCGTGCGTTTGGCCCGTTGAATGCCGTAAATTGCTATGTTAGCGCATGCTTTGTAAAACACAACAGCGATATGCAAAGAAAACAACATGCCATGTCCAAAAGCAAAATGCACGCTCCAAAAAAACTCAAGTATGAGCCGACAAATGAGCATGTAACTCCCAACAACTCCAACACGCTAACTAGTCATTACGAGTTACGAACTAGTGATCACTCCAGCTAACTATTACTAACCGACGCGTTCCTTCAGGTGGGACGCGCGTTGGACCGTCTTGGGGCAATGTTGGGCCATCTATGGGGCTCTCTTGAGCCGCCCTGGGCCCTCCTGAAGCGTACTTGGGCCGCCGTGGATGGTGTGTAACAGCGCACGCTTTCTGGAAGGAATGATACGATTTCGGCCTCCGAATGCTCTCTTGGGAGCCCTCGTGGAGCCCTCTTGGGACGCTAAACTAATGAATAATTGTCATGCCTACCCGTGTGACCTCGCACTGCATTATTTCGACTGACCGACCGACAATGCCTGGGATGTGCGCTGGACTGGGATGTATGGTGGGATGTGTGCTGGGACGTGTGCCGTCTCGTGTGCTGGTATGTGTGCAGGGCTGTGTGCTGCCTCCGTGTGCTGGGATACGTGCTGGGATGTGCTGCCTTCGCGTGCTGGGGTGTGGCCTTGGTGTGCCAGGGTCCCTGGGCCAAATTATGCGTTGGGATGAGTGCCGCCCCCGCGTGCTCTGCCTGCCCCCCCCGCACCCCTCCGCCCCGTGGCCCCCGCCTGCATATTCCGACCGACCGACCGACCGTGCCCTCCTTGCCCGACCGTGCCCTCCCGCCCCCCTGTTCCGCCCCGCACCCCTCCGCCCCGTGGCCACCGCCTGCTTGTTCCGACCGACCGACCGACCGTGCCCCGCCCCCCTGCCCCCCCCCCCGCACCCGTCCGCCCCGTGGCCCCCGTCTGATTAATCCGACCGACCCACCGTGCCCCCCCCCCTTGACCGACCGTGTCCTCCCGTCGCCCTGCCCCCCCTTGCCGGACCGTGCCCTCGTCTCCCCCTGCTCCCCCCCGCAACCCTCAGCCCCGTGGCCCCCGTCTGCTTATCCCGACCGACCGACCGACCATGCCCCGTCCAGCTGCTCCCCCCCGCCCCCCCCCTCCACCCCGTGGCCCCCGTCTGCTTAGTCCGGCCGACCGACCGACCGTGCCCCTCCCTGCCCGACCGTGCCTTCCCGTCCCCCTGTTCACCCCCGCACCAATCCGCCACGTGGCCCCCGTCTGCTTTTTTTTTTTTTTTCCCGACCGGCCCACCGACCGCGCTCACCCCCCATTGCCCGACCGCGCCCTCCCGCACCCCTGTTCCCCCCGCACCTATCCGCCCCGTGGCCCCCGTCTGCGTATTCCGACCGACCGACCGACCGTGCCCCCCGCGCCCCTCCGCCCCGTGGCCCCCCGTCTGTTGCTTATTCCGTCCGACCGATCGACCGTGCCCCATCCCCTTGCCCGACCGTGCCTTCCCGCCCCCCTGCTCCCCCCCGCGCCCCTTCGCTCCGTGGCCCCCGCCTGCTTATCCCGCCTGCCCGACCGTGCCTTTCTTTGCCCCCCCCCCCCCCCTCCCCCCCCCGCGCCCCCCCCTGCCCGACCGTGCTCTCCCGCCCCCCCTGCCCGCCCCCGCGCCCCTCCGCCCCTCCGACCCGTGGCCCCCGTCTGCATATTCCGACCGACCGGCTGACCGCGCCCCCCTCCTTGCCCGACCGTGCCCCCCGTCCCCCTGTTCACCCCCGCACCCATCCGCCACGTGGCCTCCGCCTGTTTGTTCCAGCCGCCCGACCAACCGTGCCCCGCCCCCTACTACCCCCCCCCGCGCCCCTCCGCTCCGTGGCCCCCGCCTGCTTATCCCGCCTGCCCGACCGTGCCCCCCATTTGCCCCCCCCATTCCCCGTGCACCCCCTTGCCCGACCGTGCCTTCCCGCCCCCCTGCTCCCCCCCACGCCGTGGCTGCTTATCCCGCCTGCCCGACCGTGCCCCCCTTTGCCCCCTCCCCCATTTTCCCTGCGCCCCCCCCTCTGCCTATTCCGACCGACCGACCGTGCCCCATCCCCCCCTTGCTCAACGGCAGCCCCCCGTGCCCCCCCCCCCTGCCCCCCCCGTGCCGACCCCTCTGCTTATTCCGACATACCGACTGTGCCCCGTCCCCCCTGCCTGACCGCGGCCCCCCGTGTTTACCCCCTTTCCCCCAGTGCCCCCCTTCTGCGTGTTCCGACCGACCGACCGTGCCCCCCCTGCCCGACCGTGGCCCGCCGTACCCCCCCCATTCCCCTCTTGCCCCCGCCTCCGCCAATTCCGACCAGCCGACCGTGGCGCAAACTTACATCACGGTTTATGTGTTTTGTCTCCTGGGGCCCTCTCGAAAGGTTTCTTGAAGGACTCTTGGCGGGGCGTCTCGGGGGCATCTTGGGCCGTCTGGGTGCCATCTTGGGCGTCTTGTTCCGATCGTTCGGCGACTCGGGGCCCTTTTCCAACGTCTTGGGAGTCTCTGGGGAAACTCTTGGCCCGTCTTCGGGCCCTCTCGGCGCTCCGAAAACTCGCGCGACCCACCCCGGGTCCGCGCGAGAGCGCCTGGGAAACCAAGGGCCTGGGCCCTCACCTTGCAGCCCCCCTGCCTCTCAGGGCTACATGAGTCTTCGAGCACTCCACAACGCGCTGAAGACACAGTGGCGGATATTGGCTACGCATGCCCTCGCGCCCCCCCTTGGGATCAAGCGTTTCGTTCCATACAAGTGGCCTGCGTTATAAAACACGCCGTTGAAGCCTCGCAAGCCTCTCCCGTTATATTAAGATCGCATTCGGACCGAACCTGGCGCTGCGCCCCACACGGCCATGCTGCTATCCGCCGCTCCCCCGTTATGTTCATGTGCCATCGTGTCGCAACACTCGTGCGCTTCCCCGAAACCACCACAGGTTGGCGCCATCTCCATCTCCCGTTGTCCCGCATCCGTGGTTGTATGATCCTTGGCACGCGTGCCTCTTGTTGTACACGGCATGCTTGTCTCCCAGGGCCGTCGGAGACTCTTCGAAACCGTTTTGAGGGCGATTCGGGGCACTCTGGAGCCGCCTTGACGGCGGTCTGGGTTTGATCAAGAGAGTATGGCTGGGTTGTGGGCCAGCGGCCTCATAGACGTATCTTGGGGGCTCTTTGGACATCTTGCGGAGCCCTGTCGGGGGGCCTCTTGGGGGTCTCCTGGAGCCTTCAAGGGGGCATCCTGGGGTCTCTTGGGTGCTTATGTTGGCCCTCTTTTGGGCCTCCAGGGGGATCTTGGGGCCTGTTGGGGGTCAGTTGGCGGCCTCGGGGGTCATCTTTGGGCGGGGGTCTCGAATGGCAGCTCGGGGTCCAACTCTTGGGCCCATCTTGGGGCCCTCTTGGGCAGTTTTCGGGGCCTATGAGTCCGTCTTGGGGCCCTCTCGGGCCGGCTAGGATGCCTCTCGGGCGCCTCTTGGGCAGTCCCTGGGCGATTTGGGCGATCTCTTGGGTCGTGGTAGACCGTGTTGAAAGCACAAAGGCACCACATGGTATATACCTATACATCTACATCACATTACCTATACACACATGTATATACCTGTAGATATACAAATGTATGAATATGTGTATATGTGCATGACTAGAACACCCTATGCCAATATCCATATGGATTAACAAATGCACACACCTGGGCATATACATCCACACAGACATATCCACGTACATATACATTTGCACATACATATACACCTATATGTGCAGCTTAGTCTACATCTGCCTGTACATCTAAATCCATGAATACATATACATATACGAGAGAGCGTGATCCACCGCCGCTCTACTGTGGAAAATTCCCCCCCTCTTCCTCCGAACCAGGGGGTCCCCCCCCCTCTCCGAAAATCCCCCTCCCCCTGTTGGACCCCCCCCCCTCCCCTCCCCCGGCAAAACCCCCCCCCCTCCCCTAACCCCTCCCCCCCCCCCTCCCTCCGAAAACGGGGGGGTCACTACCGGTTCGAACCCCCCCCCCCTCGAAAACCGGAGGGGGGGTCACTACCGATTCGAACCCCTCCCCCCCCCCCTCACCGCCAGCAAACGACTCCCGGTCCCTACCACCGTCCGCACCACATCCCCCACTGTTGTTCCCAGCACCACTGTCCTCACCACCACTGTCCCCACTGGTGTCCCCACCAGTGCCCCCACCACTGTCGCACTGTCCCCACTGTCCCCACCACTGTTCCCACCACGGTTCCACTCTCCCCACTGGCCCCAACCACTGCCCGACTATCCCCACTGTCCCCACTGTCCCACTGACTCCTCCGCTGTCCCACTGAGCTGTCCCACTGTTCCCACCACTGTCCCCACTGTCCCCACCACTGTCCCCACTGTACCTCTGTCCCATTGTCCCACCGCCGTCCTCGCCACCGCCTTCACCACTGTCCCCACCACCACTGTACCCTCCACTATCCCACTGTTTCCACCACATTCCCACTGTCCTCACACCACTGTCCCCACCACCACCGTCCCGACCACTGTCCCACTGTCCCCACTGTTCCCACCATTGTCCTCACCACTGTCCCCACCACTACCGTCCCACCACTGTCCCACTGTCCCCACCACTGTCCCGCTGTCCCCTCACCACTGTCCCCACCACCACCGTCCCCACCACTGTCCGCACCCCCCCCCAATTTCCAAGGGGGGGGAGGGGTTCGAACCGGTAGTGACCCCCCCTGGTTTTCGCGGGGGGGGGGGTCGAAACGGTAGTGACCCCCCCCCTTTTCATGATGGACTGGGGGGGTGGGGGAGGGGTTCGAACCGGTAGTGACCCCCCTGGTTTTCCGGAGGGGGTGGGTGGGCGGGAGGGGTTCGAACTGGTAGTGACCACCCCCAGTTTCCGCCAGCAGCGGTAGAACATGCTCTTTCACATATACATACACATAAACATATACATATACATATGTACTCAGAAACATATACATATAAGTATACGCAAACACGGGCGCATACGTGTATATCTACGTTTACATCTATACATACACATACACATACATATACACGTACACATACATACTCACATACATACACCTACACAGGAATATACACATGCACAAACGTATACATACACATATGCAAATGCATACACAAGTATATGGACACACCTACAGACACCTACATGTTCGCATGCACATACATACACTCATGCATCAACCTATACACCAACATACACATATACATGTACGCATGCACATACAAACACACATGCACATACATATACACAAACATGTACACATACATCTACATATACATATACATTTACACATACAAATACCACGCACATGCACATCCATATACAGAAGGATGATAACATACTCAGGCGGGGGCGGGTGGAAGCAGGATGAGCGGAAAAAGGGAAAGGAGGCAGGCGGGCTCGCACAGGGTCTACCAGCTCGTTTTGACACACTCTGCATACGAATCTTGGATGTAGTTTGGCGCCTTTTGGGTGCCTCTTGGGACTGGGGGCCTCTTGGGGCCGTCCTGGATGTCTCCCAGGGGCTTGAATGCGGATTCGGAGCCACACCTCCAAAGAAAGTGCCCCACGACCCCTTTTGGGGACTTTCTTGGGGCTCTCGTGGGGTTGCCTTGGGGCCCTCAAGGAGCTTTCTGGGGCCGTCTTGGGCGCCCTTGTACCGTCTCGGGGCGTTTTTCGGCCGCCTTAGCGGGGCACTCTTGAGCCGTCTTGGGGCGGCCTTGGACCTGTTCGGACGTGGTGAAGATGCACGGAAACGAATATGCCTAAAATGCACGTGCTCCTCCAGAAATTTAGCGATGTTGGCCTCCTGGGGCCCTGTTTCGGGGCCCCTTGGCCATCCTGGTGATCTTGGGGCGTCTCGGCGCTCTTGGGGCTTTCTCGGGGCATCCTGGAGGCCTCTCGGGCAGCCTGGCAGCCATCTGGGGGGCTCTGGGGAGACTCCTTGGGGGACTCGGAAGCCCGGGGGCCGCCTGAGGGGTGTCCAGAGAGGGGGCCACGCCCTATGTACAAGGGGGGCTGCAGCCTGGGGCCCGGGGCCCAGGATATCCCATATATGTATGTCTGTCTGTCTGTCTGTCTGTCTGTCTGTATGTATGCATGCATGTATGTATGTATGTGTGTATGTAGTATGTATGTATGTATGTATGTATGTATGTATGTATGTATGTATGTATGTATGTATGTATGCTTGTATGTATGTATGTATGTATGTATGTATGGATGGATGGATGGATGGATGGATGGATGGATGCACGTACGTACGTACGTACGTACGTACATATGTATGTACGTGTGTGTATGTCTGTATGTGTGTATGTATGTATGTATGTATGTATGTATGTATGTATGTATGTATGTATGTATGTATGTATGTATGTGTGTATATGTATGTAGGTATGTATGTATGTATGTATGTATGTATGTATGTATGTATGTATGTACGTATGTATGTATGTATGTATGTATGTGTGTGTATGTATGTATGTATGTATGTATGTATGTATGTATGTGTGTGTATGTATGTATGTATGTATGTATATGTGTATGTATGTATGTATGTATGTATGTATGTATGTATGTATGTATGTATGTATGTATGTATGTATGTATGTATGTATGTATGTATGTATGTATGTATGTATGTATGTATGTATGTATGTATGTATGTATATGTTTCATGCATGTATGCATGCATGCATGCATGCATGCATACATACGTACGTACGTACGTCGGTACACACGTGCATACATACATACATACATACATACATACGTACGTACGTACATACATACATACATACATACATATGTACATAAATACATACATTAGGGGGAATATGGTAGCGGACCACATGCTGCCACAGCTGACGCCAAACTCTTCACTAGGAGCTGCGGCGGACAAACAACTTGCGCCACAAAATGCAGCTGTTCAACCAACAACTCGCGCGCAAAGAAATAATCGCTGCGACGATGCTTTACCTCGGCGCCCCGAACAAGGAGAAAGCAATGCAGCCCTGGCCCCAGCGATGGCAGCTCCAGCGATGGCTACTTCTCCCTCCCGTCCGCGCTGGGGGAAACATACAAGACTAACAACTGCTTCTTTGGAAAAAGAGGAATGGGGGCGACCGCAACGTCTGTCGAGTAACCCGTGTACACTGGAGATTCGCGGCAGAGACTGACCAGTGGCTTTATTTACAGCAACGTCCCAAAGGTAAAAAAGCACCGGCGAGAAGGCGAGGAAGGACAGGATGACGAAGCGGGAGGAAAAGGAGGGGGAACAAAACTGGCAAAGGCCCTGGGCCCGGGGAGATTCGCCTGCCGTGCGGCGACAGGTCGCAAATCGTGCTACGAGGGATCTCATGAAACAGTTGACATCAGCACCACGTTACTACGAGAGGGGAGGGAGGGAGGACGAAGGAGGGAGGGAGGGGTGAGGTCAGGATAGCCAAGCTGCTCGGGCGTGCGCCGCTGCCCGGGGGTGCGCGGCGCAAGCCTCGCGTGAAAATTGTGCGAGCGCCTCGGCTGCACTAGACGTGCCGCCGTGCCGTGGGCCCGCAATGGCGGAATGCGCAGCGAAGAGACACACTGCCCTACGTGCCAGCTCGCTCACTGTGTCGGCCGTGAGCGGGGGCTGGGGCACCAGGAACTGGTCAAGACTAAAACGTGTCATGCCCAGCTTGGTGCGAGTGACACTGGCGACGATGGGGTAAGATGCGTAGTGGCGCACGCTGTCCTCGTCCCGCCCGCATCCGAATACGCATGGCGCCCGCGTCTGGAAGTTCTGCTGCGTCGTCCAGCCATTGGCCTACGTCTTGAAAAAGTAACCAATCCCTGGGTGGGTCCCCGGCCGATTGAAAATTGAAACACTCAATCGGCGACCTCAATATTTGAGTTCAAAACCCCGCATTTGAATTCGGCCACCGCCACTTCAATATTGGAGTTGGAACCCCCAAATTGAAAGATTGAAAAGGTTCAATTCTGGACTCCAGAATTGAAATATTGAAAGCACAAACAGGCGGACGATGGATGCCAATCAATTCTATGAGAACTCCGACCGCAGGCGACATCTGCCATCCATCCCGGGCCGTAAAGCCAGGGGCAAGACGCGGGAACAAATTCACGATGGCAACGAGGAGATCCCCAGCGGGTGCAGTTCAAAAGAGCAGCAAGCGACAGGGAGGGAGGGAGGGAGAGCTTGAGCCGCGTGCCTCGGAACAACACGCGGAGTGTGAATTCTTACATGCGGCATCCTTGCGGCCAAACCCTCCTGTGCTTACAGATCTAAAATCAACCAGCACAACCAGGCGGACGATGGATGCCAATCAATTTTATGAGAGCTCCGACCGCAGGCGACATCTGCCATCCATCCCGGGCCGCAAAGCCAGGGGCAAGACGCGGGAACAAAGGCACGATGGCAACGAGGAGATCCCCCACATCCCGCAGGACAGACTGGGCCGCCTGAGGCCGAACCAAAAAGTCAAACACTAAAACGAAACAAAGTGGTCGCCCCAAGCCCCGAAAAAGGCAGGACAGGCAACTATACCAGAGCCTCCCAAGAGGATCGGAACCAGCGGACAGCCGACCTTCAGGGAGGCCCCAAGACAGATTTACCCATCGGACGGAGATGACTCCCATCCCGAGGCGAGGGCCCACAGACGACTAAGCGGGATGCGCATGGACCCTTTTCGATCATTAGCTTAGCAACGGCATTCGCGAAACTCTTCGGGTATGAAGCTGCTAAGGCGGTCCAGTTCTTACCGCCAGGGGCTTTTCCCGTCAAAACAATATGTGGCTTCTGAGTTTTGTTGCGCAGACCGTGGCGACAATTGCACTTACGAAAGAAGGAGACGAGGGAAGAAGCGAGCCACGCAGATAGGCGACTAGGCTTCATCCATCTCATGCCCTATTGACACAGATGGAAGGTCACTGATTGACGCTCCTGCTTGCGACATAACTGAATCATTCGAGGAGCAGACCACAACAAAGAGAAGGCAGGGTTCCCGATATAAACTGGAACACCACAGTTGATACAAAGATCAATGATTCGGCAACTGAACAGGCAGGTGGCAGTCCCCGTGGACAGCCGATCCTGTTCGGCAGACCACAGCTGAGACGAGGGGATGCCCATCGGGTGGTCGCGTGAGCGAATTGGATGCCAGAGGGCCCTGCTCCAAGATGTGCACGGGATTCCTAAGAACACGCCCGAGACACAACCGCCCGATATCCACCCACGAATCAAATTCACGAAACAGTGATGCAGGTTGTCCTCACCAGCCGAGTTTTTAAATCGAGGTCCAGGGCGGAAGCCCCCCGGCCCCGCAAGGCCTTGGATAACGAACCAGATCCGGCAAACAACTCAAGAAATAGGCGATGTTGAGACGGATTGTGGGACCCTTTACCTCTAAGTAACTCCTCTTTAAATCGGCGCTGCAGGTGGGCTCGAATTTTGGCACTGAGGGAGCTAGAAGGTCTCACAGGTGCTCTCGGGGGCTTCGTCATTGTCGCAGCCGACGGGCCGCTCGCACAGCGGGCATGCAGGTCGCCGGGGCGAGGTGGCTCACGTTGGCCTCCGCGATTCCGCCGGCGGACAGCACGGTCCAGAAATGCTCCATCATGAGGTGTCCGAGCCGAAACACGTCTCCGTGAACTGCACTGATCTCCGAAAACAACTTTGTCTCTTTGCCGTATAACTTCAGACTCTTCACGGGCGCCCATCTGCCCCGAAGCTGCACTTGGAACGGGCCCCTCCGTCGGCTGAGAAGATCGTCTGAGGCGCCCCCGCGTCGCAAGCAAGACAGGTGATCCGACACCTGGGGCAGGCCCAGCAGACTGAAGCAACGGCTGTACTTGGGCCTCGAGCCCGCGACCGTGAACGACCACAGGCAGGAGTCGGCGTCTGTTGTGGACCTCAGGTATGACAAGGCTGGTACTAACCGCGGGTCCATGTCGATCAGCACACTCTCGTCGTGACGACCAGTCTTCCCTGGGACAAGCGACCCCACCTCGTGCAACAGGAGGCCCCAATGACGACGCTGGCTTCCTGCCGCAGGCGATGGAGGAACGAGGTTCCGACCCTTCAGCTTGAAAGCCTCGCCTGGCCGCAGGTTGGTCACGAACGAGAGGGCGACCCAAACTGCCATCCAGGGCAGGCCCGCCTCCACCAGCAGCAGGCACACAGCCAGGGCCACAGCCTTGGGCAGAGGTAGCCGAATACCCGCTGGCACGCGTCGCTCCCAGGCGACAGAGGCGCGGGCAGCTCGAGGCCACTGCGCCTTCCAAGCCCCTCTGAGGCTCGGGTACAGGTGCGCCAGGCTGGCCGGCAACTGGGCGCCGTGGTCGGAGGGAATCCCCCGATGGAAGCAGTCGCCCATGTACTGCGCGAGGATCGCGTCCATCTCCTCCACACTGTGCCAGTCGAAGCCCCTCTTGGTGCAGAAGTCCAGTAAGGCCAAGGCTGTTCTCTTGTAGAGGGTCTCCGTCACGGGGCGGATCGCTATCTGCTCGAGGACCGTGAGCGACCCCAGCGGCTCCCGCTCGGCGGTCAGGCGCCGCGCGGCGGCCACGCGCGTCTCGCGCTGGGCCTGCGTCCGCGCCTCGGCCCGCCCTGCCGCCGCGCGAGGCATCGCCCCCGGGCGGAAGGCGGCGCGGGGCACGGAGCCCTGATAACCAACCGAGACGGCCACGAGGGAGAGCATCCGAGGGGTTCCTTTCGCTAGGGATCCATCGAACGTGCAGTCGACGTCCCGGCGCTAGGGATAGGGAAGCCAACTTCAACATTACGGACTGAAGGTGGGCAGATTTAGCACGACCCTTCCAACAGGCCAGAGCCAGACATATGTTATCGACGAGGACAACCACCCGCCGCCCCACGGCAGCTCCAGCGCGCAGGATGTGCTCGTAGGCCAACGCGAGGGCCTCCCCTCCAACTGCATGATATCAGCGACGTAGCCCACTTGAACGGCCAAGACATCCTTCCAGTCCCGGGGCTGCATGAGGTCCGCGGGGATCTCCTCGAAGAGCAACGGGTCCACATCCATGAACCCCAGGGCCAGGTCGTCGGGCGGACGGCGGCAGCCTCCACGGTGACAACGTCCTCAGAGTCCTCGGAATCTCCAGACTCCCTGAGAGCATTGAGACGGGCCTTCTCCGCACCATCCACACGATATCTCACTCGTTCGCTTACTCGACCAAGCTCGGCTACCTGATCTGCGGGTAAACTGCGATGACAGACTCCCAGCCCGAACTTAGACGCGTCCGAGGCACAGATCTGCGAATGCCACCCAGCACGCATATCGGTCGTGAGGAGAGGGAGAATAGCAACAATCCTACGGTGCTCTAGCGCCACCTGAGGCCAGAGGGGGGTCACCGCATCCTTTGCTGTCTCGATAAACGCATAACACGAATTAAGGGCGGCCAAGGCTTCACGACGGACCATAGAGGGCCACGTGACGTGCCCCACAAGGATTCCAAGCAACGCGCCGCTGGCGGAACCCCTGGCCAAAAGGCGCTCGATCGCAAAGCGCAGGCGCCAGAGATTCCGAAGCTTCACAGACAACCAGCGGCCGGCGACGAGTGAGAGGCCAAGGAAAGTCGCATCCCCGGAGGGTTCACAGACCTCGTGGACAAGGAGGCCAACGGACCTAAGCTTACTACTGATCTGGTCAAAGCCAGGCTGCACATCGCTCTGAGACTGGCCTAGCACGAGAAAGTCGTCAGCATGCCCGGCCGCCGCGGTATCATCCGCGGTCCTAAGAGCAACTCCAGGCCCCCCGTCCGACACGACGCGGCAAGGGCTGAAACCAGCCTCATGGATAGCGTTTCGCATCGCGGCCGAGCAAACATGAAGGGCCCAAGAGAATCCCATTGGCATCGCAGTAACGCAGGGGAGAAGGGCGCGCCCAGGAATGGGAGGGACGCCCTCTAAACCAAACGACAAAAGCATCGCCGAATCGATCGGGGGAGGTGAAAACCATTCGATCAGATCGTCTGGGGCGCGCATGTGATAGAACGCGCACTGGGCATCTCCAGACGCCACGAGGCACGGCCCCCCTTGAGACTCGATGGCAGAGGAAGCGGAAGCCGAGGGGAGGCGAGTGGAGGGAGGCGAATGAAAGTAACAATTGGCAACTCTGGTGTCGAATATGAGAAACAACTGGTTCGACTTCTTAGCTGCGCAGAAAACTCCGAGAAGGCCCTTCCGCCCCCTCGCGGGTTGAAAGCTCAACGTCCCGCGGCGGGCAAGGCAGGCAAGAAAGTCGGCGTAGGTAGAAGGGGAATGAGAGAGGATGGGGCCGATGTAGGCCCCTTTGGGACAAGCCTCCTGCGCCAAAACCTGGGCCTCCGACGCTGGCCTCAGCACGTGCGATCTCCAGTCCTTAAGACAAGAGGAATCGACCTGCGAAAGCAACTGATGAAGGTCAACAGGGACCGTGCCCTCGTCAGGCCACGCGACGAGGTCGCGAGAGTAAGGGCGAGTGGGGCCCGCATCCCCGTACAAAGAATGATTGCTCAGGAGCTCGCTGAGGGCTCCCTGGGCAAATCCCGCCTCACTGGGAGGAGGGCCGAGGCGACAGAAGCAGTCACGGAAGCGGTCCAACACCTTTCTCTGTGAAAGCGACGCGGGGACCTGCGCGGCCCCCCTATAGCCTGACATCTGATTCAGCACTTGCACAGCGTTGTTAGCCCAACTGACTGCATGCTGCAAGCGCCAGCGGCGACTGCGAACGGAGCGGCAAACGCCCGCTGGAGCGTAGGCTCGGTCGCCAAGAAGAGGACGCGGGAAGACACCCCTCTGTCGAGAATCGCCAGAAAAACGGGAACTCAAAAAGTCGCTCGAGCTCGGGCCCCCATCTCCCAAGCCCGGGGGTGGCTCAACTCCCATCGGCGGGCCCCGAGCCGTCCTTGCCGCCTTTCTTGTTGGCACCTTTCTTGGCTAGGGCCCGCTCCTCGCGCGCCTTGCGACGTTCCCTCGCGATCTGATACTCCTTCGGCAACTGATCCTTGACAAAGTCAGCGAGCTGAGGGCTCACACACACAACCCCTGATCATGTCCGTTCCCATGTGCAGATGGTTATCCGCCACACTATCGGAGCCCCCAGCCCGTCGGTCGCGATACCGTTCTTCCTGAACTTGAATCACGCGGCACAGGCTCTCGGCGCTCGCCAAGTTGGTGACCGTTAGTTGATCGTGCAGCACCATCTGCTCGAGCATGCGGCAAGCCCGCTCGTGCTCGTCGACCCCCACGTCCGCCGACGACAGCTTGGCCTCTGTCCTGAAGCGCATGTGACGGCCCATGGGGCTTCCTCCGTTCTGCCCCATAAACTTCAGCACCCAGAGGACCGTTCTCGGTCCGCGAATTGGCCAGTCAGGCCAAGCGCCTTCCCGCATCAGCAAGATGGCGTCACGGAAGGCTCGATGACGGTTGCCCAGCGTGTCTCGGCAAACGGGCTGCACCCGAACGTCAGCGACACCAAGAAGCGCCGCAGGAGCAGGAGCAGCACCGGGGATCGGGGCCGCGGCCGCGGCCGCTGCTCCCAAGGCTGGAGCGGCAGCGGCAGCCGCGGGGGCGCCCGCGTAGGCCGCGAGGCCTGCGGCTCCCGCGGGGGCCACGCCAGGCACAGCGCCTGCTGCAGGACCAATCGGTATCGCAGCAGGCGGCTGCAGGCCCCCCCCGGCCCGACCTGGGCGGCTGCGCCCAAGGCCGGTGCGGCCATGGGCACAAGCCCTCCACCTGGTGCTAGGCCGACGGCCGCGCCTCCTCCTCCACCGCCTGCCGCAAGCGCACCTCCAGGCGCTGCGGGCGCGGGTGCCGCCAGAGCGGCCGCAAGGCCAGCCACGCCGTCCGCGGCGCCTCCCCCAGCGGCGGCGGCGGCGCCTGCAGCGGGCATCGGCATGCCAGCGAAGCCAGCGCGACCCACCACGTTAACAGCGAAGCCAGGGCGCATGGGCAATCCAAGACGAGCGGCAGCTGCGTCCCGAAGAGCCTGAAGAGCAGCAGGAAGGGGTACATTCCGAAAGCGATGCACATGATCTGCTCCGATCCCTGGCACCTCGCGGCTCAGCGCTCCACCTTCCAGAATCGCAAACTCCTGGATGTTGCCTCCAGCTGTCAGATCCTCTTCATACTGACCGTTATCTGGAGTGAGGATGCTAATGATCGGCTGCGCTCCAGGTGGAATGACCAGAATGACTCTCTCATGCCAGGTCCGTGGCCCAGCAACTCCGTACCGTACAGCGATCACATCGCCTTCCTGCAAGCCAAGGGGCCGCAGAGGATTCGCTATCAGGCCTCGACGCGAGACAGCTGGCTGCGGCTGCGGAACCGAGCGGCCTGCTCTCGCGCGACGTCCTCAATCGAGCGCGCACCCGCGCTCACGACCGGGGGAACTGAAGGGGTCAGCCTAGCTTGCCGTCCGACGAGGTAGCCCGTGCCTCCCGCCAGCAGGATGCCCGCGAAGAGAAGCACCCACGGAAACGAGCAGACGCACTCCTCACGCACCAGCTCCTTTGCAGACTCCCCAGGCCCGCACACCAGCTGCGGCGAGCGGAGGCAGTCTGGACACGCAGGAGGCGGTCGCGACAGGCCCCACACGACTGCCGCCGTATGCACCGCGCGAGCGCCCTCGGCTGCCAGCGCCTGGGCCAGCGCCTGCATGCGCGTGGGGGGTGCGGAAAAGGGACGACCACCCACTTTAGAGCTTGAGCCGCGTGCCACGGAGCAACACGCGGAGCGTGAATTCTCACATGCGGCATCCTTGCGGCCAAACCCTCCTGTGCTTACAGATCTAAAATCAACCATATTGAAATGTAAATCTCAATATTGAGCTTTAGCTCAATTTTGAGTTTCAAACCCAATATTTGGGTTTGAACTCCAATATTGAACTTACGAGGCCGTAGGCCGGGCCAGAGGAGAAAAGGGAAAAGTTCGCACTTCCCCAGGGAGAGAGAACGGGCAGAGTGGGGAAGGGAGAGGAGGTGGGGGAGGAGGAGGAGGCCGTAGCATGAAAAGCACGCCCCGCCCGAAACAGTCACCCGAGGCGTTTGGTGACTGTTTCGGGCCCGCCCGCCCAGAACAGTCACCACGAGCTTTGGGTGACTGTTTTGGGCGGGGCGGAGCCCCGCGGGCGGGACATTAAAGCACGACGCAGCTCTCGCGGTAGCAGGCGCTTGCTCTAGCGGGCGGGTCGGGTCGGGCGGGCGGGACCTTCAAGGTTGACGCAGCTCTCAAGGTAGCACGCGCTTGCCCTGGCAGACCAGTCGGGTCGGGCGGCCGGGACATTAAAGCACGACGCAGCTCTCGAGGTAGCGTGCGCTTGCTCTAGCGGGCCGGTCGGGTCGGGCGGGCGGGACCTTAAAGGTTGACGCAGCTCTCAAGGTAGCACGCGCTTGCTCCAGCGGGCCGGTCGGGTCGGGCGGGCGGGACGTTAAAGGTTGACGCAGCTCTTTAAGTAGCACACGCTTGCCCTAGCGGGCCAGTCGGGTCGGGCGAGCGCCGGGTCGGGCGGGCGGGACTTTAAAGTCGGACGCAGCTGGCGAGGTAGAACGATCTTGCCTTTGTCGACCGGTCGGGTCGGGCGGGCGGGACATTAAAGTCCTCTCTCATACTTCCCCGCGCGCTCTCCTCCTGCAACCTCTCGTTCTCTTTGCGGTTCCGCTTCCGCTGCCATGCCGGCTCAACCCCAATATCGGGTTTCGGAAACCCCAATATCGGGGTTGGAACCCCGATATTGGACCTCAATATTGAACACCAGTAATGGGAAAGGTCAATATGCCAATCCGGAGTTTGACAAATCCACTTTTGTTTTTTTTCACTATAGGAGTTTGGAAACTCTAATAGTGAAGGTGGGGATTGATCTTTCTCATTTCCGGAGTCGAAGCACCAATTTTGGGGACCCACCGCCGGTGGAGCTAACTTGAAAAACACCACCCAAACGCGAGGGGGGACCTCGCGAGCCAGACCGTGCAAGACGGCCGTGGCACGCTCCACTCGCCTGCCGGGGAGGAGGTTCGTGTGGTATTTGTCCAGCTTCTAGGCGCAGATGTCGGAATACGGTGCTCCACTGAACTGCGTGTAGTAGTCCGTGGCAGCGCTTCTGCCACTCTGTGCGGGGCGTGGGCTGCGAAGACGAAACTTGCACGAGCAACTCGACTGTGGTGTTGGCAGTGCGCGCCGGATTCTCCAGCCGATCTTGGGACTCGTGGACGTTCTGGAGGAAGTAGGAGCCGTACCACTCGTGCCAAGTCGCGATGCGGTCCACATGGTCGGTGTAAGAAACCAGGGTACGTATGCGTGCCTGCCGTGGTGGGTTTTTCAGGCCTCCGTCTGCGCCGTTCTCCCATTGCGGCCAGCACGTAAGAATGGGGATTGGGGAGCTCGGCGTGGAAACCCAGGACCCGCAAGTCCGCAGCGTGCCCGGCGGGGCCCGGGAAAAAGATTGAGCACAAGTTAATATCCACTTCCTCGCAGCACGAGGGCACCCTGAGAGACGGAGAGAAGGAGAGAGAGAGAGAGAGAAACACAAAAAAAAAGCATTACCCCAGTGCGACCCTACCTAGGACTTGGAGCCCCTAGGAAAGCAGCATTAGTAGTAACGGTACACGCCGTCCTCCTTCTCATCATCGTCGTAGTTGCCTTTGCTTTTGCTTGTTGTTGCTGTTGCTTGGTTTTGCTTTGCTTTGCCTTCGCACACACACGCATGTTTCTGCATTCGCTCACCGGGTGGGCTCTCTGATCGTACTGTTGCACATTGCTTTTGTTTTGCCTTTCCTTTGCTTTGCTTTTGCTTTTGCTTTGCTTTGCTTTGCGTTGCTTGTGCTTTGCTGTCGCTGCTGTTGCTTTGCCTTTGCTTTGCTGCTATGCTATGCTCTGCTCTGCTCTGCTCTGCTATACTATGCTGCGCTGTGCTATGCTGTGCTGTGCTGCGCTATGCTAGGCTATGCTGCGCTATGCTATGCTATGCTGGGTTATGCTATGATATGCTATGCTGCGCTATGCTATGCTACGCTATGCTATGCTATGCTATGCTGTGCTCTGCTATGCTAAAGCTCAGCGAAGCTAAGATGAAGGTACGCTAAGCTAATATAAACCTGAGCTAAGCTGAAGCTAAGCTAAGCTAATATGAAAAACAACTAAGCTAAGATGAGATAACCAACGCTAAGCTAAGGGGACATAACTGGGGGAACCGAGGGGCGGATACCGGGGGAACCGCCCGGGCAGGTTCCCACTGCCCAGCCCTTTAAGCCAAGAGAGTAAGAACCCTTCTAGGCAGAGTCTAGGTAGGGAAAAAACAACACATAGAAAGAGAAAGGGAAATCGAGAGATAAAGAGAAGGAGGAATAAAGAGAGAGAGAGAGAGAGAGCGGGAGGAAGATTGGGATCAGGAAGGGAGGGAGGGAGGACGGGAGGACGAGGACGGGGAGGAACAATGATGACGAGGAGGGAGGGCGAGGGGGAGGAGCAGCCTTGGCCGCGTGCGCGAAGAGGCAGGAGCTGCCCGCCGTGCACTTGCCCTCCTGCCAGAGGGCGCAGACCTGCGGGCGCCCCGCTCCCGCCCCTCGCTCGGGCTCCTCGCGGGCCCCCCGCTCTCCGCCCGCCCCCTCCCGCGAAGACAGCGAGGAGGCCAGAGGAGGGCGGGATCTCCGACGGAGGAGGAGCGTGGAGGAGGGGGGCTGGAGGTTGAGGGCCAGAGTTTGGGTAGGAGGGATCAGGAAGGACGGTCATGGAGGGGGGAGGGGAGGGGGGAGGGAGGCGGGGGAGGAAGAGGAGGAGAAGGAGGAGGAGGAGGATGGAAGAGGAGGAGGAGGAGGAGGAAGAGGACGAGGAAGAGGAGGAGGAGGAGAGAAGAAGAGGCGGAAAAGGAGGAGAAGGAGGAGTAGCATCCTGAGGATAGTACAAGGGGAAGACAACACGACGACGGGATTCAGGACGATCGTGGAGGGTAACGCTTAGAACATAGATGCTGAGGAAGAGGCAGGCGGAGGAAGAGGAGCATGAATAGGATCGGAAACAGGAGCAGGACCATGAAGCTGGAAGCACACACGGCTGGATTCACACGCGGAACGTGTAAATACCACTTGATGGATACACGTGCAGCCCCAATACTATCCCATACACACGAAGCTTAAGCCTTGCAGAACCAATGGTTGGCGTAACATGTTAGTATAATGGGACGTAGGGGGTGTTACGCGCTGCGTCTTCATTCTAGCCGCATTTGTAAATAATGGAGCCGTGGCCTCTACAACCTGTAACCGTGAGATCCCCCGCTCCTGATGCCCGTAATCCGCAAAGCTCCCCATGCCAAACCAGCGCAACCTAATAGAAAGGAGAACGAGCTGGGTCCAACTAAGGGCGACGTTGTGGAGAGGCGTACAGAGGTAGTGCGAGATCATTTGTCGGCCGTCGCAGCCAAATACGCAATCCTTTTTGTAGGAGCTCACGCGCAGCATACGGCTGGTCGAACGGCCTCCGGCACTTGTTTTGAGAGCAGCCCATTTCCAGCTCGGGCAGACTTCATGACTCGCAAACGAGACAAACGAGCCGCTGGTCCATGCGGGTTCTGAAAGCCCCATTCGCAGGGATGGCTGCCCGGGCAGTCGCCTCGCGTCCAGCATGCCTAACGCAAGGAACAACTGACCACAATGCACCTCCTCGCCAGCCGCCACCCACTGAACCTGCGCCACGCAATTGGCTGCCTCGGCCACCCGCATGCTGCGCGAGAGTCGTCGCAAAGAGAGAGAGAGAGAGAGAGAGAGAGAGAAAAAAAAAAAAAAAACAAAAAAAAAAAACGAAAAACAAGCAAAACAAGAGAGAGAGAGAGAGATAGCCAGAACCTACGCGAGCCTGCCAACGAGAGAGAGAGAGAGAGAAAGAGAGAGAGAGAGAGAGAGAACAAACAAACAAACAAAAAATAAAAAGTAGAGAGACCTGGCGGACTGGCGACGCGGGGCACCCCGAGTCGCTCGACTGTAGCCTGAGAGCGGCGCCAGCGCGGGGTCACGCAGCTCCTCGGCCGACACCCTTCACGCCGATAATGAAGACACAAGACCGGGAAACTGGATCGGATTGGAATGTGCGTCGGATTGGGCTGCATCGGCACGGAGTCGAGATCGAATTGCATCGGCCCCGCCAGGATGCCCAGCAACGCCATGCCAGCATCGGGCCGCATCGGGTTGTCGGAATATCGGAATCGAATCGGAGCAGGCTGGCTGGACTCGATATCGGATCGAAATCGTCCCTGAGACGTGGCGGGCGGGGCCAACGGCAACTGGAAGAAACTCGAGCGCGGGAGGCCCAGCAACCGTGAACGAACGCATCCGCCGTGCAGAGGAGGCCCACAGAGATGACGGGCTGGGGAGCTGTCTTGAGCCAGTGCCCGACAGGCTGCAGTGTCGGCGGCAATCGGTGCATTCTGCGCAGTGCAAGCGCCTCTCCGGCGCTCCCAGCCCGCCAGTCTAGACGGGGCTGCGGCCGCCCGCTACGAGAGCCATGGCCAGGTCAAGACGGGCGACTGTGCCATGCTCGCGGGCCTGCTGCTGCTATTGATCATCTCGTCGGCGTCGAACCTCTCGTACTTCATGAATGTGCCAGTCGATTTAGTGGCTACGCTGGCGAGCCTAGGCGACATAAAGCTGCGTAGCCTGGCCAGGCTCTTGCTGAGCCTGGCGCAGGGTGCTCTGGCGCATCTCATGAAACCTGCCTGTCGCTCTCTCCATCTGCTTGTCGAACATATCTTGCAACGTCTTAGTCAAGCTCGTCTGGTGTGGGTACACGGCCACCCCGTGGATCAGCGTCCACGAAGAGGCCGCGGCGGCCATCACTAGCAGAGGCTGCATGAGTGGCCGCTCCAGGTTGCCCCGGAAGATTACCTCGGAGTTCCTGTGGCGCGGAAACAACCATGATTCCATCGCGACTCCTTTGCCAGCGTCACCGTGTAGACGATGCCGCTCCTGCCTGCGTGGAGACGGTGGCGGCGGCACGCTGCTCGACTAAGGGGGAACCATGTCTCTGGCCGTCGGATTTGTCAACCATACGTCCTGTGGTCGGCGGGATCTCTGGTATTTTGTGCTGATTGCAATTCACCTCAGCCGCGTCTTCGGAGCGGCTGCTCTTGGATTTGTCACGAGTGTGCCCTCCTTTTCGCAGGGGTGCTTCCACTGTCTACCGAAACGCCGGTCGACGCCAAACAGGGCAATAGTAGATATGACCTCCCTCGGATCCTGCAGCCACCGTAGGTTCTGATGCGAAGCAAATAACAAGTCGGGGCGGGAAGTCGCAAGCCGGGGACATGGCCCAGAACAGCGCTGGAAACCTAGGTTGTGTAGCGAAGGTGCTTCCGGGCTTCCGCCGGAATAGGCGGGTCAGGCGGCCTCAAAATAGGTTCCCACCTAGCCCTGATGTCCGGCGGAGGCTTCGTCATCTCGGACCCCGGGCCCCGACCGCCACCACTTGGCTGAGCTTAAGGTTTCGGAGGAGTTGGTTGCCCAGGAGGCGGTGGAGGCTTCTTCGGCAATTGCACTGATGGAGCCTGGCCTCCGGGTGGTGGAACCACCGGAGACCAGCTTGTAGCTCGCGCGTCGCAGCTCGCTTAGGCTGCCGACAGGTTCCTTGGATCCGTCGGCGGCGGTGGCGGCTTGACAGGTCCGGCGTCCGCTGAATACGGCGGCGGCTTCGCCGGCCTCGCGCTCGCTGGGACTGGCGGCGGCTCTGCCGGCCCTGGGTCCGCTGGAAGCGGCGGTGGCTTAGCCAGCCTCGCACTCGCTGGGACTGGCGGCGGCTTCGCAGGCACGATCTGAGACTCTTCACCAGTACCACTCTGTGGAACCGGTGGTACCTGGGCTTCGGCAGCAGGGGGCAAACCAGAAGCAGGCCCGCCCGCTGGCGAAGCCGGTGGCTTGGCCTTTGCTTCGTTTGAGGTTTTGCCTCATGCAGTCCGATTAGTGTCTCCCGACGCGCCCTCCAATAGTGGATGCGCGTGGGCAATCTGGCACCTCTTGCTCCTCAAATACGTCCAAATGTCCTCCATCGAAGGTTTGAAATCAAGGTGTGGTGAGGCATTTTCCTGCCAGTCCATAGATTGAAGGCCTGGGACCCATTTACATTGCGCCTCTCTGACTCTGTCAGTCCCTTGAGTTCGGTTGGAGTCTCTGGTCCTCTCAATTCCGAAATCTTTGTCAATAGCTTCGTCGTCTCTGAGAAGATGTCGCACCAGTTCCCACATGCCCCCGTTCACATGAAGAGCGGCAGGGGTCCAATGGTAGATGCGTATTTCGGTCATACCAATCTCTGCTGGATCCTTCGTGCACTTCTGAGTCGGACTTCTGCTGGCAATAACACTCTGCGGGTTGCTCCAAAACACAATCTCAACAGTGTTCCAATAACCGTCATTGAACGTCTCTTCCGCCACCGTGTGCTTCGCGTGGACAGAAGGGTTGTCCTCCTCATGTGGGAACGAATGCACCCCAACATTGCCCTGCTTCACGTTCCCACCGTACTCGGGGTCCGACGGGAGGAGTTGGTGCCCCTCAAGGAGCGCATGGAGCATTCCCACCGAGGTTCCATGAGACCGCCTTTGCCAGACACCTTCAGAAATCAGCTCCATCATCTTCTTGTCCTTTACCCTAAGAAGAAATGTCAGCTGAACACAACACTCTCTGCGTGCTCCTGCATTGCCGCCTTCTCCCACATGATGCGGTCGGCAATGGATCTGGGTCCTCCCGACATCGAGCGATCACGCCGTGTTATATATATATATATATATTATCATGCGCACCTCTCCGAGGGAGTAGAGCTCAGAGGCGATTAATACGCACGTCGTCCGCGATGTTCTGGCCGTTTCGCTCGGGACATCCTCGAAATTCTGAAAATCGGTGGCACCCCTCACGCAGATCGTGACGTCAGGGTCCAAAAACACATGGGAATTTCAACATTGTAACATAAAACCTTCAAACACACATGGTAATTTCAACAATTTTGACCCCGATTCTCAGAATGGCGGTTTCGCATGAAAAATCCTCCCCAAATCAAGCCCCAGACCCCTCCTCGGAGCCTCCTGGGGGCCTCCTGGAACCTCCTGGGGCCTCCTGGGGCTTTCTGGATCTTCTGGTACCCCAGACCCCGCCTCGGAGCCTCCTGGAGTTCTCCTGGGCCTGCTGAGGCCGCCTGGGGCCTCCTGGGGCTTCAGAACTACATGCGCACACAGAAACACAAATCACGCCCAACACATCACACGCTAGACAAACATAACATACACACACAATACCGACAACACACAAAAAGCACGCACCACACAAAGCACACATCACACACACAACACTCACAATCCTGGGGCCTCCTGGAGCCTCTTCTGGTATCCAAGTCGGGCCTCCTGAGGCTTCCTGGGGGGCCCTGGTACACACATCGCAAGGTGTGGCAACCCCACTTGCGCTCGAGTGCGACTTCGCTGTTGCATGTCACTCCTGCTTCAAACGCCCCTTCAGCTTGTTGTATGAGCATGGGCACACACGTGCCACTTGTATATCTAACTAAAACTTTGCCGAATTTGGCATCAAGTATTCGGCAGAAAGGGTCGGTCTGTTGGTTGACCGCCGGAGCAATTGTTCCGCCAACCACAACTTCCCTTGCACCGACTGGCACAGCCGGTCATATGCAAGACTATGCACGATGGTGGCGTTGTGGCTCTGTGCTTGCTGCACCATTTCGTCGTAGTTTTCTCCTGACCATAGATTATTCGGGCCACAGCCACGTTTCATCCGCCCCCTGGCCCCCAAAGGCTTCAGGAACGTGGTTCTAACATCGCCCTCAGTGACAATGGCCGCGGTGTGGTGCGATAGCTGAACGGGCCACCTGCGAACTCCATCACTTTCCACAGGAGGATTTTTTTTCCCTTTTGAGGCGATTGCTCCCCCTGGTTCGTTTTCAAGACATTTCTCTCTGAACTCCCGTTCACGGCGCTCTGGCGGGGTCTCAGCAGCAGGTGCCCGGGCGTTCTCAACGGATCGCGCACGCTGCTTTTTCAGGCTCACGGCTGCGCCAGAACCAGCAGCGACCCCGCGCCACCTGGGCTCAGAACGGCTGCGCCGGCAGGGCTGGCAGCTGACCCGACTACTTCCGCATCGGCTGTTGATTGCTCAACCGAGCCGCCGGCAGGCTGAGTCATTATGGCGCCCCCTGCAGCCTGTCCAGCTATGCCGGCAGGAGATTGGAATAGCGGTTGCGTGTTTTCAAACTGGCTAATCGCTTCTTGCACGTGGCGATCGATTCCAATCTTCTGTCCGGGTTGCATCAGGGTTTGTCCCTCAGCGGGCGTGCCGGGAATGAAGGGTCGTTTTCTTTCGAGAAAGAAATGGAACTCTTTCGAGAAAGAAATGGAACTCTCTCCGCTGCACATAGACCTCATGTCCTCCTCCCGTCGCTAAGAAACCACACCATTCCTTGGAGAACAAAGAATGTCGTGCCCCGCCTTCCGAACCGTCTGAGACGGCCGGAAGCTGATGCGGTTTGAGGGGGTCGGGAGACGGTAGCGCACCTAAGGTCGATTGCGGAGTACTCGAACCCGTTGGGCACCATTGGGTCCAATATGGCACTATTTCATCCTATGTCGCATCCACCCGTGCGTATCCATCTGCCCGGGCCTGACCGGCATAGACGGCTCCCTGGGCGGCTGAGCCGCCAGAGAGCTGGCAGGAGAACTATGCTGCGAGTTTAGCAGCCTTCGATCTATAATCTTCAAACAGCACAGCGACTGGCACAGTTGCTGACTGGGTTCCTTTCTCTATTTTACACGATTCGTGTTCAGCAAGGAAATGGTGCGCATCGTTCGGCGTGTGTTGCAACTTTCTGTACAAGCAGGCACCATCCAGAATCGCGATTCTCGGCTGGATCCCCCCAATTGCTTCCTAGCCTTCGATGCGCTGATTCATTCTCGCTCGTACGAGCGCAGCAACATCATCCGAGATCTTGTCGACTTTATAGTTTCCATTAGAGGAGCGCCAGCATCTGTGGTCTCCGCCAACATAGAATATCTGGATAGCTCTTGACTTGAAACGGCCAACCGCCTCATCAATCATTCTCTCAGCGACCTCAGAGAAAGGGGCAGGTGCCAATATCGACCTATCAGGACCACGTCGTTTCTTCTGTGTTTCAAGTAAGCCGATCAAATTACATTGGTCTCCTTCCGAAATATCATTCAAGGACCAAGCTATGAATTGCATAGGCGCATGCACTCCTGGAACGAAATGACCTTGATTGATAAACGCTGGCAATCGCCAAACGTCTTCCCTAGCCAAATCGAGCAGTGTCTTTCCAAGGGCGCCCGCCTCCACGTCCGCCTGGACATCGTGAAAGTGCTCACGCATGTGATGTAGGAGGCCTGTGTTCGCACCAAGCTTGTGTCCGGCATCTCCATAGAACGTGCACGTTGAGTCTGATATAATATGGAGGGCTGCTGTCCAGAAACTATGCGACCGGTGCGATGACTTCGCGAGTGGGCGAAAGAGCGCCGTCGGTGACCTTCCGGCCCTCATCGTTGCCGCTAAATCTTCGCCGGCAGAAAGTATCCACCCGTGACCATTCACCTTCGCTAAGCGAGTGATGGCCAGGCATTTCGCCTGCAAATTTAGCCACGCCACTGAGTGACAGAGGCGAGGATCCACTACGGCAACGTAAGGGTTCAATATCTCTTCAATGCATTATCCATTCGGATGGAGTATTATCGTTCAGGGGTTCGGCTAAGCCGGCCCCCGTTTGTCTTCAACGTTCCAGCGCATTCCACATGCCACGGGCCAAATATTTTGGATCGGGCTCTTCGCGTTCTCCTCCAGAAACCAGGTGGGGTGCCGGGCCCGGGCCAGGGGGGGGATCGCCCCCTCCGCTTCCGCCAGGTGCACCTGGAGGTGGTCTGGCGCCTCTATCATGTCCGCCCGATCCGGCGGACGCTCCCCGACCGCCGGCCGAGCCGACGGAAGGGGGGTCCTCGCCGCCGCCATTGCTGGGTGCGCCGGAGGAGGGGGCGCCGCCTGCTGGAGCCTGCGCTGGGCCATCAAGCTGCCAAAATGAAGCATCGGAAGGAGGTGCCTTTCTCTCAGCATGTGAGACGAGCTCAACTTTGACGCTCAAGGCCGATCTTGGGTCGTCAGCATCAACTGACCTCTTCTGCGGAAGTTGCCCTTTCGTCGCCGTTGGAACGTCAGCTGCTGAAGCTTTAACTGTTTCGGCCGGCCTTGATTCACCGGCGTCGCGTGCTCGCTTCTGCGGCAGGCATCCCTCCGCCGCTCGAGACTTCTCGCCCCCTGGAAATGGCCATTTGACCTCGGGCGGCTGAGCCGCTGAGCGGAGCCTAGCCTTCTTGGATGAGGGCTGTTCACGCAGCGCCTTCCACTCCTGGCACTCTGCCAGAGCCTTTTCGGTCAGCACCTGTTCAACTGCATGGCTTGTCGCAAGAGCATTCCCTCGAACGACTGGGAGGGCGAAATGCGCCCCCCACTTATCGACGGCTGAGCCGCGCGGGGGCTTGCTTCGGGAAGGTCAAAATATTCGTGAACACTACTTGGTTCGTTTGTCGGTCTGCGATTCGAACTGCAACAGAATGCCCCGCGCACTCAAAATAGGCCCCATTAGTTTGCCGCGATCACAGCTTCGAGCAAATTTGCTGTTTGGATCCCCAGGCGGTCCGCTGTGAAACTGGCGCGTCAAGGTCGCGCGCGGGTCAACATGGGACTGGAAATACTGACGCACCCTGATGCATATCAAGGTCCGGGGGAAGGCCGTCAAAGCTGCCCCTTTTGATGAAATCTGTCCAACAAGCGGCCCACGAAACGACCCACGAGTCCTCGGACATCCTGCTGTATAGCTTTTGAATGACTGATTCATTACACGCCTGTAGATCCTCGTTCAGTTTCAAGTAACGAAATCGCTCCGGTAATACTTGTGATGGTCGCTATCCAGCACAGCCTGCTGCGTCCAACGGCCACGAGCGAGCGCTTGTGTATGATAAAGACAGCGGAAATACATCCCTGGCTCAGGAGTTTCCAGATGGTACGTGCGTTCTATCTCAACATCTGTCCACTCAGCTACCTCGCACGGTACCCAGGCAACACAGCCAGGCCCCGACGCATCGCCTAAGTCGCGCTGTTCTATAGTGGGCCCCGTTGCCGAAGCCTCGGTCCCCATCGCCGACTGAGTCGGTGGGGAATCCTTTATCCTCTGCCCCCCGGCAACCTTTCGGGATAGCTTGTCGGGGTTGTCTGGTATGGCCAGGCGTCGACTGCAATCTTTGTCATGCTTGTAGCTCACAGTGCGTTCTCCTCGAAAAGTCTGCCAGCACGTCCTGCGGCAATGATCGGGCCATTCAGAGTCCTCGCAGTGATCGTTAGATCGGGCCGTCCCTGATTCTCCCTGCAGCTCGCCTAACGGCTCCATTTCAATTGCGACAGTGGGCCTGAATTGCAAACATCCGAGCCCCGCGAAGCATTGACAACCTAGGGTCTTGCACAGAGAAAACCATTCCTCTTTTCTGATCATCTCGAACGGTTGAACCGTCGAGGCGTCCAGAAGTTGGCGATCGGGGTCGATCCGCGAGCGGGAGGCTTTGGACTGGAATCCAATGCCCGCGAGGGGGGGTCAGCCACGGCTACGCGGCGGCGCCGCCGGCGGAAGGGTCGGCCGCTGGCGAGCCGGCCCCTGCTTTTGAGAGAAAACGGCGGCAGCACATAGGTTCTGATTAGAAGGTATGATCAAGGAATGAGTGCGATGCAGCGCGCGCAAGCACAGCATGAAACTCTCTAGCAAATTCGTCCGTATAATATCCGGCAAGTTCACAATCCTTATCACGCGCCTCTACATGCACATGCGTGCCATCACACTTGCGCTCCAAGCCGCTTGTCGCTATGCCCGACGCGGAGGCAATAGTCCATGGCTTCGTCATGAAATTCCCCTTCCTATCTTTCCAACCATGCGCGCGCCCATGCAACGCCGCTTTGTGCAATCCTATCTCGCGCGCAAAAGCCCTCACCTGAGGGTCTCTCCAATATTGGCACTGGCTGGGCCATTCTAGCCAAACTGTTCCCCCCGCTTCGACGACAGCGCGCGCAATCTCCATGATATTCCAAAACAAGCATCTGAAGTTCGTCCTAATTCCCCGAAGCCTACGCAGGGACCTGCGGTCACCCCTACGGAAATAGTGAGCTTCATTAACATATTGCCAGGGGGAACCTCCCGCACGCGGAATCGAACCCCAAAGCGAAATGCGTTTTCCTTCGGACTCTTTTGTATCCGTTAGTACCTTAAATTTACCTTCATCGGTTGTCATGTCTTCGCGCTCGGTATATCGTTTAACTCTAAGAGAATTATCAACAAAGTTCGTGGGGTCACCGATTCTACGGTTGGGTCCTAGTATCAATCGTTCACCGTTCCATTCATATGCTGTTGTCGATTGGCCCTTCTGTTGCTGAGGTGTCGACTGGGTGAACCCATTGTTTCCCAATCTGGCTGCAGCCGCATCGGTAATCTTGATTTCGTTCCCCCCTTTTTCAAATATTTCCTGGGCATCGGAATTTTGTATCTGTATATCCGAAGCGTCTGATTCACTGTCGGTCATATCAAACATGGCCATTTTTTCTTTGTCTTCTCACGATTTGCGCTTATGGGAGCTTTTCCTGACGTCGCCTTTTCTGTGGCGGATGGCATTGCGCCGCATGCATTTTCAGCTCAGCCGGATGCATCATCGACATTTTGCTGAGCTGCGGCCGCTGGGCCGGGAGCAGGTGTCGGACGCATAATTTGATCACCGGGCCTGGTTGCGCCAGCTGGCGATGTAACCGGCTCCTTGACCACCTCTGTTTTAGGCATAGTCATTGTAGGCTTGCCTTTGGTGGCGCTTCGTTTCATGCATCTTTTTGCCCGGCACAATAGCTCCTTGGCGCGCCGCCGACTTGGAACCTATCCGCGGCTGAAGAATCCCCCAGGGTTTCAAGGGGGGCCATCAGTGAACATCGGCGCCAGGTAGTCCCGGTGACGGCTGACTTTCCAAAACTTGGGAGTGACGATATTGACCAGGTAAAGCACTTTGACCCACTCCAGTGGGTCTGTAAAACGCTTAGTACCAATATCAGCGGCTTTGTTCTGCGTGCGTTCACATTGTGAATCAACAGCCCCTCGAGTACATTGCTCAGAAATGGCAGCGGCATCCATGCGGCGCGCTCTCGGGAGGTGCATTTCATCAAGCCCCCCGCTTTGATGACCTTGTGCACTGCTTGACCTTTCTTTGTAGCAGAATTTCCCACAAAGGCAGCGCAGGCAACAGCTCAGTCCGCAATGCCAGGTCTGCCGCAACAATGTCTGCTTCAAGTGTACTGTGGGACACAAGTTTATCTACGAGAAGCCATGCTCTGGTTTGCCCTCGTGGAGGGTGCTCAAAAAACTTGATGACTGGCACTTGTTCTGCGGTGCGTTCGCAAATCGCTGGCAAGATCAGCGTCTGAATATTGTCTGACTGTGATTTCATCCATCTTATCGCCAAACCACGATAGCATTTTGTACTGAGTTGTGAATCTACTGTAACATAGTAATCGAAAAAGACCCATATCTTGTTGCTGTCCACTTCGTAATGCAGCTAGCTGTGTGGCGCGCTGCGCGCAGAAGATCAAAGCGAGCCGTCCTCGCCCCGTATAATATCTTCATAAGAATTTTGGCAACAATCGGCTGAAGCACTCCCGACGGACTCGGCAGCTGTGGATCATCCGGGCCAGGTTCGGCGGCTAGGCCGGGAACCTCGACTTGCTTGTCCCGGGGGCCGGAGTCGACGTTGAGCCTCAGCGCGTTGGCCAGTGCTTCCTCTGCTGGGGGGTGCTTCTCACCCCTCGGGCCTCCGTGTCCATCTTCAAATTCAGCAAGCTCAAGGCCGAAAGGTGTACCCGCAGCAGGGCATGTAGCGGGGTCAGCATCCGTCAATTGCGCATGCAACGTGATACATGATTCGAAGAATTCGGTCACATCGTACTCAATGGCTCTGCCCATCCCTGGACTTCCAAGCTGATAGGGTTCAGTCGGCTGCGCCGACGAGTCACCCCCCGCATTTTCGTCGTCGCCCTCCCCTTGTTGCCCATATGCAGACGATGTCTTAACTTTAGGTGGCGGAGGATCAAGCACCCTCGGTTGTTCTCCTTGCCATTCTGCATGCTGCGTGGACAAATGATGTTCACGCCCCAGGTAACGTTTCACATATGTGGGAGGATATAGTCCTACACCTCTAGGGCAACCCTCCGAGGGCTCCTGTAATAGACACCATCCTTTGTCGAGTTTATCTTTCGGCCCAGCAAGTTTTTGAAGTCACCGACATAAGTTGTGAGAAACAATCGTAGCTTCGAATGAAAGTAACAACTACGCCAAGGACTACGCTTTATGAAACCTTTCGAAACAACCTGCCCCGCACAGTGTTGCTCCCAGTATCCCCCTGAGTCGGGAAGTCCGTAGAGCGTAAATATCAGTGGGCACACGGGCTTGCGCATGTCTTTCCGAGCAGGCGGCCGTTCGTCACGCGGTAAGAAAATCCACGCCGGGGTTCCGCCGAGCTTGTATTGGGCGTAGGCCTGTTTGGCGTCAGCCTGTTGGGTGCCATGTCCCTCGAACAGGCCGTATGCGTCTGCTGCTTTACTAGCCTGCATCGTCGCCGGGCTGCTGGAAAGTTCCTGGAATAGGGCGACTTCTTTGTTTTGATCTCTGACATCCGATCCGTCGAACACAACCCTGCCCTTATATTTGCGGCCCTTATGCCCCGGCGGGAGTACGGAGTTCTTTTCGACTAAGGTCGCAAATGAACGCCCGAAATGAGTTGTTTCCCCCTTTCTTTGTCGGATCACGTCATTGTACTCCATGACGCCTGATTCATCCCAGGTACCGATACTGCGCAGTCGATCCCACTCTGTTCGCAGCGCCTTTCGGGCATCTTGATTAACGAGTGCTTCAGCCTTGGACACGGACCGAGCCACGGCAGCATCAAGGCGTGGCGGGCACAACTCATTGGGAAGTCGGTATGTCCGTTCGACGATTTTGACGTCATCAATGAATTGGTTATCGAAAAATTCCATGTCGAGTCTCTCCTTCTCCCGATGATCGGGGAGGGGTGCCGTTGCCGCTTGCAATGGCATTCGGGGCGCGCTGCGTCGCGAAGCGGCGGCCGCCGGACTCGAAGTCAGGCCATCTCCTAAGGCCTGGCAGACCAGGGAGATCGAGGTCCTCGCCGACTGAGTCAGGGGGTACCCCGTCCAGTAAAATGGTCCCGCCAGACCAGGTCTGCTTCCAACGCACCTCCTCATCATCGGAAGTGCCTTCATCGCTCCCTGAGCCTGTATATGTAGACAGTTCCTCTGCAGGTCCAGCAGGGTGTAACATCGCGTGCCAATCGACCTCAGCTTCTTCTGGCGCAATCATCTCTCCTCTCTTTTGTTGTCGGATGTCTGCCGCAGGATGAAGATTACTGTCGGAAAGTCTTCGCTCTTCGAGTTATTGGACCTCCTCCTGGAATTCAACTGGGTCGATCCCAATGTCCCGAAGAAGAGCAATGCAGGGTCCTGGGTCTTCGATACCGAAGAAGCCTCGCTTCCCGATTCGGAAGTGTTCCACAGCCTTCCTTCGTTCGGCATGACTCACGTTGAACCATCGGCTTGGGTGAATCCCAGGGTTGGTGAAATTTGGTAACTTCTTGAGCCATTGGGCACCATGCAATGGGTTAGGGTCAGTTACCCATACTCTAGTGACAGGTACGTAATCTGGATCGCAGTACAGCACGACTCGAATACTGTACGTTATCCGTCTTCCTTTCAATGGCAACTTCTCGGTAAGCTCATCCTCGGTGAGCCCAGCAGCGACGCGTCGATCTTCAGCATATCCCATCGTGCCTAAATTTTGCGTGGCACGGGCGAGAAGCTAGCTTGGCCCGAGCATTCTCGATCTCGGTTGGGCCATGGAGAAGTTGGACTGACGATCCAATCTGTACTCGACATGGGCGAGACCAAGCATTTGTTTCGGGTGACTATCTGGTCTCGAGTCTCGTCGAGGGCCCCGACGCTCCGGCGCCGCAGGCACGTCGCCCACCGCGATTCCCCCCCGGACCGTCATCGTCGGAGTCATCATCGGGGTCTGGCGGTATCGCGGCCTCGCCCCGCGGTGGGGGCGGTGGCATGGGTTCGCCGGGGTCTCGATCACTGAACGGCGGAGCCGTCTGTGGACCCAGTCGGGCCCCCTGCCCGGCTGAGCCGGCAGAGGGGCCACCTGGGGGCATGATAACATTGTTGATTTCGGCATGGGTTTTCTCATGCGCCTCCCTCATAAAGGATTTGGACTCTTGGTCAACCGCAGCGCCATCTAAAATATTGCCGTAGACTTGATCAGACTTCTCCATTATCGGGCGCTTGCCTGCTGGCGTCCGCCCTGTTTCCATGTTGAATCCGTCCAATTGTCTCAGCGGTGATGCATAGCTCTCGGGCCCCACCATGCCCCCCGCTTTATTCTCCTTTCTAAAAATAAAATACCCCCCCCCCCCCGGACTTATCAGCTCCCCCTGGGATAATATGATTTCATATATATATATATATATATATATATATATATTCTGCACACTCGTCCATCCTAAATATGGAATCATACCATCCCAGGCAGGCCGGTTCCCCCCCCTGAGGGTCCTTTTTTTTATATATATATATATATATATATATATATATATATATATATATATATATAAGCACTCGGCGGTTACATTTTTTGTTCTAACATAGCACTTGTTCGCGAATCCTTGGCAAACAATGAAACGAAGTGCGCGCGCGCGTCGTCGCGCGCGCATGCCGAAATCCTTCTAAAACCTTCGGCGCCGGAAGGATTTCGCAATCGAATTTCCCCCAAAAAACATACAACAACACATGGTCTCGCAACGCTGATTGGCTAGAAAAGCTTCCGCGCGAGCTCTTGCGAAATCTTAAGAAAACCATGGGTTTTTCAATATTTTCACAGCATGCTACCAAGCGGGCTTCGCGCGCGCATGTCGAAATCTGTCGAACGCCCATGCGCGTGCGCCGTCGCGAGACTCCTTTGCAAAAAACGGGACGGAGCGCAGACGCGCGCGTGGTCGCGCGCGTACGCCGAAATCCTTCAAAACCCATGGGTTTCGGAAGGATTTCGAAATCGCGCGCCCAAAAAACCCTCCAAAACCCAAAGGTTCGCAACGCGGATTTTCAATAAAAGCGTGCGCGCGCGATCTTGCGTCGTCGTCGTCGTCGTCGCCGTCCTCCCTCCTCCCGCGTCGTTGTCGTCGTCGTCGTCGCCTACGTCGTCCTCTGCCTTTCCTCGTGTTCGTCGTCGTCGCCCCCTTTGGCATCGTGGTCGTTTCCGTCGTCGTTGTCGCCGTGGTCGTCCTTCCTCCTCCTCCCTCGTCGTCGTCGTCGTCCGTCGTCGGCGTCTCGTCGTCGTCCCTCCTATTTCGTCGCCGTCGTCGTCGTCGTCGTCGTTGTCGTCGTCGTCTTCGACAGCCACAAACTTCTTGTTGCCAGGGATGGTAGGATCATGTGCTATTTAAGTTCTATGCACGCACGTGCGAGTTCCCTCGCTCCGTCAGCGTACCAGTATTCGAATTTCTCTCCCGGAGCTCTATGGTTGATCAACAAATTGCACACGTGAGCCGCCAATTTATGATGCGCACCCTGAGCTGCTAGGGCGAAAGGTCACGCGCGCGGTCTCATCGCGGAGCCCCCGCGATAGGTCATCCATCGCAAGCCAGTGATCCATTGCGGTCAGGTGTCCGAACGTGGCGGGTATCGCGCATGGCCTAGGTACCCTAAGCACTTTGTTGCGCGCCTTTCTCTGCTGACGCCGAAAAGCCATTGCCCAGTTATGTACTGAGCACAAGGGGTTCTTCGGGACATGAGTTAGTAAATGCTGGAGAAAGGCCGCGCTCTTCATGAGTCGCTCAGTCGCAGTGACTGGTACCTCAACATCATCTGGGTCGACACCAGGCGGTACGTCGATGTCAACAAGGCCAACACCACTCGAGCCCTCATACGCATCCTCACTTTGGCTGGGTGCTGCAGTGGTTGTGGTGGAGTAAAGTCCTCGCTCCATGTCATAGGGCAAAAATCATGAGACCCCGCGCAAGAAAAGGCTCTTATGCACAGCCACACGGCCTTCGGCTAAGCCTTGATGTTGTATAGTACAACCAACGACTGAGTCGCGGTCGGAAAAAGATGAGGGACTTACTAAACTCATGACGCCGGTGGGTGTCCGATTCCAACCGCATTCGCGAGCTGTCTGAAGCGAATAGTAGAAGTATGTGATGGCATCCTTGGGGTCTACGTCGGACGGGAATGGGCAATCGGCCACGGCCGGCCTGCCGTCCGCATGGCCATGGTTACCAAACATCTCCTGTGTGTGCAGGTCTATTGTTACGCGACTCTGAATTGATTGGGGCAGAGGACCTCCCGCAGATTCCGCATCATCCAGAAATGTCTCGGCGCCTGACGTCGCGCAACACCGCCGCTCAGGAATTGCGGGCTTCCCGGCGGCAGCCGCGCGCGCCCGCTGGTCCAGAGGCTTTCTGCCAGACAGTGTCAAGTAAGGTATCTTGCACTCAACGACCAGGTCTACTCTATGACCGTTGGGCAGAAGTCAGTAGGGCCGCTGGCCCGCTGGCCAAACGAAACTAAAGCCGCGATCCATGCACCGCTCTCTTACTGCGATCACTGCCCGTGTTTCCGGCATGACCAACGCTTCAAAATTCCCATCCCTGAAGTTGGGGCATGCGACGCGAACTCAACTGAGGGCCCGCGAAGAACCTCCGGCAATATTCAGGGTGATTGACTCTCCAAGTCGCCTTATCATTCACATTGCGCCTGCAGCGCGAATGAATCTCTCTGCGATGAGATTGCGTCCACAGCCTGCGTCAACTATGAACCGCAGTGATTCGAGGTGCACGGACGATCTCTCCTTGCACCCCGCGGCGGCTGAGCAGCCTGGGACAACCGCTCCCTTTCCCTCGGAATCCAACCAAAGATGCCAAACTTCATCGACTAAATCAACTACCCTCATCAGGGCCTGCATTGTAATCGAACACGAAGGCCGCGCCGGTCCGTCTTCGCAGACCTGACGCAATTGTTTAAAATGGGGTTCACCACAAAACAATGTGATGGCTTCCCATTGGAAGAGGTTGTGACTGAACGAGGATTGCGACGAGTTTGGTCAGCCTTCCCTTGCGTTCCTGTTGTGTTTCGGAGGCGGAAACAGCTTCCTCGAAAAAAACATTGATTCCTCGGGTACACGCGTGGTATGTTTAGTCTTTCCTCTGAGAATCGGGGTAAGATGGCAAAGGAATTAAGATCTCATGTTCACTCTGCTCAGGGAGAGCGGAGGCGGGATGAGACATTGATAAGACAGGTATCCGTTAAGCTAAACCACTCTATCAGGAATAGGAAGGGAAGAGGAAGGCCGAGGACGGACGACGACGAATCGCCCGCGCGCCCCAGCGCGCTCCTTCTCTCCTGCCAGCCGTGGTCGGCTGGTTTGAGCAGTTATACAGCTGCAGAAACGCAGCCTCAGTTCACGCGGACAGTGCATTGCATGCAAGCTAAGTTAAGTTCTAATTGAGTATGAGGCGGAGAGGAGCATATTTACACCCCCCGCGGCGGGCCGCGCAGAGCCCATCCAGCCACGGCACCCCCGGCCCGCACATTTGCACAACCACCGGAGCCAACCCGAAAAAGCTTTTACGGCTCAACGGTGGCTGCCAGGGGGCCAAGGGCCGAAGAGGCTCGACGTTTCCCACCATTGTTATAAATAGTTTCTCTCCGCTGGACCGGCTTAGCCGACCAGTGGAGAGGTCCGCGCCCAACACGCTTAGCGTGCGGGTAAAGTGTTTGGTGTGCGCCTGCCGCGGACGGAGTCACGCGGGCCGCGCTCAGTTGAGGTCCGCGAACGGATTCCACGAACTCTCTCGCCTGGGCGGCGCTGGAGGCGGCGGATTTGAAGTCGCCGATCCTCCCGTCTGTACGTCCATGCCACGAGGCGTGCGAGACCGCCCTCTCTCTGCGTTAGTATTCCCAACCAGTGCCGCCTCTCGGCGGGAAACGATGGTCATGCTCCCACTTTGACAGCCAGGTCCAGCATGGCAAATTGCACCATTCATCGTTAGTAAGCCACGTGATCCTGTTCCGGTGGAGGTGATACCCAACAAGGATCCCATTCACGTGGCACGGGTAGGACTGGTCAGGGTCGTATTCGGAGCCGTGTCCCACGACGCTGCTGGCAGCATCCGAGGCAGCGCCTGCGGCAGCGTCCACCGCCGCGGGCAGCGCAAGGCCGGCGGCGTCATCGGCGGCCGCGACAGAGGCATCGTCCATGGCTGCATCGCGCGCGCGTCGCAAATCCGACCGATCCCTCGCGTTGGGATCTTGTAGGTTAGCCTCTCTGGTCGGCACGGCTGAGCCGGCGACAGAACGTGGGGAACCAGTGGCCTCCTCAGACGCCTGAGCATCTGAGATGCCAGGTCGAAGAGACGGCGTGCGAGACAAAGGTCTTGCAGGCGCACGTGGCCCCACGATCTCGGCTTCGCCGTCGTGCTCAGGACCATTATCCCTACCGCTTATAAATCGCAATATACTTCTGGCAGCAGCTGCTGCAGCGACACTATATAGTCCGCATGCAGTGCGGAAAGGGCCATCTTCCTTGTCCTGAAGATCGGTACCGGGGTCAGGATACTTATCCTGTAGCCAAGTTATGGCCTCTTGTAATATAGCACCGTGGCGACGGACGTCATTCTGTACTTTCCTGCCCATCATGTGGGCCCATGTTTCTATAGTGTCGTCTGTCTCACCAGCCGCGCGAATTCGGCAGTCCAAGGCATATATGCGTCGGTTCGTTTCTTTGATTCAATTTCATCCGTGCTCATAATTTCGGGACGAATGATTCGCCCCGGGTAACCAATAAAGTGGTCCTCCGATATGAAATAGCTGATTATATCACGAATAATTGCGAAAATCCTTATGGGTCGAAGGCCCAGTTCCATGTGCTGTGTTGGTACTAACCAACTGTCATCCTGTATTTTCTGAATGATCGCCGGGATCGCAGAGTCTGCCGTTCCAGTCAGGGTAACCCTGCCGGGTGTAGTCGGGTTTATTCCCGTGTGTTCAATTATGTAATGAGCGGCAACCTCTCGAACTTCGTCCCCGAACAATCTTACTTTAATCAGATGGTCCTCATGGTGAAAGTATACGTGTCCCTCAGGTTCGTCAAGAGTGAGGAGTCCGTCAGTTATCGACGCGGCCTTAGGCCCGCTGATCACTTTGAGGTCCAGATCCATTTGTGTCTGTTCGCGTGCCCTCGCGGCTGAGCCGGTGGCATGTCGCAACACGGGAACGATAGGACGATGGTCCCGACATATGCCAACCCGTCTTGAAACGGAGTGAGAACTGCGAGTCGGTCGCGCTCTAAAATTGTTCTCCCAGGCGACCGGTAACCTCGCAGGAGGGTTGTCGTTGTTGGCGTTGTTTCCAGTATCTTCAGGAAATACGCCGAACCATGACATGTCAAACTGTATGGCATCATCCACTGTGGCAAGTGTAGGAACAAAGAGGTTTGCTCTCCTCATGTTGTTGAACCACTGTGCCCAGCCAATCCTAGGAGTGATCAAGTCATCTGGTTCATCAGGCCAGTGAAATGCTTGTAGTGCTGGGCAGGATCTGGGGCGAGCGTACTGGTCAAAACCAGTCGCCCACAATTTTGGCCACCATTTATTGATGGGCGGGGTTCGCCTCTGTACATTCGTGGCCGAGTGTTCTAGCCACGATATAAATCTCTTGACCAAAGGCCTTAAGTATTAAAAGAAAGGAGCATGTCGCGCCGGAGGCTGAGCCTCGGCGTTTTCTGGGATCCAAGCTGGAAAGTGTCCCTGCTGGCTGTTGCCAAATATTGTGCCAGCAGCCGCCATTGTGACAAAGCTGGTGATCCATTTTCGCTCCTGCTGATTGTTGTTGGCGACGTTTTTCGCAACGTTAGCAGAAGCTCTCCCTTGTCTCTTTATCCGCGCATCCATGTATACATGACGGTCCCATGACAGAGTTGATTCTTCATCCACTATTATCCAAATACCATGTGCCTCAAGGGATTGCGGGATAGCATTGTACCTCCATGTCTGGGTCATGTAATCATGTGAAACCTTATATGTATATCGGATTGGGCAATTACAGACTGGACAGTTGGCAAAACCTGTCCTCACCCAGTGGTAACGGAAACAAAGAAATCTCCCATCGTCATCCCACGGGGTAGATATAATTCGACCTTGAATCGAGGTTTCCAATCTTGGTTCGTGGTCCCAATTAATAATCAGTCTCTCGTCTGTATTAACCCAGGCAATAATCGACGCGTTGTCGAAAGTGACCTCGTTCGAAGACAATTCGCGGTCAAAGAGTACCGTCCAGCGCATCTGATTCGCCTGCCTCACGAGGGAGACGGCTTTATCGATGTCCGTGAATTTCGGTACCTCCCGGGACACCAATGTCCCGTCTGGGCATACTCTGTACGAGAAGCGGGTGAGTACTCTGCCAGTGAAAACAAGGAACATATCCCATTGTTCATGATGCTTGAGATTGGGAAGACATGGCCAGAGGTGGCGCATGTCTTCCACGTGCAAGGTACCCACCTCTGGCGGCTCCCCATTCCGAGCCTGGCTTCCCATAGATGCTATAGTTTTTATGGTGGGCGCTTGTCCATATCTCCTTTGGCTTAGCCACGGAGGAAAATCCGAGGGGTCAGGCATAGTTGGGCTGTTGTGTGCCGGAAGCAGACGCAATACATCGTAATCTGCGGCATAACAAAGCCCAGAGTTGCCCGCCGGAAAGCGAACATTTCCACTCGTAGACTCCAAAAATGTCTGTAGGCCCGTAATATGTAGAAGAGATCCGTGACTCCTGACTTGGCCAGGGTCGTACGGGACATACATTCTTTCAATCGAAACGGTGAACGTTGAATGTCCCTGACATGCCCTGTAGAATATCGGTATGGGCATTTCTCTTCCATTGATCTCTTGTAGAGATATTTTATGGTGTTTTCCCACAGAGCGTGGATTAGTGTTCCAACAATATTGGGGCTGTCTCTGGGGGAAATCCCCAAAACATCGATTGTCCCTGCCGGCAACACAGCTAAGCTGTGCGCAGCCAAGGCGTACGATTGCTGACCTTACTCCCAGAATCTTCTGCCTGTTTACGTCTTGACCATCGAGGTCCGTCCGCTATCATCGGAGTGCGCGCAAAATTTCTGCCCGCCTTCAAAATCTGTTCGACGATAGCATTAGCAAAGTCATTCCACGCGGGGGAATATGTGTTTATCTGCTCCAGCTCGTCTGGTATACTCATCTCGTAAATTCTTTTCGCTGCCTTGATGTATGACGCAGCAGCAACTCTGAACCTTTTCATCAGAATAGTGTTGTCCTGGGCGTCATTTGCTCTCGGCTGTAGCCCTCGCAAGTGGTAAAAGAAGTCTTTTTCATTTCTTAACACTGAACTGGATCTCGGATATTCAAAATGCAAACACGAGACCTCTCTGATTGTCATTATGATGGTAGTAAAGTCATCATCTCCTTCCAAGTCAGGCGAATGCTGAGATGAATGATCCCCGTCCGACTGAGCCGTGGGACTAACGTCGCGCATATTCGTTACATCGTCGTTTCCATCTCTCTCAGGAACACCGGCGTCGTCCGAGGCAGCCTTCGCCTCTGCAGGCGCGGCATGCGCAGACCGGGATCGTTCACCCGCGGGGCCGCCATCGCCACGAGGCGGGTCGCCCCAACGTCTGGTCCAACTGGATGCCCGCTTGGAGGGTGCTCGTTTGGAGCGAAGCTCATTTGTCTGAGGGCTCCGAGTAACAGAAGAGGAGCCAGAAACGTTGGCCCCGGCGAATATATTTAATTCTGACGGAGGATCAGGGACGCTCGGCCTCCAAGGTCTGCTACCAACTGCACCTGAGCCACTCGACTTAGCCGGTGGCTGGGCAGTCATAGAGGTAGCGGGGTCTCCATCATATCGATTCATCTTCGCTGGAGGTTGACCTAAGTTCTCCGACCTGGGATCGGTCCTCGGAGGGGCCTTCTCGGTAGAAACCTCTTTCGCAGGCGGAGCATGCGCCTGCCTAGTAACAGTCGGCCGTTGGTCCGGAGGACCCGATAAAGTACGAATCGCTGGCGGGGCCTTCTCGGCGGGAATTTCTTTCGGTCCACCAGGGGGAGGAGGAACAGTGGGCCGGCTAGCAGCCCTCGGGGGCGGCGCCTTGCAGGCCCTATCGGGCTTCGCAGGCGCCCTTCCAAGGTCAGGGAAGTCCTTTTTACCAATTGAAAACGGAATGCCGGGCGGCTTAGCCGCCGGCAGCTCCTTCTCGTCCCCTTCAGCTGCCCTCTCTTTATTCTTTGCATTCTGCTCAACCAACTGAACTGACCTCTCCGAGGCCTCCCCCCTATGTATAGGGTGAATCTTGGTCAGTATGACTCCTCTGTCTTGGGGCCACGGCCAAATATCATCATATGTTTCTTCGTCTGTTTCTCCTTCTCCCCTCAAATAGGGGCGCGCCCCCTTTTGCCACTTGACAGAAGTCAAGCCGGGGGCCCAAGCCTTTTGAGCATCTCGGACTTTGTTCGCGTGCTCAGTCCTTTTCTGGGTCTCGGAATCTCTCAAACTCGAAGTCCACTTCCAGGATCCATCCTTCATTTCTGGCAACATGCAGCAAATGTGTCCATGCTTGAGTAACCCACACGGCTGCTGCAGTCCAATGATAGAGTCTCAACTCGAATAAAACATCAGTATCTGGAATCATTCACGTACTGTGTCGGTGATCCTCTAATAGATTTGGTCGTCTTGGCATAGTAGACAATCTCGGCCGTAACCCAAATCCCATCTCCAAAGGTCTCCTCCGCAATGGAGTAAGTGGTGTGAGTGCTGGGATTGTCAGTACATGGGAATGAGTACACCCCAACCACATGTGTTTTCACGCTTCCGCCGTATTGAGGATTAGAAGGAAGCAATTGATGTCCCTCCAAAATAGCATGAAGTGTTGACACCGACGTACCATGCGACTGCTTGGTCCAGCTGGTGGATGAGTCTGAGACTTCCGCAAGCTTTTCTTTTGTCAGGAAGAAAGGCAACGCTAATTCGACGCAATGGGCTTTGCCCACTTTGTGGGATGTCAACCTCAAGTCTGCCCAATTCAAGCGATCGGCCACGGTGGCATTCAGCGTTCGTATCGACCTGTCTGCTTTGATCCTGAAGAAACGAGCCCAGTTCGGCACTAGATAGTTCTTGGTCATCGGTGGAACTCTCGTCGTTGGCTGGAGCATCTGGTGGGCAAGCCACACTGGGCTACTGGCATATTTCAAGATCGCTTTCCGTTCCGAGCTGTGAGGGGGATCTCTTCCCTCAGCGACCTCAGCAGCTCGACCCTCTTCGCCTGGGCATGCATTAAAGGGCATCATGCCCCGGCGAAGTTCACCGCTGGCGACCGTGAGTGGGCAAAGGACATTATGACGAGCAGCCTCCCGTCTTTGCATCTTTTATCGGCAGATTCTTTATCTGCTGATATTCCTTATGGGTCGGCCACAAATATTCTTCCCCTCCAGGGCATCCTTTTTTCGGCCTCCTTGGAAACTTGCTCTTTTGCCTCTTGCGAATCAAAGTCAACTCACACTCGGGGCACTTCTCACGAATGGCCCTTTCAGCTGTTTCCCCGGGGGGGTCGATATCCTTTATATTGGTCGCAGGAGCCAGCGGAGGGGCGCGTGGTGACAGAGCCGTCATTGCGCTAGAACCAGAGCACGTTCCGGCTGAGCCGACGGGTTTGGCCTTGTCAGTTGCGGCAACAACGCCGGACTGGCCGGTCAAAACTTTAGTAAATGCAGGGACCGCAATGTCACCTGGCGTTGCACTACTCGCCGCAACGGCTACGCCGCTCGGTATAGCCGTTGGTGCTGCTTTGTTGAGTTCCTTGAGTGCGGCACGCATTGGCTCATCATTCTGGACTCCCTCGGTTGCTGGTCTCTGGGTCTCCCCCCTCGGTGGCATTCCAGGACAGAAGACTTCTCCCCGGGGCAAAAAGTAAGCATCATCCTTCCATGGGAAGAAGTCACTATAGACAGCTCCCCTTTTAAGGAAGTCTATCAATTCGTCTGAATAGAACGAATGTCTAGCACCGCCTCCAGTTCCGTTCGAAACGACAGGGAAGCGTTCATCAGACAGTTTTTCCTTAAAAGGGAGCGCGCCGAGTATCGACCTGGGAATGCTGCCTTCTGTGGGGGGACCAGCCCTGCCAATGCATGACAAGATCTTGGACTTTCGCCTCCTGTCGGGCGTGCTTGTCCTCCCTCGCCGGGCAAGTTACGCGGCCTTCCCGACGGCTGAGCCGCCGGCAGGTTGACAGAAAAATAGCACAGCCAGTTTGGCCGACTTAATCATATAATCGGCAGACAATTCCGCGGCAAGGACCTTTCGGGATTTTCTCCCGTCAAACACTTGATAGTCATCATGGGAAGCTCTGAAATGGAATGCATCCTCATTGCGGTGCCTAAACTGGCGGTATAGGCTGATGCCGTCGAGGATCATTATTCTGGGGAACAATCCTATCGTTTTAAAGTGTTCAATCCGACGGTTCATTCTGGCTCGGACCATAGTGGCAATATCGTCCCACATCGGGCCGACGCCGTCATCACCTACTTGCCAACACTTCGAGTCCCCGCCGACATACATTATGTCTATAGTCCCCTGTTGGGACCGTTTCATTATATCGTCGATCAAATCCACGGCGTCCTTTATCATCTGCCTCGAGCTCCCTGCGAAAGTAAACGGATTCTCAGTCCTTTTTCCTCCGCTGCCGACTCCGTTCAATTTGCCCGAATTGTCAACAATGTCGTTGAGATTCCAGAAAGTGAAGCGAATTGGGGTGTGAGTCCCTTCGTTATAATACCATTGTTTGCCCCACTGAAAGCTCGCAGAGTCGGCGGCAATACCGTTGAGTAGTGCTCCACTCTTAGCCGACTGTGCGCTTCCAAATACCGAATTTCGCAGGTGGTACTCAGGCATAAGGCTCGGCTTAGCCGTCCCTGATGCGTCCTTGAACGAATTGTGGAGTCAGACACGATATGAACGGAACATGACCAACTACGATAAGACCCATTCTTCATCTGGGTCACCGGTCGGAAGAAGTCCGCCACAGGTTTCCCCGTGGACGACCTAGTGGCGAGATCTTCTCCGGTGAATGGAATCCACGAGTGACCATGAACCTCGGCGATCTTTGTAATCGCCTGACATTTCTCGGCGAAATCCAGGTTACCTGACCAGAATCTCAATTTTGGGTCCGTGACTTCTATATAGAGGTCCAGGATTTCCTCCACTATTACTCGCCATTCATCCCGGGGGGGGTTCGGATCGCGCCCAAAGCTCCCTTTCATGCGAAGATACTCAAGGACGTTCCACGGGCCGCGACCGATATAAGGTCTGTCTTCGGGCTCGGGTTCCGACGCTTCAGGCCCCGAGTCCGGCGGTCCACCTCCTCCTCCCCCCCCTGGGGGGGGGGTGGTCATCTCGCGAGGGGAATCCACCAGACGGTGGTTGTTCCCCATCACCGCCGGCTGAGCCGTGGGGTGGAGCGCCACCACTGCCTCCATTGGCTAAGCCAAGAGGGTTCTCAACGTAGGGAGGCTGGCCGGCTGGTGGTTCGCCAGCCGCCTGTTCCCCATTCCCATGGTCATCCAATGATGGCTGATATTGGCCCACAGCTGCTGGTTGGCAATCCTCGGCGATCGGGTCGTCGGGCGCCTCCGCTGCAATCTTCGGCTTCTTTTGCGGTGAGTCCTCATCGGCATCCGGGTCGAGTCCGTCTTCGGCAAGCCATTTCTCAAAGGTCTGTGGCCTCTCCCAGGGGCGTCGTCTTTTTCTCCAGTGTACGGCCTGCTTCGGTGCGTTCTCGAAGCATGCCGCCTTTGCGGCGGCAGTAAGGGCTTCCTCGACCACGTGCACGGGTACACTATATTTTCCTTTGACCACTGGAAAAGCGAGGCCTCCAAATGTCGATCCAGACCTTTCGGGGGCCTTTTCCCCAGTGACCCGCCACTGGTACGCTCACATAACTGCCCCAGTGGGTCTTGTACCGAACGGCTGGGCCGACGGTGGGACCAAGCACTTCCCCCGGCTCGAGTGTTCATATTATACCACGAAAGCTTTCTTCTGGGGGTTCCGTGTGCACCCTACTGATCAGCTTCGTCTTTTCGTCAGGATACGTTTGTAGGAACGCCCCCACGGGGATTTTGTCGACGTCCGGAGGTGCACAGTCGAAACGGCAAGTGTCCTTCCGCTCAAACATAATCCAATGTACGGTCCACGGGTCTTGGGAGACCTGGGAGTATAAACGCTGGAATATCGTCTGAGACGTTGATTCCAGGTCCGCCCTCAATGCAGTCACGACGGCGTCATTTCTCGAGTAAACTATGTCGTTCTTCCACATCGTGAAGCGCCAACCCCAGCCCTTTGACGGCACGAATTTGATGGTTCCGTCTTTGGGTCCCGCCCGGGACCACTCCCTCAGTTTGTCAGGGAGGCACTTGAAGACTTTTTTATTTCTCCATGATTCGACGTCTTCTACATTGGGATCAGTCACTTTCTTTGAGCGAGCGTTGTCCTGGGGGGCAGTTTCCATTGCAGCGTCATTTTCGGATATGTTGTCATTTGGGCTGAAATGTTCATGTCCACTCCCATCCGGCTGAGCCGGTGGGCAAGCCATCCCGCTCGGCTGAGCCGGCGTTGAGGCTCTTCGAATTGTGGCGAGGAGACCATTATTGTAATCCTCTTCCTCTCTGCCCTTGTCTACAACAACGTCGGAATCAATTTCATCCACGGTGTCGTCAGCATGGATTGAGATCGCGTCATCACCCAATGACCCGTCCGCCCTCTTCCTCAGCGGACGACGCATGGGCTCAGTCGTCGGCGTCTCCGGCACGCGGAAACCGCGGCAAGCGAGAATCGAGCAGTCGCGGCAAGGCAGCCGCTCGCCTCTACGGGGGGCTGGTCGCGGGGCAGCCCGCGCAGGCTGTTGGGCCGAAACGGCAGCGGCGCATATAGGATTGGGAGAGGAGGTAGGACGACGACGAGACGACCCAACTCTCTCTGCGGCGTTGGCGACGGCAAAATGAACATAGTTGGCAAAATCATCAGTGTAATCTTCAGCGCTCTTACACTCTCGTCCCCTAGCCTCAACATGCTCGTGTGTGCCATCACATCTACGCTCTAACCCCTCCGCAACAATGGGAGAGGTGGTGGCTATCGTCCAGGGCTTTTTCATGAAATTGCCCTTGCTACCCTTCAATCCGCATGCGCACCCGTGCAACGCCGCCCTGGCAAATCCCAACTCTCGAAGAAAACTCTTTACCTGAGGGCCTCTCCAATAATTACACTGGGTAGGCCATTCAATACATACAACGCCCCCCGCTTTGTGCACAGCGCGGGCAATCTCACGGAAATTCCAAAACAGATAACGGAAATCAGTTCTAATGCCCCGAAGTCTGCGCATAGCCTTGTGGTTTCCAGTGCGGAAATAATGCGCCTCGTTCACATACTGCCAAGGGCCAAGGGGGGCCTCCTGTACACGGCATGGAGCCCGACAGCGTGATATGTTTTCCCTTAAACGCAGCTATGTCGTTTAGCGCTATTTTGAGTCCCTCATCAGTCCTCATCTCTTCTTCCTCGGTGTATCGATTCACTTTACATGAGTTGTCAACGAAATTCTTCGGGTCTCCTATTGTACTTTGGGGGCCGCAACAGTACTCTAATAAAAATCTTTCCCCGGTCCACTGAGTGGCCGGGGCGCAATCTTCTCGGATTTTAAATTCTGTGTATCCAGTCCATGTGCTGAAGCAATAATCACCGTCGCTAGAATCGCCATCTGAGTCATATTCAAATGGGTGATGATATCTGCTTTCATCATCACGCCAATTATCGATGCGATCTATCGTCAAACCTTGTTGGGAATTGACGGCATATGTGCGACGTTTATCATCCCGCTTATCAAGCTCGACGGGACAATCCCCGATTGTCGGCATAAATGTAACAAGTCTCGGGACACAGTGATATCGCGTCAAACTTTGTCCTTGTCTTATCCAGTCGTCCCTTTTGTCAGAGAAGTTGGCAGCCACCGCAGAGCGCGGATTGCGAAGCGGGCGATCGTCGTTAGAAGCAGCCTCCATGTTTTCAGGTCTCATGGAAGGCTCTGACTCGCTTTCACTGTCCGATATTCCAAACATGGTTTTCATCTCACAATCGGAGCTTCTTTTTGTTGTGTTTTCAATCTCTCGTTTTCTCGGATCTTCTGCTGTAGCACTCTTTGCCCATCCGAGGAGTGACATTACCTGCAACATCAGCCGAGCTGACTGCATTCTTCGTCTTTAACAATCCCTCGGCTTGGCCGGGGGCAGCCACGGCGGTGGGGCGCTGTTTCTTGTTGTTTGACTTTTTGCTAGGCATGGCAGCTCCTCTCCGCAAGGCCTAACTAGGGCCCAGGCGGGGCTTGAGAATCCCCCCGGGTTTCAGGGGAAGTCCGTCAGAAAACGTTGAGTCGAGATAATCTTGATACCGCTTAGCGGCCCAGAATTTAGGCGTCACTATGTTGACAAGGTACAATACTTTGACCCATGCCATTGGGTCAACGAATCGTTTTGTTCCAATATCGGCAGCCTCGTTTTGTGTTCTTTCGTATTGTACTTGAACAAGGCCACGAGAACATTGTTCGGACACAGCTGCTGCATCGAATCGATGCGTTCTTGGTAGGTGCATCAGCTTTATTGACCCACCTGCCTTGATGACTTTGCAAACTGCTTGGTTATCTTCCAAGGATAAACGTCGCACAGGTCTATCCAGCAGGATCTCCCACAGCGGCAATGCCGCAAGCAGCTCCTTGCGTAACGCAAGGTCGGCCGCAACGATCTCGGCCTCAAATGTACTATGAGATGCGCATGTTTGTTGCGAACTCATCGACTGGCTTGCCCGTGTATATGGGACCCATATTACTTGGTAGCTAGCGCTCGTGCTCCTGTGCGTTCGGATGTCACTCGCCAGATCTGCATCAGAGTATTGCTTTAACAGAACATCCTCCTTTTTATCACACACCCACGAGGTCATGCGATAATGGGATGTACATTTTATGTAACATATGAGGCGGAAGAGGTCCATGTCTTGTTGTTCTGTCCATTTTGTGATGCAACTGGCAGTTTGACACACGGCACGGAGTAGGTCGCATCTTGCCATTCTAGCCCCATAAAGTATTTTCACCAACACTTTTGCTGCAATTGGTTGAAGTACTCCCGACTGAGTCGGTGGCTCAGGGTCATCAGGGCTAGCTGCTGCGGCATCGAGGCCGAGCACCTCTACCTCTTTGTCAGGAGGGCCGGTGTCAACGTTGATCTGTAACGCTGATGCTATAGCCCCCTCAGCTGGGGAGTAGATTTCTCCTCTGGGGCCGCCCTGTCCGTCTTCCAAGTCAGAGTTCTGGGCCGAACGGGGTGCCCGCGGCCGGATATGTGGTCGGGTCTGTGTTCGTCAATTGAGCGTATAAGGTAACACAGGAATCGAAAAACTCGGTCATATCGTATTCGATGACTTTTACGAGTTTCGGTTCTCTCGGCTGGCATGGCTCGGTCGTCTGAGATGCCGAGTCACCCCCCGTTTCCTCCTCGCTATTCTCGTCTGTGACGGAGGCGTTTTTCTTAACTTTTGGAGGGGGCGGGTCGAGTATCGGAGGTAACTCCCCTTGCCACTCAATTGTCTGAGTTGATAATCTATGCTCGCATCCTAAATATCGTCCAACAGCTGTTGGAGGATTTATTTCTATGCCCTTAAGGCAATTTTCCGAAGGTTCTTGAAGTGACTTCCATCCCTGGGCCAGCTTGTCGGCGGGTCCCGACAATTTAAAATCATCGACATAAATGATCAAGAACATGTGCAATTCTTTGTGGAAATAACAGCTGCGCCACGGACTACATTTCACAAAACCTTTTGCCGTGACACGCCCCTCGCAATGCTGTTCCCAGTGCCCGCCCGAATCAGGATGTCCGCACAGAGATATGCACAGAGGACATACGGGGTTCCTCACGTTGGACCATGCTTTGGGCCATTCGTCACGAGGCAAGAAAACCCAAGTAGGAGTGCCTCCCAACTTTGACTGTGTGTAAGCTTGTCGAGCGTCAGCTTGTTCGATGCTGTGGCCTTCAAACAGCCCGTAAGTATCGGCCGCTTTGCTGGCCTGCATTGTCGCGGGACTGCTGGAAAGTTCCCGAAATAGTGCCGCGCCTTTGTTTTGATCTCTAACACTCGAACCGTCAAAGACCACCCGACCTTTGTACTTGCGGTCTTTGCGTCCTAGAAGTAACTTGGTAACTCTGAGTTCTTTTCAACAAAGATCGCAAACAAGCGGCCAACATGGGCCGTTTTCCCTTTGAGTTCGGCAACATCGTCGGAATATTTCATAACACCATCTTCGATCGACGTGCCAATGTCACGCAGTCTGTCCCACTCTTTTCTCAAGGCAGCTTGCGCGTCTTTGTTTGCCTTTGCCTCGTCTGTCGAGACAGATCTGGCTACAGCGGCATCTATACGAGCGCATTGCCAGTCATTGGGAAGTTGGAAGGGCTCATCAATGACAGATATTATATATGTAAATGGATTATAGAAGTAATGCAAATCAAATCTTTCTTTGTCACGATGACTGATATCTGTGTCTGAGCTATCTCGTAACGGCATTCGAGGCACGCTTCGCCGCGACGCGGCGGCCGCCGGACTCGAAATCAGGCTTGCCTCTTCGTTGTCCTCAGATTTTCCGTTATCATCATCGGACAAGGGATCCCTGTCGGCTGAGCCGGAGGGTAGCCCGTCTCTTGCTATAGTGCCACCATACCATGTTTGTTTCCACCAAATGTCTTCGTCATCTGACAGGTGTCCGTCAGGAACGTCTTCTTCTGATGAGTCGTCAGTTTGAGATGTGGTTTGACAGACCTGGGTGTTTCGCGACGCCGCCCCTTGCCCACTGCCAAGGGTGTAGCACAGGCTGCCGTTTTGTATTCGACGTAGCTGCTCAGCCACCTTAGGTGCAGTTAGCCTGGCTTCGGGGAGAGCCGCAAATGGCTGACCACAGCGGGATTGGGCGGGGTCGGTGGGTCATCCACATCTAGACCAATATCACGCAAAAGACATAGGCAAGGACCGGGATCCTCTATACCGAAGAACCCTCTCTTTTCAGCCTTGTATTGTTCCACGGCCTGTCGACGCTGTGCTTGGGTCATGTTGAACCATCGTCCAGGATGTATCCCGGGATTGGTAGACTCAGGAAACTTCTTTAACCATTGGGCACTGTATTTTGGGTCTGGGTCTGTGACCCACACTCGGGTTATAGGCACATAATCAGGGTCATAATAAAGAACAACTCGTATGCTACATGTCTTTCGACGACCTGTCAACCGGAGTTTCTGAGTTAATTCGTCTTTTGTAAGTCCAGCGTCGATCCGTCTGTCTTCGAAATGCTCCATTGTATCCAAATTTTGAATTGTTCGGGCAAGAAGCTGCCCTTTCCCTGGGACTTTCTCGCGCGGCTTAGCCGCTGAGAAGTTAGAATGTCTGTCCAAACGATACTCGAGTTGTGCGAGTCCTAGTTTTTGGTTTGTCTGCAGGATGAGAGTCGCGCTGAGGGTCCCTGCCGTCAACTACCAAAGGCACATCACCCACATACAAACCCCCAGGACCGTCGTCATCAAGATCGGCCTCAGAGTCGACACGTGGTGCGTCCTCGCCTTCCTGGGGAGGCGGTGGCACCAGAATGGCAGGATCATCAGCATTGAACATGTTGTCCAGTCTTATCCCTGTGGCTGGTTGCGGTCCGTCTGAGACGGCCGCACCTTCTCCTGTCTCTGTAAGGATTGTGACGGAACGCACCTCCGTCGCCGCTTTCTCGCATGCTTGTCGCAAAGGAAACTGAGGCGATTGGTCGTCAGCAGTACCATCTAAGATGTTGCTGTACACTTGGTCGGACTTCTCGATCATGGGTCGTTTTCCCTCTGGAGTGCGTCCTGACTCCATATTCAGTCCGTCCAATTGTCTCAGAGGTATAACGTAGCTATCAGGTCCAACCAATCCCCCCGCTTTGTGCACATACCCCAAGTATATCCCTGGAATCATCGTCGCTCCAGTCTTGGCAGTGCGAAAACGGGATTCAGGCGGAGGCACATAACGGATAAGTGATCCGAAGGGAAGAAGCGGAGCATTGAACTGGCATCCGAAGCGTCTTTCCCAGCTGGACTGCCCTTCAGCAGGGGTCCTGGTATTGTAACATAATATCGAACTGCGTCGGTCCAATATGGTGGTGGAAGACCAGCCTGCATGAGTAAGGTTCTAGCTCCCATCTGCACAACGCCGTTCGCGCGCTCGGCGACAGCATTTTGTTTCTTGTTTCCTGGGATGGTAGGATCATGGGCAATATTGAGCTCGTAACATGCCCTGGCAAGCTCTCTTGCACCATCTGTATAACAGTATTCAAACTTCTCTTCTGGGGCTCTGCGGTTTACTAAAAAGTTACAAACGTGAACCGCAGACTTGTCGTGTACACCCTGAGCGGCGAGAAAATATGTAGCTCGGTCGCGAAAAGTCACACACGCGGTCTCGTCGTGGAGTCCACGCGAGAGTTCATCCATCGCAAACCAGTGATCCATCGTCGTCAGTTGTCCGAACGAAGTGGGGTTAGCGTATGGGCGAGGAACCTTTAGCCCTTTGTTCTGCGCTTTGCGCTGTTGCTTTCTGGTAGCTTTGGCCCAATTGCACACTGGGCAATATGGGTTCTTAGGAGTATGAGTTAGAAGATGCGGTAGGGAGGCTGCAGCCTTTTTGAGCCGCTCGGCAAGGGTCTCCGACACCTCAACCTCCGCAACATCTGGGTCTAAACCTGGCGGTGCGTCGACGTCGACCAAGTCGACACCGTCAGCGTCTCCAACTTCACCCACCTCGGGTCCTGGGGCCGCGTTGCACGCATCGGAGTCCAATCCTCTACTTACTTCGTACGGGAGGTATCCTCAAACCCCACATCCAAAATGGCATCTATAGGCGGCAGCACAAGCCTCGGCTTTGCCGGGCTGCTCGTCGAATGGACCGACGGCTTGACCGTGGTCGAGCAAAGCTGAGAAACTTTTAGAGGCAGCAATACCGGTTGGCGTCCGATTCCATCCGCATTCGCTGGCCAACTGAAGCGAATAGTAGAAGTAAGTGATGGTATCCGCAGAGTCTATCGAAGACGGGAAGACGGGCGCGATCTCGGTCGGCCGCCCATCAGCGTAGCTGTGGGTACCAATCAGCTCATGCGTGCGCAGGCCTATGGTTACGCGAGTCTGGACAGCGCGGGGCGGAGGGCCCCCCGCAGATTCCACGTTGTCCAGGAATGCCTCGGCGCCCGGCGTCACGCAACACCGCCGCTCGAGGGGCTCACTCCTTCCGGCGGCAGCTGCGCACATCCACTGACCCAGCGCCTCTTTGCCTGATAGGGTCAAGTATGGTATCTTGCCCTCAACGGCTAGGTCCACTCTTTGGCCGTTGGGCAATAGTAGGTAGGGCCTTTGGCCAGCTGGCCAAAAGAAACTAAAGCCGCGATCCATGCACCGCTCTCCTACCGAAATCACGCACGGGGTCTCCGGCATGACTAAGGCGTTAAAACTACCACCCTTAAATTCGGGACACGCGATGCGAACTGAACCGAGGGCCTTAGATTCTCCCCCGGCAGTGTTCAGAGTGATCGATTGCGGAAGCTTTCGTATCAATCTCATTGCACCTGCGCTCCTAATGTATTTCTCTGCAATTAGGTTGTACCCACATCCGGTGTCTATAATGAAGCTCAATGCCCCCAGATACGCAGCGTCTTTGTCTGTGCATCCAGCAGCGGCTGAACCGTGCGGGCTTTCTTTCCCCTCTTCGTCCTTCAACCAGAGATGCCAGACATGATCTTGCAGGTCTGATGCTCTGATCAGAGCCTCAGCGACAGACGCCCTCGACTGCATCGACATCTGTCGACGTATTTCTCCTGGGAACTTCCATCTATCTTTGCTACTTGAAGGCAACATTTTCAAGTCGTGGCGACGCGCCTTCCTCCAAGTGATGGTCGGCTCCTCAGTAGAGGGGTGAAAGCGGACGCGGAGATTGCATCGGTTACTATCCCGATGTCGTGTGCAACTCTTACTAGGGGGAACGCACCAGTACTTTTTGATCGCGTCCCGAGAAAGAGGGTACAGGAAATTCGCAAGGACATTGACGAGACTCTCGACTTGTTTCCCGCCGTCCTGTTGAAACTCACCTTTGGAGGTATCCCACTCCATCGGCACTAGATGCAATAGCCAAAAATTTAAGGCTGTTTTGTTTTTGCCCTGGGAAGCCCCGGAATAATGGGGCGGGGCACGCGACGGCACCCAAGCTGATTGAATCAGTGGGTCTCTTCCAGTCCCCCCGTTTTCTGCTCAACCGACGCAGGCTTCGCCGCGTCTGCCGAACGAGGACGGCAAGAAAGAAGACCATTAACAAAATTATGTCTGTCATCCCTCGAGCACTGACGGCTGAGCCGCCAGTGTGAAGCCATTGTCACGTAACTGGATGACCTGGGGTGGTCTTGGCGAACCAGCATTCTTTCCCGCGTGGGCACTTTCCCGTTTCTCTGTAAGAGCGACAGACCATGTCTTTGCCTTTGCCACCGCCTTTGTTTTTCCCTCTATCCTTTTTTGCGTTGATCGGAATCGGCACTAGTGGCTCTGGAGCCACCATTGCTTCCCGCCGAAGAGATATTGGCAGCAGCAGCAGCAGCATTGGCCTGTTTGGATGTACGCTCATATCCCAAAGAATGTCCGGCGTCAAGTTTCGCTTGTTCCCACTTATCACGCTTCAGCTTCTCAGCATCGGTTAGCCTTCTATGGGCCTTGTGGCATCCGTCTTCGGATCCTCGACAATTCGTGGCGTCTCGGGAGAATGCGTAACGCGGAACATTATTGTCTTTCCCACGTGACTGACTTCTATTAGTATGCTGTCCTCCTTTCCCACGGCTTCCAGTCGAGGTCTGGGATCGGCCCTGCCCCTTTCGGCCCCTGTCCTTCGATCTACCTCTAGGGTTCTTATCCTGGGCAGGGGCGGCACTGGACTTTCGTCCCGCACTCGGCTCAGCCGGCGCGGCGTTATTGGGCTTCTTGTGATTGAAGGGACAGCCTTTTCCTGCGCACGGGCAAGTTTCGCCCTCGGTAACGTATCTGCACGTGGTATCGCCCTTGGTTTCCCCGCTTTTCATGACATCCGAGGATTGTCCCAACTTAGCGGCAATCTCTGCCGGGGCGGCTTTACTGCCTGCATTCCTCCGATTGTCATTGCCTCCGCCTCCACCGAATCGTGCTTGTCTGGCACGTTGGTTTAAGGTTCCCTCATGCACGCTGATGTTCCACTCTTCTTTCTCTCGCAACATCATGTCTTCAATCTGCTCCATCAGCCACTCGTAAGTCTTGACACATTGTCCCGTTCTGTCTTTTGACAAGTCATAGAACTTACATACAAAATCCAGTTTGCTCGGCTTTCTGCACTGTTCAAGAAAGTGTGCATGAATCGAGGCCCTCATCTCACCGGACGGAGGCTTGACGCCATAAAGCTGTTGATACACGTCTGTCCATTCATTGTGGAAATGATACAGGTCAGCATCAGGCTTGTGCGGGTCTATCTTCACTTTGAAGAGATCACGTGAAATGCGATGTTGTCCCAACTCCGACCATACGGAACACCAGTGACAAATCGCCCGCACCATCTCGCGTCCAGTCATGAGCCTTCCCTCGGCCTGGGCGCTGAATTCCATGCGAGTAACCTGTTGAAGGAAATGAGTATAACGAGGAGGCTGATATCGACTCTTTCGCATATTGTTGAATTTTTCGATAAGATTCGTTGCGATCATAAGGTCGAGACGCTGGAATCGTCCAGCATCTTTGAGTTGCTCATCCTCCACGGCTGGATCCGTAGCCTCGGCAATCCAGTGCTGCGCTGCCTGGCTCTCGGGCGATGACCCAGCGATGGCGCGTATTGCGTGCATTTTCCACTCACGAATGTTCGCGACGTCAGGGATGTCCAACAAATCAATTTTATGGTTGTTGCCAACCTGTCTCCACTGATCTAACGGCGTGCTCTCGTCAATTACTATCGAGTCGTGCGGTCCGCCGGGGCCTTGAGGCCCCCTGCGTCCACCCCCGCAATCAGAGGGGTCTGACCCCCCTGGACTCCCCGGAGGCGATCCTCGCGGTCCTCTACCACGATCATCTTCGTGCGAAGATACGATCTCGGTGTTGGGAGCGTCGCTCTTGTCGTCATCTTCTCCGCCCTGTCCTGCATTGCCCGACGACTTAGTCGCCGTCGTTCCCTTAGGACCGTCTCCATAGGTTGGGCGGAGACTGGCAAGAGTGTTATCTTCGTTAAGTCCGGTTACCCTCATCCCTGCAGGGGGTCCATTTTCAGCGGCGCTCGGCTTAGCCGGACCTTCAAGGGCAGGGCCTGGGACAGAATAGTGCTGACGCAACAACGGTCTTACGGGGGGTTCTTGCGAAAGCAACGGAAATCCGAACGACTTCGATGTGAGTCCGACTTCACGTCTAGTTTCAGTATACGGATTTGGGTCGGTGATGATAGCCTTAAGCCTCATCTTTCCTATTTCTATATTTGCCGCGTTCAATGCAATCTCTTCTTCTCGCATGTTAGCCGCTGACCTTTCACTCTTCCACAGGTCGCATCTAGAGCATCTCCTCGTACTCGCATCGACATGTTCGTCGCGCGCCGAGCTGCCGCGCCCGACGCAGTTGTCTGTCTTTGGACGAAAACAAACGGCACAAAACTGGTCCACGGGAAGCGTGATTCCATTCCCATCGGGAAGAGGGCGTGTTGCACCTCCTACCAGCATGGTCGATGCTCCCGCATTTGCCACTGTCGTCTGATCGAATTGCGTAGGGGCAGATGCAATGCTCGACGACTGGGCCGTCGATAGCTGGTGTATGTTCGACCCGATCGGCTTAGCCGGCGGTCATTTAGTATTGCTCGACATTACACGCTGAAGAGACGATCTGGCTTCCTCATGCGATTTAAGCTCTTCCAGATAGAGATTGCTCTGGTTGGTTATCTTCGCAGCTACAGCTTGGGTGTTGTCTGCTTTCAGCCTGGCGGCTTTGAGCTGTTCTTGTAATCCCTGCTTTTCTCGTTCCGCCACGGCTGTCGCGATTTGTTCTCCTTCTATCTTGGCCACTGCGACGGCAGCGGCAACCGCATGGGCGTCCGCAGATTCTTCGTTCGCCATCATGACGGCCCGTCTCTCCGAAGTCAATAATTCTCTGTATGTATCTTCCGCTTCCCTCTCCACTTGCCATTTCACGGCCTCAGTCTGATTGTACAGATGTTCTATCAACGCTTGTTCACGTTCTCTGGCGGCCATGGCTAGGGCGATCCGCTCAGCCTCAAACGTTTTTCCGGGCTTCGATCACAGTCTCAGCTAATTCTTCTCTGTCCAATCGAGCCTTTCAGCCAGATGCGCCTCATTAGTCAGAAACTCTCTCTGAGCGTTAGCTTCTGCTAGCCTGGCCTGGTCTTGAATAGACTGCATGGGGAGGTGCGCGCAGTTGTGCTCGTCCATTGGGTAGCACTCTGTGCACAGCCATTGCATGTTACACTTGTTGCAAACGTCCGAGCAACTCCTGCACACTGGGTTCCTACATGCGCCTTCAAGCTTGTTGGCTTTTCCTGGGCATCTGTTCTCCGCCTGAGGCGCACAGCCAGGATTGGGATTCCAACGTACCTCCATCATAGAAGCTCTACTGTTGCTCCTAGAGGTAGACCTCGCCCCTGATCTTGGTATTTTGGGTCTTCCCCTGCTCGAAGCATTCGATCTGGGGCGAGTAAAAATACTTTCTGGTGGTTTGGGCGCATTTAAGAGCTCCTCATCCTTTTCGTCTTGCTTGATTAGCTGAGAATATATATCTTGTTGTCCGACCATTTTTTCGTCCTCAACAACCGCTGGAATAGTGGGTTGCCGCTCACCTGAGGTGGCGGCATTACGGAAGAAGCCTTCCTTTAATGGCGAGACGTTTAGCTCATTGTCCTCATTCCGTTGCTTCTTGAGGTTAGGCGCAGAAATTCGCCCAGTGGGCTCTCTTTCATGCTTCGTTTGAGTCTCCGTCCTGTCCGCCTGAGGCGCCAGGATACTAGTGTCTTCATCGGATCCATCTGGAGACCACCTTTCGTCTCAAGCAGGGACGCCTTCATCCATCATCACGGACAATGCTCGGCTCAGGGAAATATCATTATTGATACCATCAAAATTTTCTTCCATGGAATATATATATATATATATATCGTGATCTTTGTCTATCGGATCATCGCTATCCTGACCGAATTGTCCGTTAAGTGCTATAGGGGTTGGGGCAGTAACGCGCATACCCACTCATTCTACAGGGATATTAGGATACGTATTCGGATGCCCTTGGGCCTCCCCTGGCCGGCTGGCTTCGCCAGCGGCAATGGCAGGAGCTTGCGGAGTATTCTGGATGGGACTTATTGACTCCGTCGATTTGGCACTCAGCCTTGAAGAGAATGCACCTTGCCTGGGCCTTGGCGCGACGCCTTCTCGCCCGTGAGGGTCGGGGGTTTGCTCGCGATCACCTATCGGAGCCCCTAAGGGGGATACATCTACCGACATTTCGATTATCCCATCGGTATTTCTCCCCCTCATGACCAGATCGGCTATAGTTAAAGGAGGGATTCGGTCTTGAATAGGACTGACTCTATCTGTATCGTGTCCATCATGTTGTTCAACGCGCCCATCCGCGCTTCTCGAGATATTAGACACGATATTAGTCTTATCATAGCTCTCTCCCGCAGCGACTGAATCGCGGGGCACGACTGACAGATCTTTTTTTGTATCTAATGGCCCCGCGTCGACTGAGTCGCGCGTTTCGGCTGATTACCAATCTTTCCTCTGAGAATCGGGGTAAGATGACAATGGAATTAAGATCTCATGTTCACTCTGCTCAGGGAGAGCGGAGGCGGGATGAGGCATTGATAAGACAGGTGTCCGTTAAGCTAAACCACTCTAGCAGGAATAGGAAGGGAGGAGGAAGGCCGAGGACGGACGACGACGAATCGCCCGCGCGCCCCAGCGCGCTCCTTTTCTCTCCTGCCAGGCGTGGTCGGCTGGTTTGAGCAGTTATACAGCTGCAGAAACGCAGCTTCAGTTCACGCGGACAGTGCATTGCATGCAAGCTAAGTTAAGTTCTAATTGAGTATGAGGCGGAGAGGAGCAGATTTACTTTTCTTCAACCAATGAGGTGAGCGCGCATCAGCATGAAGAGTAAGACTTGCCCCGTCAGCATCTCAGCACTGGCCAATGCATTCCACCAGTGCTCAGCCATTGTCACGGATGGCCAGGTGTGTTCTTTGCGAGCCAGCAGTCTTTGCCACGCGAGCAGGCCCCCGTTTCGGCGAACACTCTACACGGTTTGTCTTTCCCTTTTCCCTCGCCTTTCTCTTTATTCTTGTCACGGCCCTCGCTCGACCCCCAGCTTCGCGGGGCCTCTCCTGGCGCTGCGCTGTCGGCATTCGCAGCGGCGGAGTCAGCTTGCTTAGTGGTCTGTTGATAGCCGAGGGACTTCCCTGCCTTGAGCTGAGCTTCTTCGCATTTATCCCGCTTGATCTTCTCGGCTTCCGTCGGGCCTCTACGCCTCTACGCTGCTTGTAGCGCCCGTTCTGCGGGCCCTTGCAGCATCGAGGGTCGCGCGAGTAGGCGTAGCATGCCATCTTGCTCTGGCTTTCCCGTGAATTCTCGGATTTGCCTCTCGTTCGCGACTGTTCTGCGCAAGAGTTGCCAAACTTGTCCGACGGAATCGAAGAGCGAGGCCGATCCTTCCCTTTCGGACCTTTATTTCCTGGTTTCTCGCTCCTGCCTCTCCGGTCATTCCTTCCGCCGGCTGGCTTCGAAGCGCCGCCCGACCCCGGCTGTGCCGGGGCAGCTTGCGTCTTTGGCGTCTTGCGATTGCAAGGGCAACCTTGTCCTGCCTCAGGGCAGTTCTTTCCCTGCTTCACATATCCGCAGGTCGTCTCGCCTTTGGCACGTCCGCTGGCCGTCTTGTCAGTAGGCCAGCCTAACCGATGCGCTGTCGCCACCATAGTGGAGGCCCGTCGCCCGCCCCCGCCGCCCTCACTCACCCCGCCAGTGAAGCGAGCCTGTCTATCTGGAATTGAGGGTTGACTCGCGCACGGAAATTGCCCACTTCTCGCGATCCCGCATCATAAGTAATTCAACCTGGAGAACGCATTCCTGTCCCGGGAGTGTCGGTCGATAGCTCATGCCACTGCGTGATCACCTCGAGCCTCGGAACCTGTTTAACCTTGTCATAGAAATGAGCATGGGTAGAAGCCTATATTTCATCCGAAGGTTGTCTAGCCTAATACATGTCTTGATAGCGCTCCATCCAGTCATTGTAGAAAGAATGCAAGTCCGGATTTGGCTTCTGACGGTCAATGGTGACCCTGAGAAAGATCACGACATATCCAGTGCTGCCCACTATCTGATCTAGACGAACACCAAACACATATGGCACGGATCATCTCACGACCCGCGAGGAGGCGTTCCTCCATCTGGCACGTATGTTCCACGCGGCTGATTTGCGAAAGGAAATGGGCATGTTGTACCGGAAGGTTACGACTGCGATTCATATATGCGAACTTATCGAACACATTCGCTGCTATCATCATGTCAAGACGCACATTCCCCTTGGGAACCTCTGGGCACATAGCTTCCATGATCCATCCTTGTGCAGCCTTGACATCGCGCCAAGACCCGGCCACCTCCCTTGCACAGTGTTGCCCCCATTCTCGCAGTGTCTGAACATGGGGTCTCCACGGGGCCAAGCTCTGCATCGCTCCCGAAGGTCTTCCAAGCGGGGCCCATTTGATTGGCAACGCGCGGCTGCAGCGCGGGGTGCTTAGGGCCGTCCGGCCCCCCACCGCCATCTCCGCCTGGGCGTCTCCACCACCGGGCCCGCCTGGGGGGTCAGTCGGCGGCTTCGGTTCCCCCCGCTCATCGAACTTCATAGCCGCAATCATGCCAGTGCTTTGCGCTGCACTGTGATCATCCCTCCGATCGCTATCATCCCCCCCCACCCACCCCACCTTCGCCATGCGCGGCTGAGCCGACGACGGAGTGAAGGCGGCCAGGTAAGTCGCAGTTATCAAGGGGCCCTGAGAACTTGGTGTCAAGAGGGGCGTTCCCAAGGTTCGAGCCTTGAACGTAGTCCTGAATCGAACCTTCGCTTGCATCAAGGAATTCCTCGACAGCTGGCCCTGGAATGAATCGTGAATTCGCGAGAGGAAGAGTGGGTGCGCGTTGCGCTGTTAACTGGGGCATTCGGTCAAAATCCGGCCCCGTCGGCTTGAATAATGGCATGCCTACAATCTCGGCGAAATTGCTAACCCGCCGTTCCAACTCAGCGCCCTTTTTGCATTGTAGTTTCCTTCGTCTTCCGCTACATGTCTTGATCTGCTCTGGCAGCGGCAATGTCTCGTTTAATGGCTGCCAGCTCTGCCTTGCGTTCTTCTAGCTCTCGCAACTCCGTCGTGCCCCATTGAATGATCTCTTCCGATCCATCCGAGCGTCTCGGCGCCGTCTCATTCGCGCGGTTTTTATTGCGGAGGACGTCTGCAGATGTGCTTAGCTGTTCTTCCTTTTTCACGGGGTCGCCCTGTCCCCTGAACTCTTTGCTTCTGGCGCATTCTGCGCGCCTCTTGGTGGCTCCGCCCAGGCGTTCTCTGCGCGCGGGCGTCGCGCGCCCCGCGCAAATCCCGACGCGGGGCCTTGAACATATGTGGCACGGCTCATCTGGCGCGCCCGTTCGCGCTCGAGTCGGCTCGGTCGCCTCCGCACGAACGGGGCGAGCAACGTCCGGGCACGGAGGGGGCTCAACGTACGTCGGCTGTGCCGGCATTGAATTAGCTTTTTCCTGCGATCCAACACCCGCCGGCAGAGCCGCAGGTGCAGACTCGATCTCCGCCGCAACTGCTGCGCCAGATTGCCCAGCTGTCCGAATCTTGTCTAATGATTCCCTCGCGGTCCCATGTTGCCCCGGGTCAGATCTTAGCCCTCTGTTTTCTTCGCTTGTGGCACGAAGGGCAATAACATTGTTTCTCATTTGCTCATCTGCGCACCCCTTCGCATGGCTCCAAGCTTCGGCCATCCTTCCTTGATCATCGCGTCTTAGTGCCTGGGCCTTCTGTTCCCGCTCCCGGAGTGTCCGCGCCGCTTCTAATTTCACCTTTTCGGCTCCGAGTCTAGCAAAATTGCGTTGATTACGGAACTCCTGGTTTTCTCGCGCTGCCTGTTCTCGGGCCCCCCTCTCTCCTTCCCGTCTGGCGGCATTAGCTGTCATTTGATATTCAACTCGCTCTTTCTCCGCCTGCCGCTGGGGGGCTGACGACATTTGTTCGGCCGCATACTGAATCTCTCGTTTCCCCCCACATCCTAAATGGGGTCCTGCTTTCCCTGGACACCCTCCGCGCCGGATCTCCTCCTCGCCCCCCTCTCTCTCGCTGTCCTTCTCATCGTTATCATCATCGCCGCCATCGCCATCACCATCATCGCACTCATCACGACACAGCACCATCATCATCACTCACCCACCCGCACGCCCACCCACCCACTCACTCACTCACTCACTCAATCATCGCCGTCACTCGCGTTATGTCACCCGAGGAAGTCTCAGGCGGGAGCCCCCTCCCTATGGGTCCCGCATTTCATGTCGGTAATCCGAGCGGGTCATCGGCAACCTGTAACTGTCGTCACTTTTGGGCTCCTCAGGCCTGAATTTGGAGGAGGTATCAAGCGGGGGCCTCGTATGTGAGTGAATTGTGAAGAAAAACTTCAGGCGGGGGCCACCTCCCTGTGGGCCCCGCGCTTCATTTTGGTAATCCGAGCGGGCCATCAGCAACCTGTAACTATCGTCACTTCGGGGCTCCTCAGGCCTGAATTTGGAGGAGGTATCAAGCGGGGGCCTCGTCTGTGAATGAATCGTGAAGAAATCTCAAGCGGGAACCCCCTCCCCATGGGTCTCGCACTTCACGTTGGTAATCCGCGCGGGTCATCGGAAACCTGTAACTATCGTCACTTTTGGGCTCCTCAGGCCTGAATTTGGAGGAAGTATCAAGCGGGGGCCTCGTCGGCGAGTGAATTGTGAGGGAGTCTCAAGCGGGGGCACCCTCCCCATGGGTCTCGCACTTCACGTTGGCAATCCGCACTTCACTTCACGCGGGTCATCGGCAGCCTGTAACTGTCGTCACTTTTGGGCCCCCCAGGCTCGAATTTGGAGGTCGTATCAAGCGGGGGCTTCGTCTGTGAGTGACTTGCGAGGAAGTCTCAGGCGTGGGCCCCCTCCCGATGGCCTTCGCCCCCCGCATCTTCGCGCGCTGGCTCGCGAACGTGATCGCGCTAAGGAGGATCCCGTTCTCCTTTTATGTCGACCCCACTGAGCGCAAAAACTTCAAGCGCAATGTAGAACGGCAAGCAACGCAAGGAACGCAAGCATTGCGAGCCATGCAGAGCAAGCACAAGGCAAGCAATGCGAAAACTACGATAAACGGCGAGGCAAGTTTCCATACCCAGCCCGTTCGCTCCTCCTTCGGAGCAGCCGCGGCCGCTCGCCCGGAGTCCTCCGCGGGCAGCAGCTCGGGCGGGAAGAGGCGCTTGCCCTTGCCCTTGCCCTCCCCGCCGCCCTAGCTGTGGTCGGTGCCCTTGCCCTTCTTCCCCGCGCCGTCGCCGCCCTTGCTGTGGTCGGTGCTGGCGGCGGCGCAGGCGTTGGCACGGGCGCCCTGGGCGCCCGCGCTCTCGCCCTTCCTAGCGGCCCTCGCCCCCGCGCTTGGGCCGCGGCCCCCCTCCTGCCCCTTGCCGCCCTTGCCGAGCGCAGCAGCCTCATCCTCGAGGCTCGCCGAGCGCGCGGCGGGCGCCTTCGCCCCGTGGGCGGCGCGCTTGGCGGCCACCAGGGGGCAAATCAAGCGTTGCAGCCGCTTGCGCTTCTGCTTGTCGGGCTGCGACGCGCCCGCGACGCCAGAAGCGCGGGGTCAGCGCAGACCGGCGCAGCCTCGCTAGAGCTGGCGCAGCAGCAGATAATCCCCCTCATCCTCCCCACCCTCCTCATCCTCATCGCTATCGGCGCCCCGTCGCAAATTTGTTGCAACAGGGCGCCGAAGACGCCGACGACGGCCAGGCCGAGGCGCGGGCTCGGAGCTCGCTGACGTTCAGGCCCAGCGAGCAGGAGTTCACGTGGCAGAGCTCGGGGTCGCGCACCGTGCGCCGCTCGGTGTTCACTCTGACTCGCGCGCCCTACCTCACCTCCACGCTGACGCAGGGCCAGACGCCCCGCACGGGCGTCGCCATCGACTGCGCGAGGGGCGAGGGCGCTGGCCGCACGGGCATGTCGGACGACCAGTGGTGGCGGTTCCTCTACGTCATGCTCTCCCGCGCCACGCGCATGCGGAACGTGCTGATCCCGCGGCCGCCCTCGCGCGAGTTCCTGGAGCGCGGGCCGCCGGCTTCCTTGCGGGAGGCGCCCCTGGAGATCGACCAGGGAGCGGGGGCGCCAGGCCGAGCAGCTCGCCGCAGAGCTCGGGTTCATGCTGCCTCCCGCCTGAGCGCGGCTGCGCCCCGCTCGAAGCCCGCGGGGCTGCCCCAGCGGCTCGGCGCGCGGGGCCGCCCCGACCGCCTGCCTCCGCGCCCCAGCGGCCCGCGGGGTTGTCCCAGAGGCTTCGCGAGCCAGCCGTCGGAGAATGCGCGCGCCCTGGCCGCGGCGGCGACGGCGCCGAGGAAAATCGATTTGCCTGCCCCGGCCAGGGGGGGGGGGGGGCGCGCGCGGAGAAGAGGCAGGGGAAGGGCGAAGACGGGGAAGGGGCGGGGGGGGGGCGATGGCGAGGTGGAAGTGCAGACGGAGGCGGAGGAGGATGAGAAATAGAAGGAGGGGGAGTAGGTGAGGGCAGAACGGCGGGCGAGAGGGGGGCGCCCGTCAGGGCGAGGAGGAAAAGGGCGAGGGCAAGCTAAACATATTCTCATGCGGGGCCCTTCCGTCGGAGTAATTCCTCCTCTTCCTGGGCGAGGCGCCGCTGAGCCACGTCCGCAATTCCTGCTACATCCGCCTCCGCTTGCAGCATCCGTCTCTGCGCGCCTTCCGCAATGGCAGCCATTTCCTTCTCAGCTCTATCTGCCGTTGCCTTCTTTTCTGCCGCGGATTCGGCGAGCTTGCGGCTGGCTTCTTCGGCGGTTATATTTTCCACCTGTGCCTTGAGAAGAATCGGTTGTATATGTGCACTTGCTGCCCTCAGCTGTTCTCTATCCTGTCTCTGTTTCTCTTCCCGCTCCTGGATGGCGATGCGACGGCAATTATGTTCCCCCGGCGCAATGCATTCTTCACAGAGCCGCGCTAAACTGCATTTCGGGCACACCCTCGAACATCGCGCGCACGCAGGTCGGCGACGCGGGCCCCCCCGGTCTGCGCGTTTTCCCCGGGCAGCGATTCTCCGCCTGAGGCGGGCATCTGGAGCCGGCGTTCCAGCAGCCTTTCCGGATTGAGAAACTGCTGGTGGCCCTGTTCGGCGAGGTGCTTCGAATGCATCAAATCCCCTGGAGCTCGAGCGCCTGGCTCTCGGAGCCCCTGCGCGACCCCTGCTGGAGCTGGGCGTGTGTGGTTCCCTCGGTCTTGAACCCTTGTTCACAAGAGTGACATGCTGTCTCTGCGTTTGCTCATCCCTTTCGTCTTGCATTGCGAGCTCACCAAGCTCTGGCGCGCTATCTCGGTCGGTTCTTGGCGATGCGAAGTCCGGTCGATAGAAGCCTTGCGAGAACGGTGGAGGATTAAGATCTTCAGTGTCGCTCTTGGTTCTCTTTGTCTTTGGGAGCGGGGTCGCGCCAGTCGGTTCTCTCGCGCGCCTTGCCGGGCGCGTGACATCGGGCGAGTTCGCCATAGGCTGAGCCGGCGAACATCCACTTCCACGATCCGCTCTCTCTCGGTCGGGGCCCCTTCCACCGCCGAGATCGCCATCCGAATCGAGGGGCGTCTTCCGAAGATCCTCGGCCGGCGCATAATCAATGTCTCTGCATCCGACGGGTCTGCGCCTGAGGCGAGCCCGTCAGATCCGCCCGGGAGAGGATCGAGATGATGCAATGGGCCGGTCACATATGAAATTGAACACAATATTCATTCTTTTCAATTGACTGCGAGCTCTCATCCTCTGATTGCCCGTCGCTCACGCCCTCGCCCTGCCCATTCATCGCGGACTTTGCGACCTGTTCCTCGTTCCGACTTTCTTCGCCCGCCATTCCTATGGGGACATGCCCTAGCGACTTCTCCTCTCCATGGATCGAGTCGATTGACGCCCGTAGGCTCGAATGCACCGATGCGATCTCAGATGGCACGTTGACGGAAACACTGGCTGAGCCGTGCCTTCCGCCTGGCTTTTGAGCTCTTCTCTTCGTCTGGATATCCATCGGGGAATCCCCTTCTGTTAAATCTAACACAGACTCCAATGCTTGCCGTCCGGGAAGATTGAGAGAATGAGGCCGCCCCCTAGAGGCGCCTGCCATATTAATGCGCTCGGAACGGCGTTGTCTGCGATTTCTCCGAGCGGCCCTTCCTGCGATCCCATGCTCAGCGGAGCCAACGGCTGAGCCGTAGATTCTGCTGATAACCATTTCTTCCTGGAGATCGATAACCCCTGCAATCTGTTCTGATAGCGTCTCATGCTCAGGGGGCTCCGCCGAAGCCATGGCGAGGAATGAATGTTCCGTTAAGCTGACAGTAGGATAACCATGAAGGGAGGGGGCCGGCCCGCCGGCCGACCCGCGCGGACGCGGGCTCGCTCCTTTCCCGCTATCCTAGAGCCTAGATGCAGCTGCAGCAGTCGAACATGTCAGCGCAAAGGGGAAAGAGCAAGGGCAGCGGGATGGTGGCGCGGAGAGGAGTGCATTGACTTTTTTGCGAGGCCGTCAGCACAGGCCCTCAGCATCTCCCCGACGTGGGTCCAGCAACGCAAGGTTGGAGTGTGAGGCACGTGCTGAAGCCATGCCGAGGCCCTCGAAGCAAGGCCCCAACACCCCACCGACATGCTTCCCGCTCAGAAGGCTTGGATTCAGGGGCCTATGGTGTCTGGCGAAGCCATGTCGAGGCCCTCGCGGCATGGCATCAACATCCCCCCGACGTGAATTCCGCAACGAAGGCTGATATGTTGAGGCCCATGTTAAAGCCCGCAGGTCAGGGCCTCATCATCCCCCGACGTGACTCCAGCAACGCAAGCTTGGATGTTGAGGCCCATGCTGAGGACATGGCGCGGCCATGTCGAAGCCCTCTGGCCAAGGCTTCGACCCTCAGGGTAGGGCCCCAACCATCCTCTCGACGCGGCTCCCGCACGGCAGGTTTGGATATTGGGGCCCATGTTGAGGCCATGTTGAAGCCCTCAGGTCAGGGCCTCAACATCACCCTGACGTGTCTCCCGCACTGCAGGTTTTTTATCTGTGAGGGCGCCGAGCGGGCTCGGCGGGTTCTTGCATAAATTCAAGGCGGGGAGGCGGAGGGCCGCGCGGGCGCTTACAGCCGCCTGCCGAGGCCGCCTCAGCCCGCGGCGCGCGTCCCCGCGCGGCCTGCGCGGGCGGCCGCTGCCGTCGCGGCTCGCCCGCGCTCGCGGGCCGCCGCTGCGTCCGCGAAGCCGTGGGCTCCACGAACACCCTCGAGCCCCGGGCGGGGCCGCCGCGGCTCGGCGGCCTCCTCCCGCGGGGCCGCCGCGGCCAGCCGCCGCGTAGCCGCGGCGCTCGGCGGCGCAGCCGCCTGGCTCCCAGCGCCAGCCGCGGGCGGTGGGGGCTGGGCGGCTGCTGGCAGCCGCTGCGCTGGCACGGGCGTTGCCACGAGCGCCTGTCCCTCCGCGCCGTGGCCCTGCCTGGCCTGGAGCGCCGCCGCCCAGCGCCGGCGCGTGCACTCCGTTGGCGAGGCCAGCGGCGCGATCGGCTCCTTCGACGCTGGCAGGATGCCGCGAGCGAAGTCCGACCGCGCCTGGGCTCTGGATCCCTTCTTGCACTTGGGCTGCCCAGCCGCCGCGCTGGCCCCGCACTGCTTGCCCAGGCCGCGGTGCGCGCACCTGGGGAGGCGGCAGTGCATCCAGCAAGCCGCGCAGACCAAGAAGGGCTCGGAGTCGTCTCCTTCGACTCTCGACTCCATGAGGAGGTGGCCGTTGACCCTCCATCCCGCTGGACGGGCTGCATCAGCCGCCTCCGCAGTGGCTGGTCCGCTGCTCGCCGCCTCCGCCGCCGCCAGGCGCGGGCAGGGCGCGGGGGCTGAGGCCTCGCGGCGCCTCGGCTGCACCTGCGCCCTGCGCTGGGCGACGCGTCGCAGGGCATCCGCGGGCGACTCGGCCGAGGCGGGGCGGCGCCTCATGGGCGAAGGGCGCGAGCTGGAGGCGCCAGCAGCCGCCACCGCTGCCAGGGCCGCCGCCGTGGCGAGGAGGGGGCCGCCATCAGCCGCCGAGGCCTGCGCCTCGGCGTAGCCACCGCAAAGCTCCGCGTCGATCTCCTTCACGTTGCCATCGCCATACAGCGCGACGTGCTCCGCGTCGCGTGGCGCCTGGCGAACCTGCCGCGGGCGGCGCACCAAGGGGGCAGCTGGGGGCGGCAGGCTGCTGTCTGCAGGCCGCGGCGGCTGCCCAGGGCCTCCGCCAGCGGCGTGCCCGACAGCGGCGGTTGCCTCGCGGCCCTCGGGGAGCTCGATGGGTTCCGAGATGCCGCTGCCGCGCACCAGCGCCGCGCCGTCAGGAGCAGCCAACAGCGCGTCCAGCTCCGCGATGCCAACCGCGCGCACCTCCACGTCGTGCTTCCTCCCGAACTGGCCGCGCCCCTGGGACTGCCATGTTGAGGTCCTGCCGAATTTGGTTGCAACAATACTTAAACGGTGCACGCGCGGGCCCCAACATGCAACTTGCACCGTAGCCCCAGGGGGGAGGCCTGGCGGACATGGCCTCTTGCGACACGCAAAGAATATAGTCCGCCCCCTCTCCCAAAGTCGGACCCCCCCGTGAGGTGGCGGTCAAGCGTCAAATCTCAATCAAATGATATGACGACGGGGCGGCGGGCAAACAGTCCACATCAAACGATTCCACTGAACCAGCAACTTTCCAACTCCAGCTACAAATTTCCATGCCAAATTGGCCGCCCTCGGGTCAGGGCATCATCACTATCAGTGGCAAGCTTACGTTCTCGCGCATGTTTCAGCCATGTTGAGGCAGCGTTGGGACCCTCAGGACAGGCCCTCAACAACACCACGGCGTGACTCCCGCAGTGCAGACATGGATATCTAGCCCATCTTGAAGCCATGTTGAGGCCACGTCAAGACCCTCAGGCCAGGGCCTCAACACACACCCCGACGCAAATTCCGCAACATTGGATTATGAAGCCCATGCTGCGGCCATGCTAAGGCCATCAGGTCAGGGCCTCAACATCCCCCCGACGTGGGTCAAGCAACGCAAACTTGGACTGCAAGGTCCGTCCTCGTAGTAGTGGTAGTAGTAGTAGTAGTAGTAGTAGTGGTAGTAGTAGTAGTAGTAGTAGTAGTAGTAGTAGTAGTAGTAGTAGTAGTAGTAGTAGTAGTAGTAGTAGTAGTAGTAGTAGTAGTAGTAGTAGTAGTAGTAGTAGTAGTAGTAGTAGTAGTAGTAGTAGTAGTAGTAGTAGTAGTAGTAGTAGTAGTTAGTAGTAGTAGTAGTAGTAGTAGTAGTAGTAGTAGTAGTAGTAGTAGTAGTAGTAGTAGTAGTAGTAGTAGTAGTAGTAGTCGTAGTAGTAGTAGTAGTAGTAGTAGTAGTAGTAGTAGTAGTAGTAGTAGTAGTAGTAGTAGTAGTAGTAGTAGTAGTAGTAGTAGTAGTAGTAGTAGTAGTAGTACTACTATACTACTACCAATACCACTACCACTACTACTACTACTACTACTACCACTACTATTACTACTACTACTACTACTACTACTACTACTACTACTACTACTACTAGTTCTCGCAGTGGTAGTAGTAGTAGTAGTAGTAGTAGTAGTAGTACTGGTAGTAGTAGTAGTAGTAGTAGTAGTAGTAGTAGTAGTAGTAGTGGTAGTCGTACTAGTGTACTGGTCGCAGGAGTAGTCGCGGTACTTGTAGTAGCAGTCGTGGTAGTAGTAGTAGCAGCAGTATGCATAATAGTAGTAGCAGTAGTCGAAGTAGTAGTAGTGGTAACAGTATGTGTACTAGTAGTCGCTGAAGTCATAGTAGCAGGGGTAGAGATAACAGTACTCGTGGTAGTAGGTGTAGTAGTAGTAGTAGTAGTAGTAGTAGTAGCAGTCGTCACCGTAGTAGTAGTAGTAGTAGTAGCGAGGGGTATATCAATAGTAGTAGTCGCAGCCGTAATAATAATAGTAGTAGTAGTAGTATTAATAGTAGTGGTCGCAGTAGTAGTAGTAGTAGTAGTAGTAGTAGTAGTAGTAGTAGCAGTAGTAGTAGTAGTAGTAGTAGTCGTCGTCGTCGTCGTCCACGTAGTCGTAGTCGTAGTAACAGTAGTAAAGTAGCCGCCACAGTCGTAATATCAGAAGCCGTAGTCGTAGTAATAGGAGCAGCAGTCGTGGTAATAGTAGTAGTGGTCATGGTAGCAGTAGTAATAATAGTAGTAATAGTCGTAGTCGTAGTCGTCGCCGTAGCCGTAGTAGTAGCAATACGAATACGATTACCAGTAGTAGTAGTGGTAGTAGTAGTAGTAGCAGCAGTAGTCGCAGTAATAGTCGCAATAATAGACGCAGTCGTAGTAGTAGTCGTAGTAGTAGTAGTAGTAGTAGCAGTAGTAGTAGTAGTAGTAATAGTAGTAGTACTAGTAGTAGTGGTACTGGTAGTGGTAGCGGTAGTAGTAGTACTACTACTAGTAGGAGTAGTAATAATAATAGTAATAGTAATAGTAATAGTAGTAGTATTAGAAGAAGAAGTCGTCGTAGTAGTAGTTGTAGTAGTAGTAGTAGTAGTAGTAGTAGTAGTAGTAGTACTCGTAGTAGTAGTAAAGGTACCAGTAGTAGTAATTCTGATACGAGTGATAGTAATACTGGTAGTCTTAGGCATCAATAGCGGAATTAGTCGGCAAGATAAAGCTAGTTGTAGTGGTAGTAGTAGTAGCAGCAGAAGCTGCAGCAGTACTATGTACAAATAGTAGCAGCAGTAGTAGTAGTAGTAGTAGTAGTAGTATTAGTAGTAGTAGTAGTAGTAGTAGTAGTAGTAGTAGTAGTAGTAGTAGTAGTAGTACGAGTAGTAGTGGTAGTAGTGGTAGCAATACGAACAGTAGCGGTAGCATTGGTAGTAGTAGCGATCGTAGAGGTAGCAATATAAGTAACAGTATTAGCCGTAGTAACCGTAGAAGTGGTGGTAGCACTAGTAGTCGTACTCGTAGTAGTAGTAGTAGTAGTAGTAGCAGTAGTAGTAGTAGACGCAGTAGTAGTAGTAGTAGTAGAAGAAGTAGTAGTAGTAATAGTAGTAGTAGTAGTCGTCGTCGTCGCCGTAGTAGTCGTAGTCATAGTCATAGTCGAAGTCGTAGTCGTAATAGTAGTAGTTGTAGTAGTCGTCGTCGTCGTCCTTGTCGTCGTAGTAATAATAGTAATATAAGTAGTAGTAGTAGTAGTAGTAGCAGTAGCAGTAGTAGTAGTAGTAGTAGTAGTAGTAGTAGTAGTAGTAGTAGTAGTGGTAGTAGTAGTAGTAGTAGTAGTAGTAGTAGTAGTAGTAGTAGTAATCGTCGTGGTCGCAAAAGTACTAGTAGTAGTAGTAGTAGTAGTAGCAGTAGTAGTAGTAAGAGTAGTAGTAGTAGTAGTAGTAGTAGTAGTAGTAGTAGTAGTCGTAAGCGTAGTGCCAGTATCAATAATAGTAATGGTAATCGCAATTCTTGGTGTTGTAATCGTAGAAGTAATGGCCGTCATCGTAAGAAGAAGGAGAACAAAGGAGGAGGAGGAGGAGGAGGAAGAGGAGGAGGAGGAAGAGGATAAGGAGGATAACCAGTGCAAAAACTAAGCGCATCAACGATGTTGCAGGAAACCTTCCATCGAAGCTCCCTCTCCGTAGGTCCGTATGCGAATGTGTTCTCATTGCAGGAAGTGCCCCCATTGGAGAACAATCGTCTGAGAATCCGCAATCGTACCCAAGCGCCGCTCCTGGACTTCAACGCAGCGAATTCATGTGCCTGTTGCGCCTTAGCAGTTCTAACCCGTGCCAGGGAATAACTAAACGTGACTGTTGCGTCCTGACAATCCGAAATCGTACCAGAACGTCTGTCGTGGCACTTCAGAGATAAGATATGTGAAAACTGCTGCAAGCTTTGAAAACGAATGTGCGCGGCGCTGAAGCGAGAGCCACATTTTGGAAAGGAGCCGCCCTCCGTCCTTGAAGCTGCTGCAAACTTTTGTGGCGAATGTGAACGGCGCTAGGGCGAGAGCCACATACTGAAAACTAACTGCCCGACATCCTTCATGGAACTGATGCAACCTTTTAAAACGAATGTGTGCAGCGCACAAGCGAGAACCACGTTTTCGAAACGACCCGCCCTCCATCCGTGGAGCTGTTGCAACATTCAAGCTCCAGGATCGTAAGTTGTGAGGAAGTCTTAGGCGAAACGCCCGGCCCGCCCTACTGACACGTCTGGGTGTGCGGCAAGGAGTTAATCATAAGGAAACGGGATGAAGGAGCAGGAGGAGGAAGAGGCTGTCTGGACCCCTGATGCCTGCTCTCGCGCATGCTGCCGCGTTGCCAACGTTGCCGGCGACATGAGCCCAGCCCACCACGTAGTGTCCGAGGAGTGGGGACGGGGGCGGGGGATAGAGGGCGTGACGGGTGGGATATGGGCGGGGAGCAGGGGGAGGAGGAGGAGGAGGAGGAGGAGGAGGAGGAGGAGGAGGAGGAGGAGGAGGAGGAGGAGGAGATGGAGGAGGGGGAGGAGGAGGAGGAGGAGATGGAGGAGGGGGAGGAGGAGGAAGAAAAAGACAAAGGACAGCTCGGTCACCTGGAAGGACCCGGGCCAACCGATCACTTAGGGCAGCGTGGAACCGGGGTTCAGCAGTGAGGCGGCATGTTAGTGCACCGCAAGCTTCATAATGATTGGTCATGTACGTAGTCCCCTGCGTAAGCCCGAGGAGCGCTGGTGCCCTGCGAATGGACGTGGCTGCAGGTCGCGGCTCGAATCTCTGGGTGCCTGGCTCAAGTCGGCCAACGTGGGCCTGTTTTGTCTGGGGCGCTCTTAGCCCAAGCTCTCCCCTCTCTTCCTCCACTGCATCCCCCCCTCTTGGCGGGGTGCGTGGGCTTTGGGCTGCCCTCTCTGCGTGGCTCATGGTCTGGGGGTTCCTCGTCGCCGCCGTCCCCATCCCGCTCGATCGCGTTTCACGCCATGGTAGCAGCTTCTAGATTCCGACCGACCGACCAACCAACCGACCGAGAAGGAGGGGGAGGCAGACAGTGGAGGCAGATCGGGGGAGGACGCTGGGGAGGACGAGGTTCAAGCCATTTTGGCTCAGGGAGGTTCAAGGTGACAAGGCCGTCTCTAGCCCCTGGGCAGGCTGCTGCGAGACGATGTGGCGCAGGGGCGACTCTCGACAGCCGTCCATCGCTCGCCGCAGTGGACGGCAGTACCGAGGCTCGGGGCCCCCACGCGGTTCCAGAAGCCGCTCCAGGCGCGACTTCCAGAGCCCACCCAGGACGTGGCAGTCAGGCCACAGGTCGCATCGGACAGCCTCGAGGCGTACGGAGATCACACCTCGCACCATGACTGGACGGGGCTCTGATCGGCGCGATCGCCATGCAGCCACCCCTTCTCTCCCCTGAGGGGCACCGGTCCCATGTGCATGCAAATGAAATGCGGGAAGTGTCCCCTACACCAGTGGCACCGTCCCCACAGCCGCCGGCAGTCACCGCGAAAGCAGAGTTCCCCAAGCCGCCGCCGACGCTGGGAGGCCCTGCCGAAGAGGCTGCCAATGTCCTTGACGAGCTGGTCAACAACATGTACGGGACCCTGGACAAGATCAACTTAGAGTTACCATCCCCCGCCGCCGCAATCAACATGCTGTGCGCCACCATCAAGGTCGCCAGCGACTAGATCAAAAGCAACGCGGAAGCGGCAGGGGGAATGGACTGCTCTGGATGTGGTTGGATCGATGCGCGAGTCGGCGTTCTGGGCCTATTGGGCCTGACGTGGATGTTGAGCTTGCAGATGAACTTGACGTGGTCGCCCTTGATCGTCTCGGCCCACCACGTCGTGCTCGGGAGCTTTTTCCGCGGCGCCATTTTGCCCCCAGAGGCCTCGATGGTTTCCATCGCCAGCCTCTGCACGATCACCTTGGGGCACTGCTTGCCGTGGAAGCTTTTCGCGCGGCGGCACAGGTCGTCTATGGAGCTGGCTGGGCGCTCGAATCGGACGAACATCTTCGATGGGTTGACGGCCGTCTTGAACCCATCGGCCACTGCCTTCCTGAAGGACTCCATCCCGCTTGAGGAGGTCAGGGTCCGAGTACAGGAGCTGTGTGGTGTCACCACCACCCTGGCGCTTACCCGCGCGAGGTCAAGGTCCAGAGTCAGCGCGCCAACTTCATCGACTACGCAGTGAATTCGGTGGCTGCCCTCGGCCCTCGCGCTTGAGGGAGTCGGAGCGGCAAAGGCTGTCCTGGTTTCGGACGTCAAGGGCTTCGTCGGCAGCTAGGTGCGGCCCCGAGGGGACCCACGATTTATGACCGCACATGTTTTGATCGCGGCGGGGCGGGGCGGTTGTTTTCCGAAGCGTCCCCTTCTTGGCAGGAGCTGCGATTGGGGTGCTTGCGGGGTCGCATGGGGGACGGGGGCCCCGTCGCTCTGATTGGCCCACCGCGAGCTACCAGCGGCGCCTGGCACGCTAGCATTACGACGGCGCGGGCAACGGGACCCCAGGATCTCTGGTGGAGGGTGCGTCTCGATAACCCGCTTCTCTGATTGGGGTCCCCCGGCATGCTACCAGCAGAGCCTAACACGCTGGTGCTAGTACTGACGCAGGCGGCGAGGGCAACGACAGCACGGCCGCCCCCGCCTTTGGGCGCAATGCGGCATCACCCGAGTGCGCTCGGGGATGTGCGCCGGCCCAGGGGCGCCGGGAGGATGACGTGCTTCCGACGGCGGTGGGCTACATCACCTCGGCGAAGTGCGGGCGGCGGCATCTCTGGAGCACGCTCCAGCGATGTGCGCCGGCACCCGGCAGCGGCGGCACGCGATACGGCATCATCACCACCATCCTTGTCACCATCCTCGTCGTGGTCGTCGTCGTCGCCGTCGGCGCCATCTTCGCCTTCCCCTCCAGGTGCCCGCTGCTCCCCCTCTCCCGCCCTCCTCCCCCTCCGCCCTCCAAGCCCTCCGCGTCGTCGTCGTCAATAACTCCCCCTCCCCCCCTCCCGCCTCCTTCCTCTCTCGCACCAGTGGCTGAGGAGGAGGAGGAGGAGGATGTCGTGGTGGAGGAGGGAAAGGTGGGCGACGATGACGACTCCAAGCGGCGGCAAGTGCGCAGCGACGCGCATGCTGTAGAGGATGAGGTGGGGGAGGCGGAGGTGGAGGAGGAGGACGACGAGCATCAGCTCCAACGCCGGTGCGGCCAGTGGCAGCAGTCTTCGATGTGATCCAGCGTGACGGCCTATGCGAACGTGGTCGCACATTTGGATTCGCTTGCTTGTGGTGGACCTGGGCGTGGAGCTGGAGGTGGGAGGGGTGACGTGGACAGGGGCGACGATGTGGAGGACGGCGGCCTGCGAATGCAGTATGGGGAGGGGACGACGAGGATGTGAAGGGGAGGCAGGACGGGGAGGAGGAGGACGACGGGCATCAGCCTCAACGCCGGTGCAGGCGGTGGTACAGGCCTTGGCGTGGTCTCGTGAGATGTGCGACTGGCTTCAGTTTTATGCGTCCGAGGGGTTAGGTAGCAGTGGCGGCAAGCTTTGGCGCTGCTCCGTGAGATCTGGGAGGCCACATCGTAACCGGAGGTCATCAGCTACAGCATGAGATCAGCGTGTCCGAAAACCATAGGCAGCGGCAATGGGCTCCGTAAGTGCGGTTCGGCGAGATCTGGGACTAGAATGCGGAACCCAACGTCACCAGCTATCTGTGCGAAATGTGGGCAGTGGCAGTGGGCTTTGGTGTTGTTCAGGGTCCGTGCGTGCGAGAATGGCGGGCAGTGGCAACGAGCTTTGGCGTTGCTCGGTAAGACGTGGCATGCGAAACTGGCGCTCAGCGCCATGACCTACAACACCAGGATGAGTGCGTGCGAGAGGGGCGGATGTGGGATGCACTGCTCAGCGAAGCGAGGGATGCAAAACTGGAGCCATGCCAGCAGCTACAATGCCAGAGTTAGCGCGGGGAAGCATCAAATGATCAATGAAGGAGCACTGACGGCGGGCTCGGCCGGTGCTCGGCGGGATGTGGGGGCCCCGGGAGCCCGACTGCGGTTGCAGTGTGCAGTGAAAAAGTGGAGCGCCTGGTGCCATCGGTTACAACGCTGGGATCAACGACTGCGAGAAGGCCGAGTGGTTGCAGTGGGATCCGACGCTGTCCAACGGGAGGTGCGTGGCGGAACGGCCCGACGTCATCACTTACAGCCTTGGGGCCAGCGCGTCCGCTGCAATGCTAGGATCAGCGCGTGCGAAATGGGCGAGCAGTGGCAGCCGGCTACGGGGGTGCGCCAAGGGATGTGGGAGGTGAAGTGAGGCTGGATCCTAACGTCAGCAGCTACAACAGTGGGGCCAGCGGGCCCTGGCCCCGATCAAGGAGCAGTGCGTGGCAAGGTTGGAGCCCCAGACGCCGTGAGCTGGGGCCTCTGGGGCGCGTGGGCCGTTGGCGCAGGGCTGCGGCTCGCGCGCATGGGAGGCGTGCGGGGGCTCAGTGCCCCCACGGTGACCGAACCGAACCGAACCGAGGAGGAGCGGGCAAGGGGGGGGGGGGGGACGAGGACAAGGAAACGAGTGCGGGGGAGGAGGGGGGAGGGGGGCGGAGGAAAATGAGGCTGAGGCGGGGAAGGGTGTTGGCCACCGCGTTCAAGGAGGAGAAGGGCGAGGGAGAGGGAGAGGGAGGCAGTGGGAAGAGGAGGGAGGAGAAGGAGAAGGAGAAGGAGAAGGAGAAGGAGAAGGAGAAATGTGATGATGATGATGATGATGATGATGATGATGATGATGATGATGGTGGTGATGGTGGTGGTGATGGTGGTGATGATGATGATGAGGAGGAGGAGGAGGAGGACGACGAAGATGAGCAGGAGGGAGGGGGAGGGGGAGGAGGAGGAGGAGGAGGAGGAGAGGAGAGGAGGAGGAAAGGAGGAGGAGGAGGAGGAGGAGGAGGAGGAGGAGGAGGAGGAGGAGGAGGAGGAGGAGGAGGAGGTGAGGACATACCCAACTTCGAGAGCGCGCCGAGCTCGGTGGCAGGACGGATAAAAGCAGCTGGTTGGAAGAGGAGACGGACAGAAGGAGTGGAGGCAGGGGGAGGGATGGCGCGGGAGGAGGGAGGGAACAAGGAGGATGGCGGGACGAGGGAGGCTGAGGAGGAGGAGGAGGAGGAGGAGGAGGAGGAGGAGAAAGAGGAAAAAGAGGAAGAGGAAGAGAAAGAGGAAGAGGAAGAGGAGGAGGACGGAGGAGGAGGAGGCGGAGGAGGAGGAGGCGGAAGAGGAGGAGGAGGAGGAGGAGGAGGAGGAGGAGGAGGAGGAGAGGAGGAGGAGGCGGGGGAGGGGGGGGAGCGGACGAGGGAGGGATGGGAGGGAGGGGTAGGGAGTAAGAGGGGATCGAGGAGAGGAGGGGACGAGGAAGGAGGAGAGGGGGGAGGGAGCGAGGGAGGAGAGGGAATGGGAGGGATGAGGCCTGTTAGGACAGGGGCGGAGGGGACGAAGGATCCGCCGGGACTACGGATCGCGCGGCGCCCCCCCCCCCCTCGAGCCGCGCGGCAACCGCTGGGATCCTGCCCACTCCCTCCCCTCGTCCGCCTCCTCCTTGTCCTCGTCCTCCTCCTCCTCCCTCCTCGCCCTCCTCCTCCTCCTTCTCCTCCTCCTTCTCCTCCTCCTCCTGCTCCTCCTCCTCCGCCCTCCCCTCCCCCTCGTCCTCTCCTCCTCCTCCTCGTCCTCGTCCTCCAAGTTCACTCGGCTGCACCGTGCGCAAGGCGGAGGACCTGGAATACCCAGCGGTGGACCTGTACCTCACCCCCTTCCTGTGCCTTGCGCCGCGCGTCTGCAGAGTTGGCAGAGCGCACGGGCTGCCAATCAGCCCGGCCAACAGTTTGGCAGCGGGCGAGTCCACCGCCAACCTCCTGGCCCGCGTGATGCTGTACGATATCTTGGAAACGGTCCACATAGCGTCGCCCACGGAAAGGCAGTTCGTCGACGATATTGCGATCAGGGCTGAGAGGCAGAAGGCTGAGGGGCAGAAGACTGCCGTGTGCGAGGCCATTTGCCAAGTAGCCACTGCCCTGGTCAAAGGCTGCCACAGGGACCGCCGCGTCGTGTCCCCGAAGTCCAAGATCCTCGCCTCGGATCCCGACACTGTGAAGCAGTTTGCGACTGCCCTCAGCGAGCTCGGCGTGGAGCTCAAGACGGCCAACTCTACCAAGTCCCTGGGTATCGACGTCGCCTTGGCAAGACACAGGGTCTGGCGCACCGCACTCGCGCGCGGCCGCGCTGCCAAGGTGCGCGCGGCGCGGGCCCGGCGCTCGAGGCAAAAGGGGGTGCGGCTGAAACACACGGCCCAATTGTACCGCACCCACTTGGGGCCCAAGTGCAGCTACTCGGGGTCTTGGGCTTAAGCGTTTGGTCAACAGAGCAATGAGAGATCGCGCCCACAGCGCCGGAGCAAAGGGGGGGGGCTCCCCCCTTAGCTACCCCCCCCTCCCTTCCACCTCCCCTGCTGGAAGCTCCCCCCCCCCCCTTTTTTCGCCCCCCCTGAAGCTACCCCCCCCCCCTCCCCCCTTTCGCCACTCCGAAGCTACCCCCCTCCCCCCCTTTCCAAAGGGAGGGGGGGCTTAGCTACCCCCTCCCCTCCCCTTGACCCCCCTCTGCCGGAAGCTACCCCCCCCTTCCCCCCCTTTGGTTCCAAAGGGGGGGGGCTTAGCAGCCCCCCCCTCCCCTTTCGCACCCTGGAAGCTCCCCCCCTCCCCCATACGAAAGGGAGGGGGCTTAGCTACCCCCCCCTCCTTGACCCCCCTCTGCCGGAAGCCCCCCCCCCCCTTCCCTCCATTTTTCTCCCCCCTGCCGGAAGCTACCCTCCCATCCCCCCCTTTTCCAAAAGGGGAGGGGCGGCTACCGCCTCCCTCCCTTGGACTCCCCCTGCCGGACGATCCTGCCCCGTCGCCGTCGTCGTTGCCGTCGCAGTCGCTCGGCGTCTTCGTACGACGCCGTCGTCGTCCTCGTCGTCGTCGTCGCCGCCGTCGCCGTATTGTCGCCGTCTTCGTAGACGGCGACGGGACGACGGACGACGGACGACGGACGACGACGACCCAGAGAAAACGAGACCACGACCCAGGGGCTCAGAAAACGAGGAAACGAAGCAGGGTCCGAGAAAACGAGACCACGGCCCAGGGGCCGAGAAAACGAGAAAACAAACCAGGGTCCGAAAAAACGAGCCAGGGTCCGAGATAACGAGACCACGACCCAGGGGCAGAGAAAACGCGAAACGAACCGGGGCCCGAGAAAACGAGACCACGGCCCAGGGGACGACAAAACGAGAAAACGAGAAAACAAACCAATGCCCGAGAAAACGGAACCACGACCCAGGAGCCGAGAAAACGAGACAACAAGAAAACGAACCAGGGCCCGAGAAAGCGAGAACACGACCCAAAGGCCGAGAAAACAAGAGAATTATCCTGGCGAAGGACCCAACCGTATGCAGTTGTGGGTACCGCAATTGTGAATATTTTCTTCGGTGAAGCTCCCTATGGGGCCACGAAGCGCTGCACTGGGCGGGGGGGAAGTGGGGAGGGGAACGCATGCGGGCTGTAGCACTGGGCTATTCGGTGCAGCTCCCTATGGGGCCACGAAACGCTGCACTGGGTGGGTGAAAATGCCTAATCAGGTGTGGGACGCATGCGGACGGTCCAACTGGGGGTTTCGGTGGAGCTCCCTATGGACCCACGAAACGCTTTACTGGGTGGGTGAAAATGCCAAATTGGGCTTCCGCGGCGCATGCGGACGGTCCCATTGGGTGCTTCGGTGGAGCTCCCTATGGAGCCACGAAGCGCTGTGATGGGTGTGTGAAAATGCAATTGTTTTTCCGCGACGCATGCGGACGGTCCCGCAGGGGGCTTCGGTGGAGCTCCCAATGTGGCCACGAAGCGCTATAGTGGGTGGGTGAAAATGCTAAATTGGGTGTGCGGGACGCATGCGGACGGTCCTCGGTGGAGCTTCCTATGGGGCCACGAAACGCTGTACTAGGTGGGTCAAACTGCCAAATTGGGTGTGTTGGACGCACGTGGCTGGTCCCACTGGGGGCTTCGGTGGAGCTACCTATTGCGGCCACGATGCGCTGTACTGGGTGGGTGAAAATGTCAAATTGCGCATGCGGGACGCATGCGGGCGGTCCAATTGGGGATTTCGGTGGAGTTCCCTATGGGGCCACGAAGCGCTGTACTGGGTGAGTGCCAAATTGGGCGTGCGGGACGCATGCGGACGGCCCCACTGGCCACCAAACGCTGCACTGGGTGTGGCGGACGCATGTGGCCACCCCTACTGGGGCCTCCGATGGAGCTCCCTATGGGCCACGATGCGTTGTAGTGGGTGTGGCGGACGCATGTGGCCACTGGGCCCGTAGGTGGAGCTCCCTATGGGGTCACGAAGCGCTGTACTGGGTGTGGCGGACGCATGTGGCCACCCCCATTGGGGCCTTGGGTGGGCTCCCTATGGGGCCACGAAGCGCTGCACTGGGTGTGGCGGACGCATGGGGTATCCCCACTGGGGCCTTTCGTGGAACTCCCTATGGGGCCACGAAGCGCTGCACTGGGTGTGGCGGACGCATGTGGTACCCCCACTGGGGCCTTACGTGTAGCTCCCTGTGGGGCCCCGAAACGCTGGATTGGGTGTGGCGGACGCACGTGGTACCCACACTGGGGCTTTACGTGGAGCTCCCTATGGGGCCACGAAGCGTTGTACTGGGTGTGGCGGACGCATGCGGCCACCCCCAATAGAACCCTACGTGGAGTTCCCTATGGCCACGAAACGCTGTACTGGGTGCAGCGGGAAAAGGAGGAGGAGACGCGGGGACCGTCTCTTCAAAACGAAAACCCAACACCACAGGATGGTTGGGAACAAGAAAACGAACCAGGGCCCCAGACAACGAAACAATAACCGGGTGAAGCGCATGGAGGAGGGAGGATGGGGAGGAGGAGGGAGGAGGAGGAGGAGGAGGAGGAGGAGACGCGGGGACCGTCTCTTCAAAACGAGGACCCAACACCACAGGATGGTTGGGAATAAGAAAACGAGAAAACCAACCAGAGACCGAGATAACTGGACGACGAACCAGGGGCCGAGAAAACAAGAAACGAGAAAACGAACCTGGGTCAGAGAAAACGAGACCACGACCCAGGGGCAGAGAAAACAAGAAAACGAGAAAACGAACCAGGGTCAGAGAAAACGAGACCACGACCCAGGGGCAGAGAAAACAAGAGCACGAGAAAACAAAACCATGATCCGAGAAAACCAAACCACCACAGGGGCAGAGAAAACGAGAAAACGCGAAAACGAACCAGGGCCCAAGAAAACGAGACCACGACCCAGGGGACGAGAAAACGAGAAAACGAGAAAACAAGCAAACGAAACGGGGTCCGAGAAAACGAGACCACGACAAAGGGGCAGAGAAAACGCGAAAACGATGAAACAAACCAGGGTCCGAGAAAACAGGACTACGAACCAGGGGCCGAGAAACAAGAAAACGAGAAAACGAACCAGGGTCAGAGAAAACGAGACCACGACCCAGGGGCAGAGAAAACAAAACGAGAAAACGAACCAGGCCCCGAGAAAACGAGACCACGACCCAGTGGCCGAGAAAACGAGAAAACGCGAAAACGACCCACGACCCAGGGTCGACAAAACGAGAAAACGAGAAAACGAACCAGGGTCCGACGAAACCACGACCCAAGGGCCGAGATCACCAGAAAACGCTTGGTTCGAGAAAACGAGACCACGACCCAGGAGCCGAGAAAACGAGGAAACGAAGCAAGATCAGAGAAAACAAGACCACCACCCGGGGGCCGAGAAAACGAGAAAACGAAAGTATGAACCAGGGTCAGAGAAAACGAGACCACGACCCAGGGGTCGAGAAAACGCGAAAACGAGAGTCAGAGAAAGCAAGACCACGACCCAAGGGACGATCAAGCAAGAAAACAAGATAACGAATCAGGGTCAGAGAAAACGAGACCAAGACCCAAGGTCCGAGAAAACACGAGAAACAAACAAACAAACCAGGAGCCGAGAAAACGAGAAAACAATAAAAGGAATTAGGGCCCGAGAAAACCAGACTCGGAACCAGGGGCTGAAAAAACAAGAAAACAAGAAAACGAACCAAGGGTCAACGTTATTCTCCAATGCGTTCTCTAGCGCTGCGGTGCGCACCTATCTGCAGGGATTCAGCCATTTTGCCATTACCCCGGTTGCAAAGGAGGATGGAGGGGGGTAGCTTGAAGCCGCCCCCCCCGTGTCCAGACCAAAAAAGGAAGGAGGGGGTGGGGTAGCTTCCGAAGCCCCCCCCCTTTGAAAGGGAAGCCCGGACTCACCTTCTGCTCCGGAAAAGGGAGGGGAGGGTGGGGGGGATAGCTTCGAAGCTCCTCCCCCCCCCTTCAGCCAGGGCCCCCCTAGCTCAGAAATCCTTACAGAAGGGAGGGGGGGTAGCTTCGGAAGCTCCCCCCCCTTTTGGAAGGGAGAGGGGGGGGGTAGCTTGAAGCTGGGGCCCCCCTTTCCTTATTCCCGGCGCTGCGGGCGCGCTCTTTCAGAGGAATCTGGCTTTGAAGGAAGCCTCAACCCAAGACGGCCCAAAGGGCCCCAATATGGTCCCAAGACGGTCCATGAGGCCCCCAAGAGGGCCCCAGACGGCCCAAGAGGGCCCAAAGGCGGCCCAAGAGGGCCTCAAGACGACCCAAGAGGGCTCCAAGACGACCCAAGAGGGCCCCGAGAAGTGCCCAGGAGGGGGTATACGAATTGACATGATGGGCTCGTTCCCCAAAGATGGCCCCAAGAGGCCCCCAGGCTTCCACAAGAGGCGCCAAGACGCCTCTAAGATGCTCCCAGGAGTCCCCCAACAGGCCCCCAGAAGCCCAGATACCCCCAAGAGCCTTCCAAGAGGCCCCTAAGCGGCATCCCAAGCGCCCCTCATTGAGTCATATGCGTCCAAGAGGCTTCTGACGCACAGCCCGGGCACGGTGGTGGATTGGGCCGAAAGCCACTAGACCTGGGCCGGCACGGAAACGGAAAGAGCGCTTCAGGAACTTGACCGAAAGTACTCACACCACCGTTCGTACTCGGAGCCTTGGCGTTGAGAGCTTGTTACGTCACCCCGCGCTCCGCCTCCTCCTCCTCCTCCTCCTCCTCCTCCTCCTCCTCCGCCTCCGCATCCTCCGCCTCCTCCTCCTCCTCCTCCGCCTCCTCCTCCGCCTCCTCCTCCTCCGCCTCCTCCGCCTCCTCCGCCTCCTCCGCCTCCTTCGCCTCCTCTGCCTCATCGGCCTCCTCCTCCTCCTCCTCCTCCTTTTCCTCCTCCTGTTCCTCCTCCTCTTCTTCCTCCTCCTCCTCCTCTTTTCCTGCTCCCTTCCCCTCGTCCTCCTTTTCCTTCTCCTCCTTCCTCCTCTCCTCCTCCTCATCCTCTTCCTCCTCCTCCTGCTCCCTCCTCCCCTCCTCGTCCTCCTCCTCCTCCTTCCTCCCCCTCCTCCTCCTTCTCCTCCTCCCCTCCTCCTCCTCCCTCCTCCTCCTCCTCATCATCCTCCTCCTTCCCCTCCTCTCCTCCTCCGTTCCCTCTTCCTCCTGCCTCCTCCTCCTCCTCCTGCCTCCTCCCCTCCTCACTTCTACCTCCCTCCTCCTCCCTTGGCCTCGTCCTCGTTCCTCCTCCTCTCCTCCTCCTACATCCTCTCTTCCTCCCCCTTCCGCGCTTCTCCTCCCTCCTCCTCCCTTCGCCTCGTCCCTCGTTCCCTCCTCTCCTCCTCCTCCTCTTCCTCCTCCTCCTCTCCGCCTCCTCTCGCCTCCTCCTCCTCCGCCTCCTCCTCCTCTTTTTCTTCTTCTTCTTCTTCCTCCTCCCCTCCTCCTCCTCCTCCTCCCCTCCTCCTCCTCTCCTCCTCACTCTCCTCCTCCCTCCTCCTCCCTCCTCCTCACTCCTCTCCTCCTCCTCCCCTACCTCCTCCTCCTTCCTCCTCCTTCTCCTCCTCCTCCTCATCGCTCCTCCTCCTCCCCCGTCCCCCTCTCCTCGTCCTCCCCTCCTCCTCCTCCTCCTCCTCCTCCTCCTCCGTGCTCCTCCTCCTTCTAGCCTCCCTCGCTCCTCCATGCCTCGTCCTCCCTCCTCCTCCTCCCCTCCTCCTCCTCCTCCTCCTCCTCCTCCTCCTTCCTCATCCTCCTCCCCCTCCTCCTCCTCCTCCTCCTCCTCCTCCTCCTACTCCGCTTCCCACCTCCTTCCCTCCTCCTCCTCCTCCTCCTCTTCTCTCTCCTCCTTTCCTCCTCCGCCTCCTCCTCCTCCTCGTTCCTCCTCCTCCTCCTCCTCTTCTCCTTCTTCCTCCTCCTCCTCCTCCTCCTCCTTCTCCTCCTCCTCCTCCTCCCCCTCCTCCTCTTCGGGCACGCTGGGGAGCCTATTGGGGCCATCTTGGGCTCTCTTAGGGCCCTCGGGGCCCTCTTGGCCGTATTGGGGCCGTCTGGGGGCCATCTTGGACCGTTTGGGGCCCCTTTGGGGCTCCTCTGGGGCCGTCTTGGGATGATCTTTGGGGCCTCTTAGGCCGTCTTGGGCCCGTCTGGGAGCCCTCTTGGACCGTTTTGGGGCCGTTTGGGGCGCCTCCGGGGCCGTCTTGGGACGACCTTTGGGACCTCTGGCCCGTCTGGAGAAAAAATACAAAAAACGGGCCATGGGAGCCGCCCGGGAGCCGCTTCACTCGAAAAAATACGAGGGAAACGGGCTATTAGACTTTGCGCCCGCGCCTCGCACCCCCCCTGGACCCCCCTAAGAAGGGCTTCGCCCCCTACTCGACGTCACTCGCTCGTACCTCGCTCTTTCCCTCATCCGCTGCCCCCTTTCTTACGATTCTGGTTTTGGTTCTTTCCCCAAAAAACCTCCTGGGGCTCCGGCCCAGCCCGACGGCACCTCGGAAATCTGCGCAAGACCCGGTTGCAAAGGTTGTTCCTCGTCCAGACGGCTCCAAGATGGCCCAAGATGGCCTCCAAGACGGCTAAGATGGCCCTCAAGTTCGCTCAAAATGGTGCAAGATGACCTCCAAGACTGCCCAAGAGAGTCCAAGATGCCTCCAAGATCGTCCAAGAAGCCTCCAAACGGCCTAAGATAGCCTCAAGATGGCCCAAGACGGCCCAAGAGGCCCCCAAGAGGCCTCCGCCCAAGAGGCCTCCAAGAGCTCCTCCAGGAAGGCCCGAAGAGGCCAAACTCATTGATTTGCCTAGGGTTTTTGCAGGAATTCCGCATTTGCGTTTTTTCGGCCTTCCGACGGCCCAAGAGGGCCCAAGAGGCCCCCAAGGTCGCCCCAAAATCGCCCAAGAGGCCTCCAAGATGGCCCCATGACGGCCCAAGAGGCTCCCAAGACGGCCCCAAGAGGGCCCAAAAACGGCACCAGAGGCCTCCAAGACGCCCAAGATGGTCTCCAAAACGGTCCTGACGCGCCCCAAGAGGGCCCCAAGATCCGACGGCGTCAGACGGGCCAGGAACGCCCTAAGACGGCCAAAGAGGCCCCGAAGAAGCCCCCAAAGGCTCCCAAGAGGCCCAAGGCCCCCAAGAGGCCTCCAAGAGGCCCCCAAAAAGCTCCCAGGAGGCCCCAAGGGTGCCCCGAAAGGCTCCTAAGAGGCCTCCTCCTCCTCCTCCTCCTCCTCCTCCTCCTCCTTCTTGTTCCTGATCCTCCCCCTCTTCCTCCTCCTCCTCCTCCTCCCCCATATGTTCCCCGAAGGCTTTTCAAACCGACTCGGTGAACTCTTGGGCCGATACCTTGGCCAAGTTCTAGCCCAATTTTCGGCCACATAGGCGTTTCCAAAATGGCAGGGGGCGGCGGTGATTCGCCAGAGGCGTCTTCGATAACTACCACGATCGTGAAACGTCGGCACAGCTCTCCGCCGCCGCGCGGCGTCCACCCTGGGCACGGCCATCCCCACACGACCCCGACACCTCTGACACCGCCCACCCCGGCACAGAAGGTTTTCCAGCAATCAGCACGAACGACATCGACGATAGTGTCGGGCTGGTGTTCCAGCGGCCCAGGTCAGTGCCGACCGTCCCCCAACTCAACCGCACCGCCGCGGCCCTCTCCCTCAACAACCTCTCCAAGCAGGTCCTCCACTCGTGCAACAACCACTTCGTCACCCTGGTGCACGGCCCCCTGGTTCTGGGAAAACAAGCACCATCGTAGCGTTGATTGCAGCGTGGGTCCCCACCCTGTGCACTGGCCAAGCCGTCGGCGTCTTCTCTGGCTCCAACACCGCAGCTGATCAACCTCTCTTAGCCCTCGCCTCGGCCAAGGACAAGGGCCTAGTGGACGACACTCGCTTCCCCTACGGCCACGTGCGGCTTGCTCGGAGGGAAAAAGTAGACCGCGACCTGGTCCACCTCACCCCTGAAGGCCACTACTTCGGCGCCTACAACACCTACCCCCCCGAGTATGGCGACAACACGGCGTACAACAACTTCAAGAAGGACCTGGTGCAGCGAGCGAGGGCCATCTATGCGACACACGAAGCGGCCGCCGAGCTGAACGGCAAAACATCAATTTGCATCCACTTGGGATCATCGATGAAGCCGGGCAAGCAAGCGAGGTGACTGCGGCCATGTCCATTGTACACGTTATTCGCAGTGGGGGCCACCTCGTGGTTGTCGGCGACCCCCAGCAGCTCCCCCCCACCGTCCTGTCCAAGCAGGCTGCTGACCTGGGCCTCTCCCTGTCCATCTTCCAGCGTCTGCATGATTCTCTCGGGTATCAACCGGGAGATCAAGACAGTGCATGCATTACCCTTGCCCTCATCTTCCGCATGCACCCGTTCCTCCTGTTCTTCCCTTCCAAGGCATATTACAACCGTGAACTGCTCAGTGGACTCAGTAACCCCCTTGCCGAACGCCCCCTGGTGCCGCGCCTCCACTGGCCCCAAGTTCCTGATCTTGACCCTGTGCGGTGTGAAGAGGGATTGCGACGGGCTCCACCCACGCGTTCCAAGTATGTCGGAGGACGCCCACCGTACCTTACTGGTGGACAATAGGTCCTACGAGCTGACATCACACCTCGCCGAAGTATACGCCAACATCCCTGAGGCTGCCATAACCGTCGATCTCGTTCGGGCGTTGCTACTAGAGATGGCCAACGGCCTCTCCGTCAAGGTCATCGCTCCGTACAGGCTGCAGAAGGGAATCCTCAAGGACGGTTGGCCGCTCACCCCCCGAGCCCTGCAAATTGCGATGAGAGACGACAAATGCACCGACGCTCCCGGCCCCGACCCCCGCCCGCCCCTCATTCCCCTGCCCCCGCGGCGTGCTGCCTCACTGGGCGCTACTGGCCGCCGCCGCCGTGAGGCCACCGACGTCCCCCCCCCCCAGCTGCCACCCCTCAACGTAGCCGCTCCCCTGCCGCCTCGGTCCAGACCTCTACGTGCGCCGACGCGATGCCCAACCCCCGGGACCCTGACTACATCCCCGAGGGACAAGGCCAGGTGGCAGCCTTTTCACCCACTGGCCCACTGGCGCCAACGGCCTGAACCTGGAGTTCCCTGGCATCCGCCAGATCGCCCATCAGCACCTTGCCTCAGGATGGCTCGCCCTCTCCACGGTCGACGCCAGCCAGGGTGGCGAGGCCGACCTCGTCATTTTCCTCACTACGCGGTCCAACTCCAACCACACGTGGGGCTTCGTGGACAACCCCAACAGGGTCAACGTGGGACTTGCGTGCGCCAGGCGGGGCATCGTGGTCATCGCCGACGGCCGCATGATGCCCTCCATGGCCGATTCCAAGCTACGGTTGCTCTCCAACTACGGTCGCCTCGCAGGCCTCTGGACGCGACTTCTCAATCCCCCCGGTCAGAGCCCCGGCAAGCGCAACGAGCTGCTCACCGACGCTGTCCTCGACCATATCAGCGACCTTGCCTCCTGGGTGCCGCAGGGCTCCGACACCCTCGCCGCCAACGAGGCAAACGACGACAGGACTAGGGCCACCCAGGAGGTGGCAAAGAGGAGGGGCGACCACGCCAAGAGCTTCAACGTGCAGTACGACCTCCCCCTGGAGATCGAACAGCGCCGGGGGGACCTCGGACTTCGGTTGGAAGCAACACTCGAGGAGCTCCTCACCGACCCCGCCTTCTCCGTCGTCCTCTTCCTAGCGGCAGGACTGCACCCCCACAAGTACAACCTCGAGGGCATCCCCTCCAACGCTGCGCAGTTTGATAGGAAGGCCTGGAGACACCTGGGCTACCTGTTCGACGTGGAGCTAGGACTGGACGCAGGCAACCTGGTGTACAACATGACCTGGGCCACCCTGGTTTGATCCGTCGGCCTAGGCACCTCCTGGGACAACCCCTCGTGCCAGATTCCGGACAAAGAGCTCCCTCCGAGACCGCAGGTCCAAGGCCGGGCCGCTCGGCGACCCCAGAACAAAAACCGCTGCACCCCCCACGACCTCCAGCACCACGTCCCCAGTGCCTGGTCCCAAGAGACTTGGACCTGCCCGCGCCACCTGGTCTACCCAGACTTAGAGACGATCGTCAGCCTTCTGAAGGGTCACGACGGAGCCACGCAGCACCACGTCAAGTTGCTTGACCCCAACAACCGCGTCATGTCCACCGAGAGGGCCCGGTGAGCCCTTATCATCATGCTGATCATGAAGCGCGAACCACGCACCCACCTTTGGCCCTTCCCTGACCCCTCCGGGCCCAGGGACACGCTGGAAGCCATCCTCGGTAGATGCTGCCCGTGGCAGAACGACCACCACCTCTTCTGGTCGTAGTTCGCGTCCTCCTGGGGGCTCCAGCTCTCCGACCTCCGCCAGCTCCACGGAAGACTGGAGAGGCTGATTGGCCTGGTGGCCAAACTGGTGACCTCGGCCCACCACCACCCCACCGCGAGGGCTGCCCAGTGCCCCACCACCTACGCAGGGATGGAGACCTTCCCCTTTAAGCTCAAAGCCCCTTATGCTGGTCCTAGAGGAGATTGTGAAGCCGGCCAGCGTCAGTACCCTCTCACGCGCAGGGTGCAGTATTTGTCTTTTCCACCAGGAACCCACAGGCAACGACGGCGGCCTGGGGCCAGACGACGGCCCCTCTGAGATTTCCTTCCTCAGCGGGGGATTATCGATCGGACTTGCCCCCCTGGACAGAGCGCTGCCACCAGCCCCACTGTTGAACGTGAATAAGACCCCTGGCTACCTGGCCCCCGGCGACACTCGCTTCAGCGCTGACCGGAGATCGGCCAGGTACAGGTGTGACGTTTGCTACAGGTCCCCGCTCAGGCACAACGAGGGCACTTGGCTTGACGATAATGTACGCTCGTATCTTGCACTGAACCGCCCACAGGCACACGCAAACGGGTTGAATTGCATATGGCTTTGCGCTCAGTGCTGGACAGTCGGCCGAGAAGGAAGGCCACCTGCTATCCCCCGACCGCTCCTTCCCCGACAACGTTCAGGCCGTCGCACTCGCCAGGAACCCTTCCAGGCCCCCGCCCGTGGACACGCCGCCCCCCGCCGCCTCCCAGCTCACGCCCTCGGCACTCCCCCGCGCAACGACTGCGGGCGGCCTCGGTGATTTCCTGCTGGAGCCGGTAGGCCTCCATGTCCCCAAGAATGCCAACGCTACCTTGCCGCCCACGCGGCTAGAGGACGACGGGTTCGGGTACGCGACAGCAGATTCCAAGCGCTACGCGGCCACGTGCGACGGGTGCCCAAAAGGTGCGCCCCCCCCGCTCTTCTGGCAGGCAGGCGCGCCCGCGCTCGGCTGTTTCGCATGGAAGGCGGACGCAGTGTTTCAGCAAGCGAGCGCGAGTGACCTCCCAGCGTGGGAGGACCGAACCGTCGCCTGGGCCAACCGCAGTTGAAACGCCACCTGGATGCGCCGCCAATGCCTCATTCACGCATGGGACGCCAAGCCCAGTGCAGTCAGCAGGCTGCTCGACCAGGACCCTCATCTTGTCTACCCCCGCCCCCCCCACCTCCAAACCACGCCCTGCTCCGCCGGTCCCCGACGAGCACTCACTATCCAGGGAACTCGTGCCCAACCGCGCCTGTGCTACCAAGCCTGCCCAGCACAGCAAGAGTGGAGGTGCCCCCGGCCTGGCCGACCCTGAACAATACGGTCGCCCCCCCACGACGCACAGGGCCGAGGAGGTGCTCAGTCTCCTACCCGACAAGGGACCAGCCTTGAAAAACATCGACATTGACCACCTGGAGGCTGCGGAGGAGGCGGGGCGGGACTGTCTGGACACCGGGCCCATCGGGTCAGGATGGTCGAGTTCCTACGCGACTTGCACCCGCCTCTGGACCACCAATGGAAGGATTGTCCTGCAGAGAAGGGCAGGAGCGCGGTAGGCTCCGAAGCCCTCGAAAGCTGGGACCCACCCCTGCTGCGCCCCTTCCTGAAGAAGGTCTACGGCAACTTGGCGGCGCCTACCTGCCACCTACCTCCCCGTCGACTTCCACTGGCAGGGCAAGCGGCTTGCCGCCGCCCACGTGGTTGCGGAGCTCTGTGTTCACTCGACGGACCCCTCCATACTGCCCAACTGGCTCGAACACTCAAACCAACTGCCCCTACGTGGCCCCCCCTCTTCGACGCACGCTGGACACCCTCGTCGGCTTCCTGGCGCCGGTCAGTTCAGACAAGCTCGCCTCCGGGTCATTCCAAGAGCTTGCCAAGGACGTTCCCATGCGAGTCACGCAGGACCTGTGCAGACAGGTCGGCACCACCCCCATCAGGAGGCACATCGACAGTGACTGGTGGCCACGCCTCGGTGCGCGGCACCCTGAGGCATCCGACCCTCCGGCAGAGTTCCCCCCCTTTGTCCCCCGCTCTTCTGAAATCCCCGACTGGGACAACGATGTGGCGCGCCCCCCTGCGTCGTCTGTGCGCAGCGGCACCGGCCCGCGCCGCAACCGCCGAGCAAGCTCACGCCCCCCTGACGGCGCCCGCGCGCGGCTGGCCAGCCCCGCCCCCGTCGCCCCCCCCCCGCCGGGCAGCCAGCCCGCAGAAGACTCTTTTGCACCTCGTCCCTCGCGAAGGCCGCGGCGAGGTGCATCAGCTCCTTCATGCGGGCCCGCCCCCCTCCACGTCGCGGTCGCGCCAGTAGTTGGCGCCGATGCAAGTCTGCAAAACCTCGCGTAGCAGGGACTGGTTGACAGCGGCGCTGACGTCGAAGCCCCCAGCACCCACCAAAAGGCGCGCCACTTCACCATGATGAGCCCAGGACACCTCCTGCATCCAGCACAGACGAAGGCGTTTGCGTTGGTCGCGCAGAATCCCGTCGTAATGCACACTCATGAACCGCACCTATTTGCATGTCGTGGGGTTTCGAGTAGCCAAGTGGTGCAAGCGCCTTGGACCGATAGAGGCCTGATCGAAAAAGGGGCTCACGGCCAGACGCCAATGGTAGAAGACGATCTGCGGCATGCCAGGGCATGATAATAGCCGCCCCCACCTCGACTTGGACGGGCGCCGTTCTTCTCGGAGTCTTCGGGGCAACCAGAGTAGAAAAGCTCGTACTGTATATTGAATTGATTCAGAATCGCCGCCAGGGTCACTTCATTGCCATAGACCTCTTGCAAGGGAAGCACATGGCGCGAGAGGAGACACTGCTTCAACTTGAGGAACTTCTGACTCCGATGCTTACGATTGTAGCAGCATAGCCCACGAGCGTTACAACAAGCAAGTTTTTGAGTGCCACCTTTTTACCGTTCCCATAGAAGCCGCCGGCTGCTAGAACAACGTCCATGCCGAAGTGTCCACGCCCTGGAACTGTTGTTTGAAACGATCTGCCATGAGCTGTATAAGGTATTCTTCTGCGCACAGCCTTCTGGCGACCATGCCGACCTCGTGGCCCCATTCGGCCCCTGTGGCTGCACCTCGACGAACGGTGCTGAGTCAGAGTTGATGAGGCCACGGGCTCGGAGCAGTACCCATTCTTGATCAGGGTATTGTCGTTGAAGGAGTAGCAGCGATCTCTGACTTTGCATTTCTTTGCGGACCTGCTTTGGTGGTTTGTCAGGGTTGATGCACGGGGCGCCCGTGGTTCCGCTGACCGCCAATGCCGAGAATCGCCGCCAGGTTCCTCCGGGAAGTTGAAGGTGCTGGGCCAGCTTATGCCAGAAGCGCCACCAGGAAGATGCACACATAACACTTTGCCAGGAGACTGACCGTAGACCGCGCACTGAATCGCGTTGACGCCTGCATCGGAGATCCCCTGCTTCATGGAGTTCTGCACCTCGGCGTCGACTGTGGCTTGCGCGCAGCTGATCCTGAAGATGCCGGGGTCTGGGGGCCCGTCGCACATGGGGGGCCTCGACAACTCAAAAGCACCTGCTTCGGCATCGGCAGCCAGGGCCAGAGTTCGCGGCAGAGCTTCGAGATCCGATCGGAGAAGTCCTTGGCGAGCTTCCCTGGAGACAGCTCACTCTTGACGGCGCCGAATTTCATTATCTTGTACGTCCAGCCGCGCCTCCTGGGGCCACAGAAGTCCAACAACGGTGTCGCGCATGTCGCTGTGGGCTTATCCCATGGAGTTGAGCTCCGAACGCGCCCCGAGCATCTGCTGGCTGAAGGCTGCCGCGACCGCCGCCTCGACGCCGTCTGCCGCGTGTTAATGCCCAGTAAAGCGACCGGCGTGCTGACCCCCCCCCCATCGCGACAGGAAGTGCGTCGCGCATTCGTCGCCCGTGCGCCGCCCGCGCGTCGGCCGCCGAAAAGGCCAGCCGCCCTCTCGAACTTGCACGTCGCCCTCGCAAGGGGGCAATTTGGCGAGTGCGTCGCCAGCGCGGCGGACACCCACGGGGCGGATCGCGCGCGCGTCGCCCTCTCCACGGCCGCTGAAAAGGCCGGTCGCCTACGGGAAAAAGAAAGTCGCCCACGCTGCGGCCTTCTGGGCGAGAAGAAGGCGGCCGGTGGGCTACCTCGGCAGATCAGCAAATCCCTCTAACATTACAAATGCAGCGATGCTGCTGAACGCACCCCGGCGATGGGCCAGCAGGTCCCCGCAGCCGCCGCCGCAGCCGCCGCAACCGCCGCCAGCGCCAAAACTACCGCCGCCACGATCACCACAAGCGGATGCGACCGCAACCACATCCACCGCGACGATTACATCCAACACCATTTACCGCCATCACCACCACCACGACCACCACGCTTCTCGCGACCACCACAACGACCGACGCCAGCACGATCACCGACGAGACCACCACCAGCCCGCCCACCACCAGCGGCACGACCGCCGCCGGCGCGACCAAGGCGACGAACGCGACCACGACCATGATCACCAACATGACCATTACAGAAGCACCCGCCCACTCCGTCCTCCCCCCCCCCCCATTCCCCTGCCGGGCCGCCCTTGCCGCCGCGCCCGCCTCGCGCCCCTGCCCCTCCCCCCTCCTTTTTCCCTGTCGAAATCTTCCTCTCCCACCGCCAGCGGCGGGGCCGTTCGCGGAAGGCGGGGGCGCCGCTCGCGGCGACGCGCCGCGGCCGTGGAAGGGGGGGCGAAGGAGAAAAAGAAAATGAAGAGGGACACGGGGTGGCAAGGGAAAAAAACAAAGACGAGAGAGGAGGGGGGAGGGACAGACAGAGGGGGGCCGGTAGAAAGGAGGAGGAGAAGGGGAGGAGAGAGGGAGACGAGGCAGGAGAGAGGACGAAGGAGGAGGAATGACAAAAGAGGAGGGACGACGAGGAAGGAAAAAGGGAAATAAAAGGGGCAAGCGCCGCCCTTCCTGGTGCAATGGAGGACGCAGCCGCCGCCGCTTGTGAACAGCGCGAGCACGGCGGGCCGACGGCCGCTGCGCATTGCTGCTCGGAGAAATGCTAGGGGCGGGCAAAGTCGCGACTGCGTCGCGCATGCGTCGCGCGTGCGTCGCGCGTGCGTCGCGCGTGCGTCGCGCGTGCGTCGCGCGCGTGGCGCGTGCGTCGCGCGTGCGTCGCGCGGGTCGATCGTGCGTCGCGCGCTGGCAGGGGTGCGTCGCGCGCGGGTCGGGGTGCGTCGCGCGCGCGTCGCGCGCGCGTCGCGCGTGCGTCGCGCGGGCGTCGCTCGGGTCGTTCGCGCGTCGCGCGCAGGTCGCGCGCGAATCGCTCGAAGGGCGCCGTGGACTCCCGACGGCATGTGAACTGCGCGGCCCGCTGGCGAAACAATCGAGGGATGCGCGCGGCAATCGTAGAAATACCGAGACACGCACGTGAGAACTACGAACGCGAGGAGACTAATACACGACATGGAGATGCAGCGCGTACGGACTAATCCATTTCAAGCGCACGCCCCGTCAGATTTTGGACATCGGTCCGTCGCTGCAGCAATTTGGCGACGTCTCGCCCGCCGATGCATTTGGGGGGAAAAAAAAAGGATGGAAGTGAGGCGAGGGGAGGGCGGGCGGAAATGGGTACGGACGGGCGAGGAGGGGGCGCGCGGGGGCGGCGCAGCGGCGGCGGGGGCGATGGAAGGCGATCGAAGCGGGGCGGCGGGAGCGAGGAGGGCGAGAAGAAGTTTCAGGAGGGTGGAAGGACAACGGGGGGTGAGTAGGGAGGCGGACAGGACGGCAGCCTGACACAAAAGAACTGAATGCAAATTTCGCAAGCGGGACAAAACGCGCAGCGCGTTGGACGAGGGGAAGAAGAAGGAAGAGGGGGGGGCAGGAGGATTGGCGCGAAACGACATGGGGGTGCGGGGCGCGATGCGACGGGGCGAAGTGGCGCCGCGTCGCGCGACGTGCCGTCACCCTCACCGTGGCGCGACATGCACAACCCCCAATCAACGCGAGGCGCCTTCGTCCTCAGCGTCGGTTGGCGCCCCCGAAAATGAACACCAGCAGATCCTCTTGCGCCGAATTGGAAACAGAACGCGTTGGTGGACAATCGAACTAGAATGCGCCGCGACCGCCACAATGGCTGCTGGTGCACTGGCGTCGGAAACCTATATATATATATATATCGCCAAAGAAATTCCGAAGTCGCGCCATATGTCGCCCACGCACTCTGGGAGGCCGGGATTCGGGACAGAGACGCAAACCAGGGCCGGCGCACGGGCGACGCTCGGGCGACGCACTGAACGAAACTTAAGGGGGGGGGGTCGCTTCACTGGGCCTTAACACTGCCGCGGAGGCGACTGGACCCCTCGAAGAGCCAGCGCCAGTTTCAGCCCCCTGGCCAGAAGAGACAGCACGTCCAGCACCGCGCCACGGGTCACCACGCCCATGAAGCGAATCTTCCTCACGCTGACCAGGCTCACCCTCTGGGAAGGTCGGGGCGAACTCGAGCTCATGAGCCAGGCTTGGCGCGAGCGTCGAGAAGACACCCGCAGCACCTGAACCACGATGGCTGCCGTCAGCAGAGTCAGGAGCGCTCGCACCGCAGCGCTGGTCGGGCTCATCATCGCGGCGTGCATGCCCACGACTCCCGCTACTAGAACGCGACGAGGAGCCACCGGCCCGATCTCTCCGCCGACGACGAGCTTTGTCCTCTCTCCGACGTCGCCGTGCACGACGGTCACGAGCAGAGGCGCCTCTGCTGCTCCTGCTGGGGTCATTGGCTTCATCGCTAGGCATGCGACGCTAAAGGTCGCACTACGTGATCTATGAAGGTGAGTGTCAACACGAAAACTTATGAAAAGAGGAGATCGTGGGCCACAAGGCACGAGCACTGAAGCTCCAGTGCCGCGAGACCTGTCCTCGCGAGAAGGGCGCTCTGAGCCGTCCCCTCGGCCGCGAACAAGCTCGAAGCGCCAGGGAAGCGTTTCGAACTTGAGCCAAAGTGGCTACGGGAGGAGGAGGAGCAGGAGGAGGAGGAGGAGGAGGAGGAGGAGGAAGAGAACTCGGATGTCCTCGGAAGTCCGCCAGGGGCGGCTCAACCTGCAGACCAGGAGGAAGAGACGGAGTAGGAGGAAGGAGGAGCAGGAGGAGGAGGGCGAGCAACAGGGCCAGAAGTCTCTTGGATGCCTCTGGGAACCTCTTGGGATATCGCTTGGGCGTTTCTTGGTGGCCTCTTGTGACGTCTTGGGGGTCTCTTGCCAGTCCTCGGGGGTTCTTGGGCGTCTTGGGTGCCTCGGGGGGCCTCTTAAAGCGTCTGGGGGGGCATCTTGGGTACCTTGAGGATCCTCTTGAAGCCTTTTGGGGGCCTCTTGGGGTCTCTTGGGAGCCTCTTGGAGGCCTCTTGGGGCCGTCTGGGCGCCTCTTGGGGCGCTCTTGGGTGTAGGGGCGCTCTTCGGGCCATCTTGAAGCCATCGATCAAACGAGAGGGGGGCTTCAATTAGCCTGCCCCCCAAGAGGCCAACATGGGGCCAAAACCCTAGTACAACCAATGATTTGGGCTTCCTCGCCGAGGTCGTTTTGGACGCTCCAACGCGTCGCGGCCTCCCACCCGCCCGCAAGCCGTATAGCTCACTCCCACCCGCCCTCCCAACATATAAGTAACACTCGAGCCTGAGCATGTTCAGCGGTCGTCTTTGGATGGACAGGTACTGGGAACCAAAGCCGACCCTTGGTGCGCGACGCTTGGGCGAGGTGCGCCACGCGTGCCAGCGGCGCCACGCGCGCCAGGCACCCCTGGGGCCCGAGCGTGCCAGGCACGCCTGGTGCGCCAGATGCGCCACGTGCTCCAAGTGCGCCAGGTGTGCCGCACACTCCAGCCGCGCCAGGTGCTCCACGTTCGGGGCACGTGCAGATTGCGTCAGGTGCGCCTGCGCACGTGACAGCACACATCGGGAAACATGTCGGCCCCCACCTTCCTTGTCGAAAACCAATGCCCATCATTATGTCTGGTGGGCCTGCGCACAGTAGGCCACGCGCCACCATTTCCTCGGTCCCTGTAAAAAACCATTGGACAGTGATCGCGGGATGGCCGCGCATAATCCAGATTTAGCTGCGAGGTGCATGTTGTATTGTTTTGTATGTCCATGCGCGCAGCAAGGAATATGCTGACACCCCCGCCGTCCTTGTCAAAGACAATACAATGTGCTCGCGGGCCTCACGAAGATGACTCAAGACTTTGCCCCGAAGTGTACTTTGTATGGTTTTTGACAAGGATGGTGTGTGGGTGTGGGGGGGGAGGGGGGCGCATCGGGTTGGCCGCGCATGTTCCAAATGTGGAGGCAAAATGCGGTTTGTATTATTTTTTGAAAGGGATGGTGGGGGGATGGTCGTCATGGTATCCTCATGTTTCCTGGTTTGACGCCGGTCGCCTGGGGGAGGGGGTGTGTATTAATAAAGAACGGTGATGAACCCCTCCCCGAAAGGGGAAGAAAGGGGGTTGGAAGAGGAAGCTCCCTAGATCACCTGCCCCCGCTGGTGGGAATAATAATGCGGCCAACCAAACTCTGTTGCTATCGGCGGGCCCTGTTCCCCCTCTCCAGCCCTCTCCCGTCCCCCACGCCTCCTCGGCCCTTGCCGAAAGTGCCCTGGAGTCCCCCCCCCTCCGAAAGACCCCGCCGGCGCCGATCGCCAGGCTCGGACGCGCTGCTCCCTTATCGCGCCCGGGCCGCCCGCCTGGGGCGCCACGACGCGGCAGGGGGCCAGGAGGTGGTGACCAGGCAGACGTGCCCCAAACGCACGATCGAAAAGCCGACTCAAGATAAGTCACAACTGCGAGGCAAGCGTACAACTTGTCATGTGGCCTCTGCTTGCGCACTGTACGCTCGCTTCCCCGTTCGGGTGGCCGCGGCGTCCGCGGGGGGGATGTGGGCGCGCAGGGGGCGGCGGAGCGCGGGGGAGAGGAAGAGGGGAAGCAGCAGGGGCGGAGCTGCAGCAGCAGAAAATTCGCCGGCCCAACGGGCCAGAGGCGTGCTAAGGTCTCCGGTAACTGGTTAACAGTATCTCTAGTTCGCGCGCGCGGGGCGGCCCCTGGGGGTCCCCGGACGAAAAGTACCCCGGGCGATCCCCGACCGACCCCCGAGCGATCCCCGGGAGACTCCCCCAGAGCGCTCCAGGAGCGCTCCAGGAGCGCACCAACAGGGCTCCGAGACGTCCCCGAAACCCTCAAGACGGGTCCAGATGCCCCCAAGAGGCTCCCAAGATGGTACACAAGGGTTCCGAGATGCCACATGATCGCTCCACCAAGACGCCCAACAAGAGCACTCCCAAAAGGGCCCCAAGAAGCAAAATTCATAGCTTTTCCTTAGGTTTTTGATAGATTTTGGAGCTTCCACCTTTTCGGCTTCCCGACGCCCCAAGACGGCCCAAGAGGCCCCCAAGATCGCCCCAAGAGGGCCCAAGAGGCCCCCAAGAGGGCCCCAAGATGGCCCAAGAGGGCTCGAAGACGGCCCAAGAAGCCTCCAAGACGGTCCAAGAGGGCCCCAAGAACGCCCCCAAAGGGGCCCCAGAGAGGGAACACGAAACAACATTTCGAGCCCTCGGCCCTAAGAAGCCCCCAGCCCCAAGAGGCCCCTAAGAGGCCCCAAGAGGCCCCCACGAGGCCCTCAGGAGGCCCCCAAGAGTCCCCCAAGCGGCCCCAGGAGGCCCCCCAAATGCCCCCCCGAGCGCCCCAGGAGTCCCCCAAGCGGCCCCAGGAACCCCCAAAGCGCCGCATTGACACCAGGCCCTCGGGCAAACGGCAGACATGAGACTGTATGGGCCGGCGGAATGAGCGAAGCGATTAAATAAGGTTTCCATCGGACCCGCTGCAGGCGCACCGTCTCGTCGAGCCTGGGACACAAGGATTGGGGCTTCAAAATCAGCGCTGCTACGAGCCTCGCCAACCTAGCGCGCATGACTTTCAACGCGTGTAGCTTTTGATGCTTATTATAAATTTGGGCGCAAAGCGTTTCATCTGTCCTGGCCTGGTCCTGGTTCTTGTCCCACGATTGTCCCACAATCTGGGCCTGGGTGTTGCTTGTGCTGCGCATGTAGCTGTGAATGTGTCTGTGCATGCGACTATACAAACGCGTGCGCATAAAACCTTAGCCCGCGCTGGGGCCCCTCAAACTTGCACACGTAGCATGCACATGCGCACGTACACAATTTAACGCACAAGCCCACATATAAACACACACACACACGCACACAGCACGCACGCACGCACGCACGCACACAAGCATACACACACACATGTTTAGTAAGCGGCGAAGCGGCGAAATCCGCACCAGCGTAACAGCTAGGTAGGGGCACTAACTAGCGAATTGGCCGGCGTGCAAGAAGGGAGGGGGGAGGAGGGGGGAGGCCGACGAGGAAGGAGGGACGCTCAGACGCCGAAGAATTCGACGATGAGCAGCCGGCGGGCGGCAGCAGCCAGGCGCGCCGAGCCAGAGCGCGGTGGGCGACCGTGGCAAACCAGCGATCGCCACGACAAAATACACGACAAGTCCAAGTCGGCTGGGGAGGGTTGGAGCAACGTGATTTCGAAGTCCAAGTTGAAACCAGCGAGCGCGGGGACGACGCACAAAACAAGTCCGACCTCCAGTGGGGGCTCCGAACTCCCTGAGTTTAGTGTTCAGGCTAAATCCAGCGAGCACAACAACGATGTACAGGACGAGCTCGAACTTGGTGGAGGGCTAAGTTGAGGGTTCAGATTGAACCCAGCGAGCGCCACGACGACGCGCAAGGCGAACCCTAGCGCGGGGGGGGGGGATCCGAACCCTCTGAGTTGAGGGGTCAGGCTGATACTGGCGAGCGCCATGACGACGCGCAAGGCGACTACGAGCTCCGGGAGGGGGTTCCGAATACCTTGGGCTCAGGGTCCAAGCTGAACTTGGCGAGCGCCACGACAACGCGACAGGCGAATCCGAGCGCGGGGGGGGTCCGAACCCCATGAGTTCAAGGCTCACGCTGAACTCGGCGACGCCGCGGGAGCAAGCCGGTATCCTGAACTTAGGAGTTCCGTTTCGCGAACCCCCTGAGTTCGGAGTTCAGCCTGGACTCCTGAACTCAGGAGCTTGGAACTTCGAGCTTCAGTCTTGATTTCACTGAAATTACTGAACTCCGAACACAAAGGGCTCGCGGATTTTGAACTCCTGAGTTCAGGATTCCGGCTTGCTCCCGCGGCGTCGCTGAGTTCAGCCTGAAACCTGAACTCAGTGGGTTCAGACCCCCCCCCGTGCTCGGATTCGCCTTGCGCGTCGTCGTGGCGCTCGCCAGGTTCAGCCTGAATCCTGAACTCAGAGGGCTCGGACCCCCCTCCCCGAGCTCGGAGTTGCTTTGCGCGTCGTCGTGGCGTTCGCCTCAGGGAGCTCGGAGACCCCCCGAGCTCGGATTCATCGCGTGGGCCGTCGTTGCGCGAATTGCGTCCATTATCCAGCCCACCTGCCAACCTGCCAGCCAGCCAAGCACCCGATCAATCTGCTAACTATCCATGTACACACGCAGCCAAACAGCCGAGCTCGAAGTCTGCTGACCAACCCGCTCAACGCAGCCACGCAGACAATCAGAGAGGGTGCCTGCGGCAAAGGACGAAGCCCTTCAGACAATAGACGTATGTTAATTTCTAGTATGCACATACGCATACACGTTCATGCACCACCCAAAGGGGGCCCAGACAGGCCCGCGAGCTGGCTCGACGATGGCCGCTTGAGAGCCCCAACAAGACAGGGAAGAGAAAGAGAAGAGACCGACGAAGATACCTCCTCTCCCCTCCTCCTCCTCCGCCTCCTCCTCCTCCTCCTCCTCCTCCTTCAGCACAAATCCTCACCTCCTGGCTTCAAACTTGAAGCTGCCAGCAAAAAAGTAACACTCACCTGGGAGGCCCAAGGGTTCGGCCACATTTGTGTTAATGCCCTCCTGCCCCCTCGAAATCAAATGAAACCACGAGGAACGAACATAATCCACATGAAACCAGACCGCCAAGGCTTCATGCCAAGCCAGAGTCGAAGCATAATTAAACCAGACTGGCGCCCTCATGGAAACTGAACACAACTCATATCTGCTCTTCCCTCCTCACCCAGCCTCGTCCTCCTCCTCCTCATCCTCCTCCGCCCTCTTCCTCATCCTCCTCCTCCTCATCCTCCTCCTGGTCCCTCGTGTTCCTTCCTCCTCCTCCTCCACGTCCCCTTCCTAAATATCCACCGCCCTGCTTCCCCTTGAGTATTCCCTCCTCACTCCTCCTTCCTCACTGCTCTTCCTTCCTCCTCCTCCTCCTCCTCCTCCTCCTCCCCTCCTCCTCCTCCTCCTCCTCCTCCTCCTCCTCCTCCTCCTCCTCCTCCTCCTCCTCCTCCTCCTCCTCCTCCTCCTCCTCCTCCTCCTCCTCCTCCTCCTCCTCCTCTCCTCCTCCTCCTCCTCCTCCTCCTCCTCCTCCTCCTCCTCCTCCTCCTCCTCCTCCTCCTCCTCCTCCTCCTCCTCCTCCTCCTCCTCCTCCTCCTCCTCCTCCTCTCCTCCTCCTCCTCCTCCTCCTCCTCCTCCTCCTCCTCCTCCTCCTCCTCCTCCTCCTCCTCCTCCTCCTCCTCCTCGTCCTTTTCCCTCTTCGTCCTTTTCCCTCTTCCCCTCCCTTCCACCCTCTCCTCCCTCCCTCCCTACTCCACCCTCGGCGTCCTCCCTCCCTTCTCCCCCCCTCCTCCGAAGACAGATCCCCCCACCCTGGCTTAAAACCGCTGGCGAAATATCATCACCCCTCTTCCCTTGTCTCGTCCTCCCTTCTCCTCCTCTTGACCCTCCCTCCTCCGACCTCCGCCTCCTCCCTCCTCCTCTCCTCCTCCTCCTCCTCCTTCTCCTCCTTCCTCCTCCTCCTTTCCCTTTTCAGCCCTCCCCCTCCTTTCCTCTCCTCCTCCTCCTCCTCCTCCTCCTCCTCCTCCTCCTCCTCCTCCTCCTCCTCCTCGAAAGACATGTTCTCCCCCCCCGGCTAAAAACTGCCCGCGAAATTTCATCCCTTCACTTTGGGGGGGGCAAGTGTTCGACCGTATTTGTGTTAATGCCCTCTCGCCCCCCCGAAATCCGAATGAAACCACGAGAAACGAACAGAGACCCTATGAAACAAAACCGCCCGGGCTTCATGCTAAGCCAGAGTCGAAGACGAAATAAACCAGACCGTCGTCCGTATGGAAATCAGCCTGAACTGAACCAGACCGACGTCCTGATGGAAATCATCACCGACTTCATCCTCTCCCTCCGCGATAATCCCATTCCACAGCCCTGCTTCCTTTTCCTCTCTCTTCACTCCTCCTCATCCCTCCTGCTCTGACCTTCCTCCTCCTCCTCCTCCTCCTCCTCCCTCCTCCTCCTCCTCCTCCTCCCCTCCTCAGTTACTCAGTTACTCAAATTAGTGGTGTACCGTACAAACACAGTACACCCACAGGAAAACAAACAGGGTTACGTAGGTCTCCTCACCTCCCTGAGTCCACGGCCTCGGGGTGGGAGAGCTACGGAGTTGGTAATAGTAAGGTCTGTGCTTGGTAGGATCCTTCGTTTGAGTTTCCTACTCTCAGACGAAACTTTCCCGTCGCACAGTCCACGCAGTTCAGGGCCCGCTTTGCACGTGGTGAAGGCACCGCACCGAATGCAATGCACCACAGGCAACCCAGAGTTCTCGACCCAAGCCACGTGGAGGTTGTGGTGATTCCTCGGCCCATCCAAAAAACAAGCAAGCGACGGGTTGAAGCCATAGCAGTTGGGGCTAGGAACCGCCTTGCGGCCGAGATATCTGAAGCACAGGTTACATCTTCTCTTCCCTTCACGGAAGACGGGCTCATGAGGGGTATGTGGCTTGGGAGTGGCCTTAGGACCCACCCGAGTCCGACCCAACTCACCCAGCTCCCCGAAGGTAGACCACTCCGCAAGCACTTTACCCACACCGTGGATTAAGGTAGTGTACAATTTGGGAATGGCCATGCACTCTTCTGAAACATTGTTGCTGAAACCATGGGCCCGAGCGGCGAGCCCCGCATGGTGATCAGCAAGCTTATTACCTTGCACAAAATAAACCTGGTCATCTGCGACATCCTCCTCGGCCCTCTGGGCCTTAACCTTGGAGAGCCGAGGAGGGTCCCCAGGGAGCGTGCGGGCCACTTCCCGCCAGACATGGGCCATCGGGTTGGCCCCAGACAGGGCCCGCTGGTGGGCCCTCTCAGCTTTCAGGAGGGTCGCATAATCAACATATAGAGCACCCATCTGACATTGATCAGCCGAGTATGTGGTGGCAAGCATGATGGCACAGTGTTCAGCTGAGCCGCTGGACTGTTCCATCGTACCTGGGACAGGGGATCTGATACCTCTGACCAGGTCTCCACCTCCATTCGCGTGGACTACTGAACACCCAGCCCTGGAGCAAGGGTTGAGCTGGGGAACAAACACGATCCATCAGTGAAAAGCTCAGCCCCTGGTGGGAACTCGAACGGCGGGACGTCCTCACCCCCAGAGCCAGACAACTTCAAATCCTGGACCCAGTCCTGGGCAGGGGGCTCCATTGAAAGATCTGGCCTGGCAACCCAAGCACGGCTAAACAAGAGAGACCCAGGACCATCCTCCAGGGCTTGCTGAATTAACGTCCCAGGGAAAACCTCACTTCGGACAGCTGGCGCAACAGGGCAAGAGCAGGGCCATACGCGGTGCCGCGCTGTGTCGAGCTTGCCACACCTACTACAAACAGAGCTAAAATTGAAACCCCACCTCACCAGGGCCTCGCCCGTCGGGAGGGTTCCACAAAACAACTGCTTCACTCTTAGCTTTTCTACCAGCGTCAGGCCTAGCTTGGTGGAGTTCATCTTCTGCTTGATGAGTTCCCACCACAGTCCTCGGGTCTCAAGGTCCCGAGTGTCTAAATCAGTTTTCGCACAAACTCCTCGAACATATTTCTGGATATAAGTGTCTTTAAGCTGGTGCGCAAACCTTTTGGCCACCACAGCTGGGCTCACCTCAATGAAATTCAGGGTGACTCCGATGGCGTCCTGGAAAATCACAGGGCTCAACATTTTCCAACCAGCTTCCTCGCACCACAGAAGGGCGTCGGTCATTGGTCCTCGGGAGCGAAAGAACCAATTCTTACCCTTCGCCTTCTCGAGGCGGCGGGCAGCAGCATGTGAGGCTTGGCTGAGCAGCGCGGCCTTCAGCACATCCTTGTGGACATGCCCATTATTGTGGAAGGCCGTCGTCATCCACCATTCTGCAGCTACCCTGGCTATACTCCTACTCGCTATGTCGATCGGGTCCAAGTGCGACGAAAGAGCCCATCCGAGGTCCACTTGTGCCCCTTTGAACAGGACCCCAGAATCTTCCCCAGCAGAGGCCCTGATTTCTTTCACCTGGTGTGGGCTGAAGGCGCGAACATCCGCTCCGTACGTGAGCGTGGCCTTCAAGTTAGTCTGGAACAGTCTGTTTTTGTGCCCCGACTTGATCTTGAGCCTTGTCATCCTACGCCTCCGAGCCCCATATTTGATCCACCGCTTGGTTCGAGTCCTCCTGGCGCCCCTTCTGAGTCTATGTTGGCCTCCCGAGAAGTCCACTCCAAGGTTCGTGACATCCCCGTCATCATAAGCCCCAGCCAGACCCCCAAGAGCAACTCGACCCAGTTTGAGAAGAGGACCCGACGACGAAGCGATGCCAAACTTGTGGTAGGCGAGCGGGAGCTGCAACTCATCCTCTAGATACGATCGGACCGATTCAGCCAACTCTTTGAGTGCTCCCACCACCCACCCCATGCAGTCACCCCGCTGCTGGAGAGTAAGGTCGTCAACGTGAAGGGAGAGGGAGGCACTATCATACATAGTGGTGGTGAATCGGTCCACACCTGGCTTGAGGAAGACTTTTGCCTCATATGTAGCCGTCGTTGAGCCAGCTACGATCCCGCGGCCTGGGTGCAGTGCCGCGTCCATTAGACCTTCCAGCACCAGGTGCCTAGGCCATTGGTAGGTCCCTATGGCAAACTGCAGCAGAAACAGGGGGTACTTGCAATACTGGGCAGATCGAACCAATATATCATAAGTCACATGTTCATAAAACTGCTTAATATCCCACAGGACCTGCAACGAGAAACCTCCTGAGTTCCCTTGGCGCTCTGCAGTGACAGCCTGTCTCCAGACTGCGTCCGAGGGGGGCCTTCTTGGAGCCGTGGGGTAGCCAGAACTCATCCCAAACTCAAGTTCCCAGTCCTTGGCAGCTTGTTTCTGGATCTTGCCAAAGACACGGACGAACCCTCCAAAGTGCCCGAGAGGTCGCCTGGCCGTGGGGTCAGGCTTGTGAGCTAGCAATACAACGAGCCGTTGTACCTGATTTGGAGCAACACACGCGATCTGCATCAATTGAAAGAGGAGCGACGCCACCAGCAAGCCGTCCTCGCAGAGGAGCGAGAGGTGCTTTGGGTGCCAGCCATCTGGCGTGCACGTGGCGTCCTTGAAACTCCGCGAACCCCCACGGCTGGTATCCACCTGAGCACGCTTTCTTACTGGTATTCCGCCTTGTACAAAATCGAAAAGGGCGTGTGGTAGATCCGATGCCGACCAGATTTCTGTCCACAACTCTCCTTGGTTTTCCAAACGGGCCCGAATAGAGATGCTGCGTAGGAGCTGCTTGATCTCAGCCTCCGTGGCTCGACCTGGTGGCCTTGGATGGGCCTTAGGGACTCCCACACCTTTGAGGAACCTGTGAGCCTCCCGAGCCCCATGCTCCTCAACAGCTTGTTGGCACCACTCCTTCCAGCCTGCCCAATCGAGCTGGCCCCCAGACAAGAACGCGCAGTTTTTGAAATCCCTGACAAACTGGAGCGTATATATGAGGACATTGCGGGCCCCATCTGTGTCCACCATGAGGATAACTCCCAAACTCCGAAGAATTAGGTGCCAGAAACCACCCCCATCCTTCCAAGCTGATCTGAATGGACCTCCAGAGCTAGATATATTGACTAACTGCATGATCAAAGTCCCCGGGCAGGCGTTCGTCCCTGGAGTCTTGCCCTGGTTAAGTAGACTTTGGATTTCCGTAAGCCTGCCCACTACCCAACCAATGGCACGAGGTGGCTGGGGAAAGGAACGGGTCTTGGTCGCCAAGACTGCGGGCAGCGGCCTCTCCTCCCACTCCATGGGGTAGCCGCCGTGCACTCCTGTTGGGCTGGTACCTGTGATTTGCTTGAGCTCCTGCCAAGCCAGATCATTCCACGTCCTGTACGCTTGGTTAAGGATCTGGATTCCTTCGGCTCGGAGGTCCCCTTCAAGAGTAACATGTGCTGCGTCTACCCCTCCAAGACGGCCGTAAAAATCTTCAAGAACTCCTGGAACCTCATCATAGTTCGGATGCCGCCGTCGTGGGCCTACGAGGGGCTTCGTGGGGATCTTCTGGAAGGCTTTGGGGACCTGGAGGGTGATGCCCTTGGTGTTCGTACCTATCTGGAGGACCACGGGCCTGCGGGGTTTCAGGGTAGTGTCCAGATCCGTGTCTACACTCAGCACTGCCGCATCCAAATGACGATACAGCAGGAAAAAATCGATGGTCGACTCGCAAGGCTTGCCGTCAACCGTCATCACACACGACGGAGTTGTCGGGTCAGCTCGCACCGCCCCCTTGATCACGCGGAGCGGGAAACTTAAAGTCAGCGCGTGCGGGTTAACGTTAAAGTCACCAGCTAATACATACGGGAAACCCATTTGAGCAGCTGCAGTCCCAAACGCCTCCAGGATGCCGATGTTTCTGGGTGAAAGCCCCTCGCTGTCGTAGGGGTACGCGCAGAAAACACTCAAGATCCCCAGTGCCCCATGCTGGACGAAACGCTGACACAGTCGACCTGGGACCAGTTCAGGGTTTGGACTCCAGGCCTCCAAGTGGCCCTTGACCAGGATCATGACGCCTCCCGAGACCTTCTTGGACGGTAGCCTGAGTCCCTTGGACCCGAAAGCTTTCCAGCCTTGCTTCTGAAGCCTTTCTGAAACATCCTGGAACTTTTGAATCAGCCTATGCTCCTGAATACACACGATGTCCCCAAGCGTCGACAAGTGGGCTAGAAGCTGCTTCGCTGTCTTCCAAGAGTTGGCGTTGCAGCTCACTATCCCAAAATTGTTGGCAGCAGGACGCACCTCCTGACTGTGGCCTCGAGCAGGCCGGGATGGCTCAGGGGCGCACGCAGGCCGCCGAGCTCGAAACTGCCCTTCAGGGTGTAGACGCAGTGCCAGATCTTGAGCACCTTGGAGCTGCTCTCGCAACAGGGCCCAACGCTGTTTGATCACGGGCACTGCTTCATCATAATTCATCCTCATCATCTTCCCCCAGTCGGTCAGGCAAGAAACAAGATCCTCAGACGAAGGAATCTTATCACCGTTAACTTCGAATGAGCACATGTCCGTCCGTCGGCATTTCGAGGCGGCAAAACCTGACCCGCCCACCGCCGCTGGAGGTGAGCCTGGGCGAGCGTGCTCCAACCCAGGCCCCCTGGACGGTGGGTCGCGCCAGTGGCGACGCTGATCCCCAGAGGGGCGAGCGTTCTGACTTTCTCCAGATCCAGCAAAAGGTTTGGGCGGGGTGCTCGTCCCATTATCTTGAGACGAGCCTTCGCAAATTGCTCCTGGTGCTGCCAAGTTCGAGGAGCACCTGGCAGCCGCGTTCTGACATAATTCAGAGCCAGCAAAAGGTTTGGGCGGGGTGCCCGTCCCATTGTCTTGAGACGAGCCTTCGCAAATTACTCCTGATGCCACCAGGCTCGAGGAGCACCTGGTGGCCGCGTTCTGACTTTCTGAAGACCCAGTCGGCGCGGTCGGGGATGCTGTCCATGTGACCTGTGATGATGCGGCGGTCGCAATCTTCGTCGGCGGTCCTGTGGAAATTGAGGGCTCCGTCGATCCACGCGCGGCAATCGGCGAGGTCGATCGCGGCGGCCGAGCGCCCTCCAGCGGAAAGTCCAGGCGAGGACGCGCGCCGACCAAGTCGGGGTCACTCTGTGCCTGGACTTGCGTCGCCTTCGTAGGGTGTCTCGGCCTCACCCTCGGACACGTCGAGGGGGCTGGTGCACATGGAGTAGCTCTCGTTGGCGTACTTGTGGGCTGGGCGCTGCGACGTCCAGGGGCTGAATCCCTGCGCGCCCAGCCCTGTGCCCTCTCTGCGTTGCGAAAGGCCCTGTCGGGAGGCCGCTGCTTCAGCTGCATGTCGCAAGGCTCTGTCTCCAGCAATTCTCTCACGGATGTTCTTGACGGGAGTAATAGGAGGATCCGCCTTCGTAGTGGCTGGCGTCGGCTCTTCTGCGCGCTCAGGTTGGGCAGGTGGTCGTGCTCCACCGTGGCCGCCTGCAGCTGACGCTCCTCCATCCACCTTGCGCTTCTTCCCTTCCAGACGTTTGCCGTGCTCTTGGTGTTCCTCTTTCGTTTTGGATGCTTGCTCCAGAGCTCCCTTAAATATGTTGGCCAGGTGCGTCTGGATGCCGTCTGAAGCCTCAGCTTTGCGGCGCCCCAGTTCCTTGATGTCCTGTTCGTCCAGCTCGTGCGATGTCACCACATCTGAGATTCCAAGGAAATCATCCATGGTGAAGACGTCTTTGAGGTCCACTCTGCCTTCAACCACTTCACGGATGCTGACTTGGGCTGGGCGCGGAGGTGTCTCTGGCTGTCTTCCCGACGTTGTCTGGATCTCCGCCAGCGCGTTGGTGACCTCCTCATCTGCCTCTTGGAACTGCTTGGCCATGGTGGCGATGTGGTCCTCCAAGTCCATGGTGGCGTTCCTCCAGCGCTCCAGCTTCTCATGTTCGCTGTTGAGTTTCTTCTCGAGCTGCGCTTGAAGGGCCTCTGCTTTCTGCCACCTTTGCCTGGCTGTAGGTGTCGTCGGAGCTGGCGGCCCACGTGTTGCCAAAGCCTGGTACCGTTTAGCTCCTTCCACATCTCCAGCCTCTTGTGCCATCTTTGCCAGGTTGCGTGCTTTGTCGGCGTCCATATTAGGAAGTGGGCCTGGGGGTAGTGCTGCAGCTCCAGTTCCCAGGGCTCCGATAGGCTTATCATCACGACCTTTGCCTTTGCCTTTCTTTCCTTTGCCTCCGTGATCGAACTGGCCACCCCCTTTGGTGCTTTCTCCTCCAAAGTCACGTCCTGCTGGGGCTGGCTGCTTCTTGGTGAGGCTGGAGCCGCAGTGCTTACAGTAGAGAGAACCCCAGGTGTTCTTGCTGCAGCCGCAGGCCAGGCATGTGACCATACTGAGCTTCTTCTTCCCGCTGGAGGTGTACCAGTCTTCTCCGTCTCGTGTGGCAGGAGCTGCCTGCAGCGGTTCACGCCAGGGATATGTGCCTCCCCAGCGCCGTGCACGGCGACTCCAACGAGCAGGAGGCCACGCCACATCAGCTGCATCGCGTCAGCCCCTCTGGGTCATCAGATGCCCCCTGGGAGCGCACGACAGTGAACTGGGCTCTGAGGTGGCCCCTGCCCGAGAGATAGAAACCGCAGGAAAAACCTCGTCTGACCAGGCAAACGAGGGGCACTGTGGGGGCCGCTTCTCCCTCTTCGTCCTTTTCCCTCTTCCCCCTCCCTACTCCACCCTCCGCGTCCTCCCTCCCTTCTCCCCCCCTCCTCCGAAGACAGATCCCCCCACCCTGGCTTAAAACCGCCGGCGAAATATCATCACCCCCCTGGAGGCCAAGGAAGTCGGCCATTTTGCGTTAATGCCCTCCCCCCGGAACACACATGAAACCGCGAACAAATAACAGAGGCCCTATGAAACAGGACCGCCCAGGTTTCATCCCAAGCCAGAATCGAAGCTGAATTAAATCAATACGACGTCCTTATGGAAATCATCCAGAATTAAACCAGACCGACGTCCTGATGGAAATTAACCCGGACTTCATCCTGTCCCTCCTCGTTCCTCGGACCCTCGGGAAACCATGTCTGAACATCCGCGTGCATTTATCCTCTCCCTCCTCGCTCCTCGGACCATCGGAAAACCCCATTTGACAATTCGCGAGCGTCTCCTGCTTCAAGCATGTGAGAAAAGAATGCGACCGAGCACCCGCGATTGTATGTTTAAAATATCCACGGTTGGACTCTCTAAGACCTCAAGCTGTCATTGTTCACACTTTCAAAGATTGCTGGTGCGTTTCCAAATTTCGACGCAACGTTGAGGCTTAGTCCCACCAGCCCTCTAGGCGTAGGTGGTCTAGTGTGTTTTCTCCGCTAACTTCCCAAGAACCCCTCTCCCTACCCTCTCCCCTGGACCTCGCCGCGCACCCTGCCATACCCTGCAAAGGGGGGGTGCAAAGAATCCGCGCGGACCCTGCAGTACCATGCAATACCATGCAAAAAGGACCCCTGCAATACCCTGCAATACCCTGCAAACGGCAAAACGACCCTGCAATAACCTGCAAAACGACCCTGCAATACCCTGCAATACCCTCTCCCTACTCTGTCCCCAGGATCTCGCCGACCCCCCTGCAGAACCCTGCAAAGACTCCCCCCCTTGCAAAGCCAACTCCACGACAAAGCCGATTCCACGACTCTGCAATACCATGGAAACCAGGCCCCTGCCATACCCTGCAAACGACCCTGTAACACCCTGCAAGACGGCCCTGCAAAACGGTCCAGCAGTATCCTGCAATACCCTGCAAACCAGACCCCTGCCATACCCTGCAAAACGACCTCGCAAAACCCTGCAACACCCTGCAGACGACCCTGCAATACTCTGCAAAACAACCCTGCAATACCTTGTAACACCCTGCAAAACCACACCCCTGCCATACCCTGCAAAACCCTGCAAGAAGGCCCTGCGATATTCCATAAAGCCCTGCAAACGGCCCTGCAATACAATGCAAAGCAACCATGCAATACCTTGCAATAGCCTGCAAACCAGACCCCTGCCATACCCTGCAAAACGGCCCTGCAATACCCTGCAAGACGACCCTTCAATACCCTGCAGAACGACAGCGCGCCCTCTGGGCGGAGGCGGAAGTTTCCCCTGCATGCTTTCTGGCAAACCCTCTCCCCCCCCTGTCCCAAGGATCTGACCGACCCCCCTGCGGTAACCTGCGAACACCTCCCCCTTGCAAAGCCGATTTCACGACAAAGCCGATTCCACGACTCTGCAATACCATGGGAACCAGACCCCTGCCATACTCTGCACAACGACCTTGCAACACCCTGCAAACGACTTTGCAATACCCTGCAAAACGACCCGGCAATATCCTGCAATACCCTGCGAACCTGACCCCTGCCATACCCTGCGATACCCTGCAAATCGAGCCTGCCATACATTGCACTACCCAGCAAGACGAACGCGCGCCCTCGGGGCGGAGGCGGTCTAAAGCGTTTCCCCTGCATGTTTTCCGACAAACCCGTCACCCTACCTTGTCCCCAGGACCTCAACGCCCGCGACCTGTAACGCCCCCCCACCCCTGCAAAACCGATGCCACGACCCTGCACGGTCTGACCGTTGCCCAGCCCGTCGCTTCTCTATTTCTCCAAGCCCACTCGCTCTTAGCCGTCCTCGCTGTTACGCACTCCTCCGCGTCTGCCCCGTCTAGCTTTCCTGCAAAGGAATGAGAATTGCGCTTCTGCCCGCTCTGCCCCAGGTGGCAACATGTTTTTTCTGTTTTCTGTCACCGCGGCAGTCCCCCAATCCCGCCAGCCCTTTAGGGCGTAAGGTGGTCTAGAATGTTTCCTCTTTCAACCCCCTTCTTCCCCTTCGGGGAGGGGTTTACCTCTCCACCCCACTCCCTCCCCCGGCCCCGGACCTGGACGGGGACGGTCGCGAGCGGTCAGAGCGTCCAAGATGGCCCAAGACGGCTCCAAGAAGGCCTCTGAGAGCCCAGGATGACCTCCAAGATGGCTCAAGATAGCCCGAGATGCCTCAAGATTGTTTCCAAGATGCTCCAAGAGGATCCAAGAAGGTCCCAAGACGGCTTCAAGAGGCCTCCGAGACATCTAAGGAGGCCTCCAAGAGGCCGAAATCTTTCCAAAACCCAAGGACACCCAACGATGTTTGCCTTCTCGCCTTTTCGCTTCCGATGGCCATCCGAGGCCTCAAGATGGCTCCAATATGGTCCAAGAGGGCCCCAAGAGGGGCCCAAGAGAGCCCCCAAACGGCCCCAAGAGCGCCCAAGAGCGCTCCAAGAGCGCCCCAAGAGCGCCCCAAGAGGCGACTCTTGGGGCTTCCGATGGGGCAGCGCAAATAAGGGAACCTTCCTTCTTTGATCGATGTCCTCCAAGATGGTCCCAAGAGGCCCCCAGGAGGCCCCCAAGAGGACCCCAGTCGGCCCCAAGAGGCCCCCCCCCCGAGGCACCCAAGACGCCCAAGAGCCCCCAGGACAGCCAAGAGACCCCCAAGACATCCCAAGAGGCCTCCAAGAAGCGCCCAAGAGATACCCCAAGAGGTTCCGAGAGACATCTATGAGACCTATGGCCCTTTTGCTTGCCCTCCTCCTCCTCCTGCTCCTCCTTCCTGTTCCTACTCCTTCTCTTCCTCCTCCTCCTCCTTCTCCTCCTCCTCCTCCTCATCCTATTCACATTCCTTCTCCCCACTCCATCATATATCCATCCAGCCTCCTCCTTCTCCTCCTCCCTCCTTCGCACGGTTCGGCCGTCCCCCTCTTTGCTCTCGCACTTTCCTGATCACCTCAACTCGCCTGGACACCGTTTCTGGGTGGGCTGGTGGAAATACGCGAAGAGTCTGGGATTTGACCATTGAAGGTTCAGCGATTTGGAAAGTTTGAGACTTTGCGGAAGGGAAGGCAACGCAATGTGAAAATCTAATTAACAACTTGGAATGTTGTTTCTGTATTCCGTGTGCCGGAATGCTGTGCTGGAATGCGTGCATTCCGTGTGCCAACAAAACCTATGACCCCATGTATACGCTACCGCCCACCGCAATGCGCATAGCGAGCAGGCCGTTGGCCAGACGGGCATCGCGGTTGGCCACCGCTGCGCCGCCACCCCGATGCGCATGTTCAACCCAGGCGCCGACCCCAGATATTGCAGCAAGGCCCAAGCTACTTCTGGGCCAAGCTGTGGTTCAGCCTCCTGCTGAGCTCCACCCGATGGCGCGGCAAGGCTGGGCAGGCGCTCAGGGAGTCGGTCGACCAGCAGCTGCGGCGACAGACCGGCGCGCGGCCTCATGGAGAGGGCCTCGGTGCAAGGGCCAGCTTCACCTGCCTCCACCGCTCGGCCCGATGCACGCGCAAGCGCGGCCATCGCGGGGAGGCTGGCGCGCTCGAGGCCGCGGCAGCAGCAACAGAAATAACTGGCCGCCATGGGGCGCCCTTCCCCCGCAATGCCAGGCCGTTGACTGCCCCGGCGCCGTCGCGCTGATCCACGACGGCGAGCTGCGAGGGCAGCGCGCGGCCTTCGACGAAGCCTGCCTGGATGGATGCGCCACCGACACTGATTGCCGGGTGCCCCGCGCTGGCTTGGGCATATCCTTTGGGCCATCAGTCGACGGAGACATGCATTCAGACAGCCCCCGCGGGCGAGCTCGCAGCTCTGCTGCAGGCGCTCAGGCTCGCCGGGGGGGCCATCGCCCCGCGGGCCCACTGCCGGCTTGTCCGCGACGGCCGGCACGCGGGGCGCATCTCAAGCCCGCGCGGTCCGCTGGCTCGTTGGCGGCGCAAGATCGCCGCGACTATCTGGGAACGACCTGGAGGAACCGCGGCGGTGGCATCGCGCAAGTGCTACTCCCACCCATCAGCTTCGCGGAGGTTGGCCAGGCCGAGGCCGTCGCCCTCGGAGACGTGATTTCCGGCGCTCTGGCAGAACGAGCGCGGGCCAGAATTCGCGGCCGCTGGGATCGCCCCCCGGGCGCGCGCCTTCCGCGGGCAGGGGGCCCGCCTGGCTAAGGTTCGCCGCCGCCTTGGGGCGATCAACGATGCGGTCTTCGGCGAGGCGCCCGACGGCCCGCGGGCCCCCAAGGCCCCGCGGCTTCGGCAGATGGCCAGGCGGCACCAGGAGCAGCTGGCTGACATAGCGAGCCACTGCATGCAGCGCGGCCAGGGGCGGCGCGATAGAGGCCGTTTGCGCTGCCGCCGCTGCCGGCAATGCCCTGGCAAGCACGGCCTCGCCGACTGGCTGCTCGACCATCCCGCGTGCCCAGGCCCCCCATTCGACCCGGCGCGCGCCGTGGGCCGCGCCGCCCCGGCGCCCGACAGCGCGGCGCCTCTCCATCTCGGGCCGGGCCCCGCCCCGCTCGCACACTGCGGCGCGCTGGCGATGCGGCGCGGCCGGCGCGACGCATGCTGGCGGCACTGGCAAGCTCCGCCTCCTCGCGAAGGAGCGCCGAGGATACCCCGCGATCAGTGGGCATGGGCAGCTGGCCAGGCCCCCGCGCGCCCCCCCGCCGAAAACAAGCGTGCTCTGGCCAGACGGCTCGAGCCCGCCAGCCTGCGGCCGCCTCGGGCGGGCCGTGGCGGCACCTCAGGCCGAAACAAGCGGCGACAGACTCTCGGCGGCCGCGCCAAGTAACTGCGCGCCCGGCCTCGGGATCGGCCCCGCAGACTTATTGCTCGCGGCCAGCTGCAGCGAAGCGGCCGCCAGCCCGCGGAGGACCCCCTGAGGCGGACAGATCCCGCCCCCCCCAGCAACGGCGCCCAGGCCGCCACTCTCCCACGCGCACGACGCGGCTCCAGTCTGACGACCCCTGAGGGCGCAGCGCTAGGAGGGCGCGCAGGGCAGGCGCGGCGGCTAGGAGCACAGCCGAGCCCACGGCAGCAGCCCCCCCATGCCATGGGCACGCTGACCCGCCAGCGCTTGGGCAGCTCATCCTAGGGCTCGCGGCGTTGGCGGCCAGGGCGGTTTATCGCGAGGCGGCAGCGGCAGCTGCTGCAGCGCCGCCGGCGCCCGAGACGGCCCCCCTGCAGCCACTCGCAAGCGGCGACCGGCTCATGTCACGATTTGATTGAAGTAGGTCTGCACGAAAGAGGCGCGCATGAGCGGAATGCCCCATCGGATCAACCAGCTGAGTTCCGATTCTGTTTGCGCCGTGTAAAAAATTCTGATTGCAGACGGGCGAGATCAACATAATCATGCGCGATTGCGCCGCGCGTTGCCGTGGAATTTCGTCGCAAACCCGTTGCCAAGATAGTGGGGCCAATTCGCCGACACGCTCGCCAGGTGCCGCCCCCGCTCGCGGCCGACGGCGGGCTTCGGGAAAGCGCCGACGAACTTCGCGCGCGGGTTGCCTCCGTCCACGCGGCCATCTCCACGACGACGCTTGCAGGCAGCGCTGGAATAGCGGGGCGAAAGCGATGCCAACGAACCCGTCGGTGATCGAGGCGGTCGGCTGCGCAACTGGCGCATCGCTTCGCCATGCCGCTGCGCCCCGCCCCGGATCTCGGCGAACCGGGTGGAGAGCTGGCACGTTTACGCATGCGCGGTCCGGGCGCTGGCCGAGAGCGTTTGCAAACTCTGGTCGACGGGGCCCGTGCTCGCCTCGATATGCATCGCGATGGAAGAAGATGCCGTGGTCATCGCTTTCTCTTTGACCTCCTGAAGGTCTCCAGCGCTCGACGACATGATCTCCCGCGCAACATGCGACTTGAGGAAGGGGCGAAATGCCTCTCGAGGCCCAGGTGGGCACGCGAGAGGATCGCGCGTGTCCGCCAGCCTGTGGCCGCTGGACCGCACTGCGATGAAACCTGCCCGCTCAACCTCGGGCCTGCCCCGAGCTTCGAGCCCAAATGGTTTGAATAGAAATAGCCATGGAGGTGAGGGAATATGCGGATCTGGAAGAGGATCTGGATATGATAGACGAAGAAGAGGAAAAGGCGCGAACGCCACATGGGGGGCTACGTCAGTTTCCACATCTAAGCAGCGCGTGGTCCCGCGCCGCCCGCGAGACCGAGGCAGCCTCAGGGAGCGGAGGGCGGCGGCGGCGGCAGCAGCGGCGTTCTTGCTGTCGGCGGCGCAGACCGAGGGGTCGGAGTTGCGATTCGTAGCTGATGCGCAGAAATTTATACGTTTTGAATGCGAACGCTTCGCCTGCTACGCGTTGCTGTACTGCCAGCAGAAATTAGCCGTGCATGCGCCCCCGCGGATGCTCGACCCCCCTCCGTCATCCCGCAACAACTGTGCCGCGTCGCCCAGGGCCCTATCTGGGCACTTCTCCATGCTCAGCTGGAAGATTTTGCCTCCTCCTGGTAAAATTACGTCGTGGGCAACGCGATTGGCGTCCTCAGGCTCTGACTCCGACTCCGATTTCGGGTCCCTCAACAACTCCGCCAGGGGCTACGACACGGGTCGCCTCGAACGACAACCACCGCCCACAGTACTTGAAAGGCCCCACGCAGGTTGGCACGCCCCCTGAGGCCGAGTGCGCCGCATCCTCGGATGCATGCTCAGGCGCCGGCTTCCGCCGCCCGCCAAGCCGAGCACGGGGGTGGGGGTGCCGCCACAAAGGACTCGAGGTTGCCGGCCGTATCCTTCGTCGCGTAGAAAAGGGCACGTGCACCACGTAGTTTCCTCAGTCGGTGCAGGGAACCTTCCGACGCAGGTGGGGCGTTTTGTCCCGGGACTCCTCCAGCAACGTCCCCAATCTCGCCAGGTGCAACCCGACCGCTTGGGCTTCCTACCAAAGTCGAGGGCGGGTCGCTCCAGTGGTGCAACAATGTCACCGACCTTGATGACCACGTGGTGCGCCTTTCCCTTAGCGTCTCGAACGCGCAACTGAACGTAGAAAACGTTGTCGACGGGGGTGGCCGCACCCTGGCCCCGCAGCCCTGGAACGACGCCCACTCCTCCGCCTTTTCCTCTGGGTCGGGGTGGCTGGGGCACCGAAAAATACCCGAATAACCACAACAGCGGCGCCAGGAGCAGCCTCAGCGGCTGAACGACCAGGTAGTCCAACGCGGCAACCCGTACCGCATGCCGACAACCAGCCCAACCCCCAGCATGATCAGGAGGCCTCTTGACTCGAAAGGCCAGTATCTGCCGAAGGCGACCCGTCCCACGGTGGTCACCGCTTCTCCGATCAGCCCGCCTCCCCACAGCCGCTGCCAGCTGTCGGTATCCCAGTCACTGAAGAAGCCGCCGATCCAGGTGGCGATGAACGTGAAGTGCACGTGCAAGAAGCTCCACCATCCCTCCTCCGCATCTCCGTCCTCATCGTCGGGCTGAGGCGGTGGGGGTGGCGGTGGATGGCGTGGGTCTGCACCCCTGGCCCCCTCGCGGCGCCAGGTGAACCAACCTCCTCCAGGCGCCTCATTATCATCCTCCTCCTCATCCTCCTCCTCCTCCTCCTCCTTCTCTTCCCCCTCTTCCTTCTCCTCCTCCTCCTCATAATCCTCCTCCTCCTCCTCCTCCTCCTCCTCCTCCTCCTCGGCTGCAGCACCTCCTCCACGGGCGTGGTCACCTCGCACGGCTGCGGGCTCGTCCTTCCCTTGCCGCCCGCTGGCGGCCCTGCCAGCGGCTTGGGCGGGCCCCTGCCCATGCCACACTTGGCCATCCTTGACCACCAGACAATTCCTGCGCCGCCGCAATCCGTCCTTCCACGGCAGCCGCACGCTCGCAAAGCCGCGGTCCCTCATGTGGCCCCAGCTCCCATGCTTCTGACGCTCAGCGAGGGACAGCATCTCCTCCTCCTCCTTCTCCTCCTCCTCGTTCTCGTCCTCGTCCTCCTCCTCCTCCTCCTCCTCTTCCTCCTCCTCCTCCTCCTCCTCCTCCTCCCCCTCCTCCTCGTCCTCGTCCTCGTCCTCCTCCTCCTCCTCCTCCTCCTCCTCCTCCTCCTCCTCCTCCTCCTCCTCCTCACTGGGCTCTGCAAGTTGCACCAACCCCTGAAACATGTCCAAGATCAAGTGCCCGTCTTCGTCCTTTGTGCCGGCTGCCGTAGGGAGCGCCGGAGTGGCTCTTCTGACCCAGCGCCTGAGGGTGGTGGCCGCGGCGAGCCCGGTGATCATCTGCACGAGCGCAGCCATGCTGTCCGGCTCGCCGACCCTCCGAGCCCGCGCCGCGATGGGCACCGCCTCCTCGGCCGCGCCTCCCCCGCCGCCACAACAACTGTTTCGCTGGCCCTCGAGCCAGCGCGGTGGCCACGAACTATCGAGGCGCTGGACTGCGTGGCTCCCTGTGGTCCGCCCCCCAGGCACCCCAGGCGCTTGGGCTAAGGTCCCGAGAAATACTTGGGCCCAAAAGGGCAGCAGAGAGCAAATAAGAGGCAAGAGGCAGGAGAGAAGCACGGGTACCCCCAGCCCGTCCCAGTCACTTAAAACCTCACGTTTTGCCAAGCTCGAACTCTCACTCCTTCCCGTTCTTCTTCCGATCCTCCCGCCTCCCCCGCCTCCCTCTTCTTCCTCCTCCTTCTGCTCCTCCTCCTTCTCCTCCTCCTCCCCCTCCTGGTTTGTCCTCCCACGCCTCCTACCCTCCTCTTCTCCCTCCTCCATTCTCCCTCCTCCCTCCTCCTTCTCCTCCTCCTCCTCCTCCAATTTCTCCTCCCCCTCCCCCTCCGCCTCCTCCTTCTCCTCCTCCCTCCTCCTCCTCCTCCTCTTTCTCCTCCTCCTCCTCCTCCTCATTATCATCACCATCATCATCATCATCATCATCATCATCATCATCATCATCATCATCATCATCATCATCATCATCATCATCATCACCACCACCACCACCACCACCACCACCACCACCACCATCATCATCATCATCATCATCAGCAGCATCAGCATCATCATCATCATCATCATCATCATCATCATATTAATCATCATATTAATCATCATCTGAATCATCATCATCATCATCATCATCATCATCATCATCATCATCATCATCATCATCATCATCATCATCATCATCATCAGCATCATCATCATCATCATCATCATCATCATCATCATCATCATCATCATCATCATCATCATCATCATCATCATCATAATCATCGTCCTCCTTCTCCTCCTCCTTCTGCTGCCTCCTGCCTCCTGCCAACTGCCTCCTCTCCCTTCTCCTCCCTCCTGCCTCCTGCCTCTTCTTCCCTCCTCCCTCCTCCCTACTCTCTCTTCCTTTTCCTCCTTTCCTCCTCCTCCTCCTCCTCCTGTTCCATCTTCCCTCCTCCATCCTGCCTCATCCCTCCTCCCCCTCCATCCCTCCTCGCTCATCCCTCCTCTTCCTCGCTCGCCCCTCGAACAGGAACGACGGCGACGACCGACGGCGACGAAGGACGGCGACGGCGATGGACAACTCGCGCGACGACGACGGCGAACGCTGGCGATGGACGACCGAAGACGGACGACGGCGACGACCGATGACGACGGCGACCAACGACAACGAACGGTGACAACCAACCAACTGACAGAACGACGAAAACGAACGACAACGACGGCCGGAATAAAACTCGAAGGACGCAAGACACATACTACCCAGCAAAGTCTGCAGAGATGGAGTGCTACAAACCACGCCCTCCCCCAGCCGTGGGGCGGGCCATCAAGAGAACAGCGGGAGGCCCTCTTCGCACTACCAGAATGATGCAACTCCATGCCAGCTCAAATATACTACTCGCTCTCCGGAGTTTGTCATGAAATGAGCTGCCCAAAATGTAGTGCACGAAAAATCCGACTTGCGCCGGTTTCCTCCGAATTGCCCTGGAGTTGTCCCCCGAATTTCCTCCAGGCTCGCATTTGTGAGGTGCCTGTCGCTGCTCGGCTTTGGTCACGTTTGTCCGCATCATGCGTCGCACCGCGCTGCCGATGGATCACCAGATCGCCAGCGTTGCTTTCCTTTCCACCTCCACTCTGGGTGCCTGAACACCACGCCAAACATTCAGCCGCAGGCGAACACCGAGGAAGACTCCCAAACAAGCGCCCAAACCGCGGAAATCACAAACGGACCATGCTGAGGTACCCGATTGAGAAAAAACTCACGCCGACGCGCTACCCAGAACCCGACAAGCCCAAGAAATCCACGTGTGGACTTTTCTCCGCGCAATGCCGCTGTCGCCATCAACGCTGCCGTCGGCGCAGACGCCGTCCTGGTCCAACTGACTCGCGCCTGCTAAGTACCCTCTTCTTTTCCCTCGTAGCTCGCCTACCTCCGTCTGCCTCGTCCTACCTTCTCCTGCGTCCACCAGCCTCCTCCAGCTGCACCCTGGCTCGTCCTACCTTCTCGTCCCTGCTACCACGTCCTGCCCCCTCCCACTCCTCCTACCTCCTCCTGCCGCCTACTACCTCGTCCTGCCTCCTTCGAGATCTTCTCCTCAGCTTCTCGACTTAGGCCCCCTCCAAGCTCGTCGAGTTTCGCCCCTCCGGGGTTTTCGGGCTTGGGCCCTCCAATTTTTTCGGGCGTGGCCCCTCCCAATTTTTCGGGTTCGGCCCCTCCGTGTTCCGGTTTCGGTGCGTGTTCTGGGTTGAACCTGCTACCTCTCTTGCCTTGTAAGGGAATGTGCAGCTGTCCGAGATGCTCACAGCTGGCATTTTGCTGTCTGTCCAGTCCGGGTCTCAATTTGCTAACTATGCCACTTTCCCGCCTTGTTCTGTCTTGCATGTGTGTGCGTTTTCTCGAAATTGTGGCCGCCTCGCAGATAAGCGGCAGTAGAACTATCGCCTAACCGACTCGGTGCTGGGGTGCTCGCACCGTAGTAGGGGTCAGCGGCACCCGCAAGGTCGGTTCTTACAGGGCTGCGAGGTGGAGCCCTTTCCCTCGTCTCTCCATCCGTCATTCCTCTCTCGTTCCGTCCCTGTCCTTGCGCGCACTTGCCGCCCTCCGATTTGTTTGCTTCTTGTGTACAGTGTCGCCTTGCCATCTGACTGTTGTTTTTCTCGCTGCTCCCTGCCCATGTGGGCGGCCATGGATCTGGCCCTAACGCGGATCGGATGCATGGGGTGCGGTGCGTGGCGCAGGGGCACAATCGGTAGCCAAGAGCCGCCTGCTGGCTTCCTCCCCCATCCGCAGCCTCACCCTCTCCACCTCGCCATCGTCCATTGCTTGCTCAACCTCGTTCTCGATCTCTTGCACGTGACGCTGCGTCGGGCTACACGATGGCTTCTAGGAGGTGCGATGGGTGTTGGCGCCCCTCGGCCTCCTGAGCCAAGACCTAGCCCTGGCCTCCATGGGCCCCGCCTCGGTCCACTCCCAGCCCCCTGCGGGCCTCGACCTCGATGCTCAACGATCAGGGCCAGGTTGAGACTGTTGCGCTGTCCATCCTGGAGCTCTCGACCCTGTCGGTGCGGCCCTGCGCTGCCGTGCTCGGTGGCTCCATCTTCCTTCTTTAAGGGTCGCTTTGTACATGCTGCCTCTCGCAAGGCACGTTTGCTTGCTCGGCGGCCGCGCGCGGCCGCCATTCTGACGCCGCAGGCAGATCGCCCCCGGCCCAGCAAAGGAACAGAGGAGGACCTTCCCGCCGCTGCCCTCGGCTGACCAGGCACGCCCCCCTCCACCCCCTCGCGGCTGCCCTCCGCCCGGCGCGGCGCTCCCCCCCCCGCCCCCAACTGGCCAGCCTGCCTGGCCCATCCCTGAGGTGGCTCGCGAGCTTCCGGACCTCCGCGGGGGGAGGGGGGGGGGTCCCCCGGGCGCGCGGTGGAGGGCGGCGGCGGGGGACCTCGTCCTCTTCCTCCGCTTCCCCCTCGCTCCCTCTCCTCCTCCTCCTCCTCCCCGTTCCCTCTCTTCCTCCTCCTCCTCCTCCTTCTCCTCCTCCTCCTCCTCTTCCTCCTCCTCGTGCGTAATTACAGCCCTGCAAGACATGAAGTCTGTGGTGATCCGATGACAGCACATGCAAGCGATAGAAAGAGAGAGAGAGAGAGAGAAAGAGAGAGAGAGAGAGATACGAGAAGAGAGGGCGCGGTGGCGGGCCTCCTCGCCACCGTCGGCGGCGCTCCCGACTAACTCTCATGGGGGTCCATAGGCATGTACATGGGAGCACGGCCCGACTCGGGCGGTGTGAACTGGCCGATCGAACACGATGGGGCCGATCGAGCAGCATGATCACACAGGCATTCAGCAACAACACGGCACATGGCAAAAGGCCAATGGATGGAGGAGGTTCCAAACCCATCCAGGCAATCAAAGCCTGCCTTGAAGTCATCACCGAGCGTGTGCAAACCTGAAACAATCATCCTCATGGGCATGCGCTGAGTCAGACATACAGAGGATGAAATCTCAAATATCTGAGCGGCCTGTGGTCCAGTCGAGCTCAGGTAGCGACTAGGGGGACGGGAGGTGCGGGGCGACTCGATGATTCACATGCACCAACACCAACGGAATCTGCACCGCGCGGGCCGCGATCGATACTGCAATGGCAAAACGCAACACGGAATTATCAACCTGCACACGCGCCCAATCTTTGGGGGCAAGGTCAGGGGTACCCCATGGATGGGCAACTGCACGAAAAGGCCCGGCACGGTTATCTCGCCTCTCGCACCGCGTCTCGACCCTGGGGGGCGCCGGCGCTGCGAGCACGGTTCTGGACGAAACAAATTGAATTAACTGACTGCGTTGAGCCTCTGATTCAATGGCATCAGGGGTGATAGTGAGAACGCAAATCGCAGACCTCGAGCTGCAGCAATCTCCTCGCGCCACCATTGTATATCATGCAGCCTGCGCGTGCAGCACGTGACGCGTAGTATGTGCATGACTGGGGCAAAGAAAGGCGCGGCAGGAGCAGGTGGAAACAGGGGCGCCACGTTCGCCTCCACAGGCGCGGGGTGGCACCCAACGCGGCACGCAGCATCAGGGAACCCCAAGGAGACGGCCGCGCCTGACAAACCAGGCCCAACAAATCGTGATGGCGGGGCAGTGTTTTTCTCCTCATAGCATCCCTGCCTGCGCAAACCTCTGGGAACTTCGGCGTCTGATGCGCGCTCGCATGCTAGATGTTCAGGGGGCAACTCGGGCAGCACCGCGAGCAGGTTGGCTAAACACGAACGTTTCCCGCGGCGCGAGTACTTCAGCAACCGTAATATCGCGTGAAAGTTGAAACAACGTGATTGGCACGCAGACTCTGATGCAAGCTGGCCTGCAGGGTCCAGTCCTGGATGAGCCCTCGTTCTGTGCGAAGCCCAAAACGCATGCGTGCGCAGCGGGGCATCGCACTCGCGGCAAGGAAATACGCAACCAGGAGGAGGAGGCACGATGAAAGAAGGGCATTCCACACCGGCGCCGACAGCCGCGTCACGGATCAAGTCTCGCCATTCAAGTGTGCGCATCTCGTCGACAGTCCGCGCATTCGCCGCTCTCTCGGCTTGGCGGCGCAAGCGCTTCCAGAAGCGCACACCCCTCACTCGGATCAGGTGCGCCCACCATGACGGGGGCCCGCAAGGCATGAGCTCACGGGGCAGCTGCACATGGTCACTGAGCCAAATTAAGTCTTCACTGAGCCAAATTAAGTCTTGACGTATGAGGTTGGTCCATGATGCGCTGACCTGCACCGCCTCATCCAGATGTGACAAGAGAGCGACAGGAACCGCCTGCAACAGCCGAGGGATCAATCTTTGCCGTTGAAGGCGCAGAATGTTCTCAACCGGGGCCTGACCAACCACGCTCAGGAGCCTGCGTCCAGCAACGCTGCTACGAGGTATACGGTTAAACTCGAGGCCCGAAGCCTAGCGAAAAGGCGACAACAAAATCGAGCAGCAGCATCTGCTTGGCCATGAGCTTGGGCCATACAGACGCATTATATAGCATTTGAAGTGCGCAAAGGTTGCGTATCTATGTGAGCTTGTGAGACAGAGGTAACTTCCGCCTCAGAACACCCAGGGGCTGCTGAAGTTGATGACACCTGTGGGATACCTCGGGGTCCACGCAGAGCTTGGAGTCGATGTGAGAACCTAGGTAGTTGCACCTCGCGGTCAATGCAAGTTTCACGCCTAACTCTGGAATCGGAAGACCTGTAAGGGGCAACTTCAGCAAACTCTCGTCGTGCCTTACGGGCTCCTTTGCCTACGAACATTGCCATGAGCTCAGATTTCCCAGGATTTCTCCAACTATACTGGCCCATTCGAACTCTACTAGGGAAACCAGGTCGTCCACGTGGGCGGGGCCCCGCACGTCCTTCTCCAATTGCAAGGCCTCGGGGTCCGCGAAAATCCTGTGGGCGGGGGGCTTCGGGGTCGTGTTCTGGGGCCTGGCTCGGTCGGCGAGACGCTTGTTGATGTTCTGTTGGATGGGGGCAAAGTCGATATTGAATACCTAATCGGCGAGTGACATGCCAGGCCCAGTGCCACCACCAGGCTGAACAACTTGTTCGGGCCCTTTGACCTGGAACCACGTTGACTTCATCGCATCAACAACTGGTGCGAGCAGGTGTCTGTCAAGGAGTTGGCCCAGAAGACCTGGCTGCTGGATGACCGCGTCGCATAGTGGAACAACTGCCAGTGGAACCCCCAACTCGTCGAACATGTCTCCTCCTCCTCCGCGCTGGCCATCCTTCTCGCTACTTTCGCGGGGACCTGGGGCTGGAAAGCGCGAGTCTGCCAGCGCAAAGCCTGGCGCCTTCGTTGCTTCCGCGACTCCTGCTCGCCCATCTCCTGCTCCATCCTCCTCCTTGTCTCTCACCCATTCAAGTCTTACACTACTGACTTCTGATACTGTGGACTCTGGGAAGCGTGCGCATACGATCGCTATGCTGCGCGCTGGCGCTCGCGCTGTTACAACTGCAAATGCGCAAATTACAATGAGGGGCGGGTGCAGGACAGGCACGGACAGAAAGGACAATAAAGAACATGCAAAATTACGAATATCTGGCGACGAAGCCCGCTCCTTCTGCGGGCGGTCGCGCGGGCGCCAGTCCCCGCTGCTCGGGCTGACAAGCCCCGCTGTGGAGGCACGGCGTGAACAACTTTGCCTCTCCCGCGCTCCTTGCAGCGAGACAGCGCCTGCTCATCCACTGCCCTACCGCGGCCCTCACTCCTGCCCCTGCCGCTCAGCTGTCTGCTTCGTCCTCGCCCTCGCCCGTGCCCCGTCCATTGCCCTTGATCTGCCTGGCCGCGTTGCCCCGCGGAGCCCTGCCCATCTGCTGCCGTCCTCCGGCGCCTCGAAGCAATCTGGCCATGGGGACATTGACCTGCGCTAGTTTGCTTCAAGATCGACGCTGGGATCTCCATTGGGTCGAGCTGAACCATGTCCCATTTCCCAGCCTGACTGTTTTCTTCGCGTCGTTGCTGCATGTGGGAATCACCGAACGCGACATCACCCGCATTCTCACCTCCTCTGCCCCGCTCGTCTCGACCATGCATTTCAAGCGCTCCAGCACCCTCTGAGAACGCATCGACGCAGTATCAGCGAGCTTGTAATTCTCTAAGGCGCGAACTACTGCGTAGAAAACTTGCAGCTCTGGTCCTCCCCGACCCGTGGCCTCCGCACTCTCCTGCCCCTTCTCCTCCTTCGCACTCTCTAGGTGCTCCGGATTGGCGTCGCTCCCCGCAATCGCGATGGGATTGTCCTGCTGCAAGGCCAAGCTGAAGGTGGTGTCCTTCTCGACTGCTCTGACTCTCGCCTCCAGCTGCACAGGCCATCGATCTCGAATTTTGTCCGGCTGGTCGACGCTCTTGCTGCCTTTGCAGGTGCCCCGCCCTCCTTGAATTCCCGCCCTCTGTCTCTTCGATCCCCCCTCCCGCACCCCAGGCAATAGGGATCTCGACATCGTAGCTCCTGGTGCAGGCCCCTGCACATCACTCTGCGCAAATAAGTGATGTGCTCTCAACTGTCTTAAACCGATGCGTGTGCAATCCTCGCCGCCCTCGATCAGGATGCGTCTGAAGTTGTTACGGCATCCTTCTAGAGGGTCCAACCCCTCTTCAATAACATGCAACGCCTGTACATCCTGCCACCATTGCTTCGCCCATGTATTGGCATCGGGTCGAAGTGAACCATGAGGAAGAAAAACAGCATCGCCGACGAACAGGTCTCCAAAAACGCTCGCCGAAAGCCGCGCGCGCGCGAGCGGCATCTCTACAATCGCCCGTAGCCATCGAAGCCGTCGAAGTCTTAGCTCCATCCACAAACTAGCGACCCCCAGTTGTTGTTTCTAGTACTTGGTTTCCAGATATTTGTTTTACGCGCTTGCCCTCCACCTCACAAGTGCCCTCCAACGCCGCCCTCCCAGACTTCACTAGAACGCCATGTACTCCATGAAGAGCACGTGCGCTAAGTGGCTCAGTTCGCCCTGCCAATGTTGCAGCCCCACTCAGAGCCGCACTAAGTAGGCACCCTCAAAACGCTCGAGCTCGAAGTTTACATGGCGAGTCGTTGGCCCAGAAGCCACGAGTATCATACCAAGCTCGCTCTACTGCCGCCCTGCGAAGGGTGATCTCGCACTGACAAGAGAGGCCTGCCGGTATTTGCACTCCTGGGTACTGTGCGTTGGCAAGTACTTTTCCCTCCGTGCCTCTCTTGCCCGCCATCAACCCGCGCTCAAGAATATGGGCCCCGCGGCCGCGCAGGTGCGGGGCACTCTCCTGCTTGCCAACGTTCTGTGCAACCCCGCACCTATCCATCCCTGCCGCGATATGCTGATTCTGCGTGCGTCCCTCTTCCACGATATCACCTCCGACCTCCATGGTCACCTTGTCCCCCGCATCATCTACGAACGTCGTGGACACAGTCTGCGTTTCCTTTCCCGCGGGCGGACATGTTGCTGCGCGGTGCGTTTTCCATGTTAAGTTGCCACGGGTGCAGTGCCGCGTCTTGTAGCGCTTGCGAATATGCTGCAGTGAATATCTTAGTTGCCGCGTGATCTCCTGGAAACACCCCCATCGCATTCCTCGCCAATATCTTGTCCATGGGATCTCTTTGCACGAAAGACATGCCCAATGCTCGATCTCCGGCGAGCGCGAGGTCGCACCCCCTCGTTTGAGAAACAAACAAACGCGGCAGCATACTCATGATGCGCTGAAGCGGTATGCAATAGGACGCGTTCGCGCCGTCGTGGAATCGACTGAGATGGGAAATACGGAATTTACGAAGTCTCCATGAGGTACGCGCTTGAGTGAGCATAGCGTTTTCCCTTCTCCATTTTTGAAGTCCACCTCGGCGCCGCGCTGGGATCTGAAAGACTGGTGCATCCCCATGCAAAACAAAAGACACGCGTAGACATCTCCCCACCGTACGCATTCTCATGATGACCCTCTCCCCGCCATATCCTTCCGTAAAATTGTTCTTCGGCCGCCAGCGTGCCGGGGCCGGGTTCATTTGAACCGCGAGTCCGCCTGCTCTGCGATGCCCGGAAAAATGCGCAGAAATGCTGTATCCAGCTCATCAAACTCGCGCGCGCGCTCCTGGAATCCAAGTCCAGCAGGCGAGGCTGGCCTTCTCGGGTTCGCCCATTCAGGGCGAGCGGCCATCCGTAGTATCTCCGCGGGCATGCTCCACTCAGGCCAAGTCCCCCACAACTTCACGCGCGTTGCTCTCTTCTGCGCTTGCTTCCAGTCATCCTTCGCTAACCCCCATGCTTCCTCAGTTGGAAATTGAAACGGTGGCCGAGGACTCGCACTCTCAATCGTATCCATATCCGCGGCGTCGGTAGCTGCGCATCCTCCCATTCTCGCAGGAAGCTTCACACGTAATTGCCATTGTCTCGCCGTCGCCGTATATGTCACTAGCAATCTGCACTGTCTTTGACGTGGTCCTCTGTGTCTGCCCGCAATCAGCATTGATCTTTCGTGTGCAGCGCGCGGGCCTCCAACTTTCATGGCTCGCGCGCGCTCCTCGATTCTCCGCTCTTTCACCATGTTCCAATAGTTTCTGGCGGTGTTGCGCATCTGTCTGCTAGCTCTGGTGAGCCGTAGATTCGCTTCCATCTCCTCGCCAATATTCCATAGTCCAGAATGATGATGATCACGAGCTTCCCTTCTCACTGCAAGAAGCTGCTTGACGTCCCTGATGCATTCGCAATGCGACTCAGTGAGATACGCCCTCCTCCGTAATACTGCGATCACCGCGTCGCTGATGGTCCGAAATGTCTGCTCCGCGATCTCCCCCACTCTTCCTTGATACGCCAACGCCAGCAAATCTGGCTTGGCTTGCGCCAGGCGCTGTTGAACTCGGCTGAAGAAGACCTGCCTCATGTGCCCCGTCTGCAGTGCGAAGTGAATCGCCTCCTGGTTCGGTCTCTCCACTTCTCTCTCTCGATCATGTCTTTGCTGAAACTGAAGATCACTAACGGCCGTCAGCTGAATCGGCCGATGATCGAATTGTCGCGACGTGCGATGCAACTGTAGTCGACGACCCGACGAGGCGAGCGTTCTGACATTCTCGGCTGCACCCAACATCGCGTGCCATCCTATGATGTGGTCTAACGTATTCGAATTTCTTTCGCCGGTACAGCCGGGCGCCATTCTGAAATGTGTACCAAACGACGCGGGTCCCATGCCATCCAAGAGAGGTCTGACCTGATTCGAAGTATTGTGTTCGCAACCAGTGGCAAACTCTTCACATCCAACTGTATCAGGATCATGATGTAGTCCATCATTCAAGTCAGTGAACACGAAAACTGTGTCCCGGGCATTTATCTCATGAAGCAGCTAGCTCAACCAACTGACCATGCGTGTGACGGTTGTTGACTGATTATAAATGTCATGTCTCCTCGTGTGTCTCGGCGGGAAATACATACCAATGAGAAGAAGCTGAAGCGGTCCCTGTTGTATTCCTATCGCTGCACATCTGCCCCAGAGTGTCTGTGGCACCTCGAAAACCTTCCTCATGTTGTGATATCTGAAGCGCGACCCTCGAAACATAAACGTAATGCCGCAACTTCGATTCGAAATCTTTCTGGTTTTGAAACCAAGCGGAATACATAGTTAACCATTCGCTCTGGACGTGTATTCAGCGAGTCCACATTTACTCCGAAGTTGCGTGCCGATAAGTGCGATGGCGCCCCTGCTGGGCAACTCCAGCGCTATGTCTAGGGCCCTCCCTCTGCATGGTGTTGCAAGCACATGGGTTGTACTGCGCAAGCCTGACGAAGGCCAACAGCGCGAGAGAGAGCCACCGTGCGGCCACCAGCGTAGCCCGATGCCCAAGCCCCTCTTCATCATCGAGAGGCAACATCTACCTGACCTGTGATCTCCATTCTTCGCTAATTTGCAAAGCTGGCGTTTGGTCGTTCCTGCAAAAAGCTCGGGCCCGCCAGCTCCCATCCTCCTCCTCCTCCTCTTCTACCTCCTCCTCCTGTTCATGCACACTCCATTTTCCTCATAGAGAACCCCTCCCCGTCCGACCGCCAAAAGTACTGGAAGGGCGGGCCAGGTGTTTCGTATGAGAGTTCCAGTTTGACCCTGGAGCTTGGAATTTCCAACAGCTACACCAATGGAGGGTGACGTTTTCAAATGTGGCTCTCGCCTCGGCGCCGCGCAGCTTCGTTTGTTAACGTCCAACAATTATAAGGACCGAGGAAATGCCATCCTCAAAATGTGGCTCTCGTCTCAGCGCCCCGCACATTCGCCCGAAACGCGTCCAGCCATTGAACGGGTCGAGGGGATGCAATTGTTTAATGCGGCTCTAGCCTTGGCGCTGCGCAGATTCGTATTACAACTCCAAAAGTTACACGGACTAAAGCGCGCGTGTGTTTAAAATGTTGCTCTCGAAAGAGCGCCGCGTGCATTCGTTTGAAACGCTTCCGTGTACGGATTGAGGGGGTGGGCGTTTTGAACGTGTGACTGCATACCGCCATTTCGCCGCGCGCATCTGGAGAAAACCGCATTGACTGAGGCCAGAACTTTTTCAACGCGGGGCTCTCGCTGGACAGTTCCTTTGACTTTATAGTCTTGCCCCGTCGCCGCCCTTTCAGCTAGACGCATAGATGGCAACTCCGTCTTTGAACGGGTCTCTCGCCTGAGTTGCAGGACGACGGGCCGCTCGTCTTTCAAGGGGACGCTTCCCGCAATTAAAAAGAATCCTTGCAGGGGCTTATGATGCAGGGGGGTTGGGACGGTTGGGCGTATTGTAGCGTCGCTGTTGCATCTTAGGTTTCCTCTGGTCCCCCTCTCCTCCTCCTCACCCAAAAAAGAACAGCCAAGGGGTTATGGCACGGGCCCGTTCACGCCGAGATCATTGGGATTTCTCAACGAAACGCCCGTCAGCGACCGTGGGCGCGTCTATTTTCAGAGTCCGGTGGTCACCGTGATTCAGCGGGCATGGCATTGGAATCGACCGAGGGGGAAGCGCCGGTTGGTATAACATGTGCCCGTTCGCGGAAATATTAGTGGGACCTCTCAAAAAGAATTGCCGTTTCTGTCTCTGGGCGCGCTGTGATGCCCGCTGTGAAGCAGACGTGGCCCTTTGGTCTCCCACAAGGGGAGCCGCCAGAGTGTTTGACACCAGCCTGGTTGTGCCCAGACTGTTGGGACTTACGAAATAGCAAATAGAATGGACGTTTGTGGCTCTACTCGCGTCTCTTTGCGTCGCCTCAGGATCACCGCGATGTAGCAGGATAATACCGCTCGCGCCTTGACTTGCCCATGCTCAGACACTCACAACAGGAAGTATCATAACTTGAGATGCACATATCGGAGGGAGCGCGATTCACCGTCGCTGGTCTGACTTTTGTTCTCCACGGGGGAGTCACAAACCAGAGGCCCCTCCCACCCAGCCTAACCCCCCGTCCACCCCCCAAGCCCGCTCCCCCCAACCGGAAAAAGAGTGGGGGGGTCCACGCACCCCCTCGTGGAAAAATTCGCCGAGGGGATCCGGACTCCCCCCCTCTCGGCAAAAATTAAAGAGGTGGGTCCAGAACCCCCCTCCCGGGAAAATCAGTGAGGAATCCACAACCCCCCACCCCCCTGGCGAAGGCGACGACGGCGACGACGACGACGACGACGTCGACGACGACGGCGCACTTGTCGCCAGCGCCTGCGCCAGGCGTCGGCTCTGATAGAATTATACTAAGGCTCGATCCAGCTCTCTTAGTATCCTACTGGGGCCCTATTGTACTCGAGCCTACCCGACCCTGCTTTACTCTACTCAACCTTCTTCTACTGTTCTCTCCTCTGTCCTAGACTATTGAGTTCTACTCCATTTGCTCATGCTCTGCATTACTCTGCTCTGCTCTACTCTACTCTGCTCTACTCTCCTCTACTACACTCTACTGGCTCTACTCTGCCCTACTCTACTCTATCCTAGTATACCCGACCGTGAGCACTAACATACTCTACTGTACTCTACTTTGCTCCTGCGCTACTCTTCTCTAATCCTGCTCTACTCTACTCGACTCTACTCTACGCAGCTCAGCTCTACTCTCATTATGCTCCAACATACCCATCTACTCTTCTCTACTTGACTCTGTTTGCCCTACTCTACCCTGCACTACTCCACTCTACCCTACCGTACCCTAACATACTCTGCTCTACTCCATGTTGCTCTTCCTCTGCTCTACTCTCCTCTACTCTGCTCTGCCCTCCTCTACTCTACCCTACCGTACCCCAACATACTCTACTCTACTCTACTTTGCTCGTATTCTACTCCACTCATCCCTACTCTACTCTACTCTTCTCTACTCTACTCCGACCCTACTCAGCTCTGCTCTTCTCTACTATGAATTCCGCTTCGCTATACCCATATATTCTTCTCTACTCGACTCCTTCTCTCCCCTAATCTGATATTTACCCCTACTCCACTCTTCTCTATCTCACTCTATTCTACCTTACCGTATCCCACCCTACTCTACTCGACTCTACTCTTCCCTCTACCCTGCTCCTATTATATTCTACTCTACGTCTGTTCTAGTCTGCTCGTCGTCGTCGTATTAGTCGTCTTCGTCGCTGTCGTCGTCGTCGGCGTCGTCGTCGGCGTCGTCGTCGGCGACGCCGTCAACGTGGTGGTCGTCGTCTTCGTCGTCGTCGCGACGACGTCGCGCGTCATTATCGTCGTGCGTCGTCGTCGTCATCGTCTTCATCGTCGTCGTCATGGTCGACGTCGTCGTCGTCGCGTCGGCGTCGTCGTCGTGCGTCGTGCGTCGTGCGTCGTACGTCGTGCGTCGCGCGTCGTCATCATCGTCGTCGTCGACGACGTCGTCATCGTCGGCGTCGGCGTCGGCGTCTGCGGTGGCATCGGCGTCTTTGTCGTCTTTGTCTTTGTCTTCGTCGTCGTCGTTCTCGGACGTCGTGCGTCGTGCGGCGTGCGTCGTGTCGTACGTCGTGCGTCGTGTGTCGTGCGCTGTGCGTCGTGCGTCATGCGTCGTGCGTCGTCGTCGTCGTCGTTGGCGTCATCATCGTTGTCGTCGTCGTCGTCGTTGGCGTTGTTGCGGGGATGGGGGTGAAAGGGGCGGGGGGGCAACCCCCCAATGATTTTCCCGGGGGTTGGGGGAGGGTCCAGACCCCACACTCATTTCCCCGGGGAGGGGGGGGGGGGAGTCCGGAGTCCCCACTGTTCTGGGAGGAGGAGGAGGAAGGGGTTGAACCCCCCCCCTGCCAGAAGGGCAGAAACCGCTCTTTCACATATGGGATATGGGGATCTCCGCCTCGACTATTATGTATTGTGTTCTAAGTGTAGTCAATGTTAAGCGTACGCGGTCCTAGACTACCAGGACTGGCGTCTCGCGCGTCCGCGCGCGTCGAAGTACATAGGTTTTAAAGACATGTCCAAATACCAGTGTAAATCGGATTTCGGGCTGACATCGTGCAGAAAGAACATGGCCGCGCACCGCCTCAATTGAACGATGGCGTGCCCGCAAGTTTGAAAACATGCCCGAATTCTAACACGGAGGTCCCTCGAGAGAACGCATCGCGAAACATGGTCGCGCACCAGCACTGTTGAGCCCTGGCGCGTGCGCATTTCGAAATAACCGTCGCTCGGAATAATGAAATAGAAGCATGCAATAGGAAGGCGATACTTCCGCGACATCTGTCAGAAGTCTATTCGAATCCGCCGACCCCCGATTGCTGGGAGTGAGAATGAGAAGGCGTCTGAGATGATTGGCTGTTCCCTCTCCCCGTTCCCCGTCCCCCAGGGCCCCAAATCGAGTTCGAGTGGGGGGTGGTTGGTGTGGAGGGGGGGTATCCGGGCTGCCTGGCGCACCCCCACAGAGCGCGGAGCTTTCAAATCTGCCTTCCGTGGCCTCAAAGGCGTTCCCAGACAGTCCCGAATCGCGAGGCGATTGGCCCAAGACGCCTACGATAACTCGAAGACAGCTCAAGAGCCTTCCCAAGAGGATCTCGACTGTCAAACATTGATGGTTTTCTGTGGATTTCAATTGTTTCTGGGGTTATCGTCTTCTCGAGCCTCCGACGCTCCAAGACGGCCCAAAATGCTCCATAAACCGCCCCAAAACTGGCAAAGAGGCCCTTACGAGGGCGCCAGGGCGACCCAAGAGGGCTCCAAGACAGCCCACAGAGTGGCCCAAGACGACAAAACATTGCCCCAAGAGGGGCCCAATAGAGGCCAAGAGGGATAGCACGAACCAAACATCTTAACTTTCCGCCCCAAGACGCCCCCCAATGGCCCAATGAAGCCCGCAAGCGGCCCAAAAGAGGCCCCCAAGAAGCCCCAGGAGGCCCCCAAGAGGACCAAAAGAGGCCCCAAGGCGGCCGCCAACACGCTTTAAAACTAAGAGGCCCCGCCAGGTCCACAAACAGCTCTCAAGACGCCCACAAGAACCCCCCATGTGCTCAAGAAACCCACAACGCCTCAACCCTGAACTTCACGCCTCTTCTGGTGGTCGGCGGTATGGCGTAAGCAGGAGGGAAGGATAGCAGAAGGGGAGAATGAAGACAACAGCAGGGAGAGTGAGGATAAGCAGGGCTCAAAACCATCTCGCGCGCGCGTACAGTGCACCAGAAACCTCACTGTGCAAGTTCTTTGTGTGTGTCCCGTCGTGCCAAGGGGATGCCAGTGAGGGGCACCCTCTGGCACCTCCCGGCGGGGTTGCCAAGCTCGCCCGCGTGGACGGAGCGACCCGAGCGACTTGCGAGGCCCTGGACGGTCCCTGCTGCTAGCACACCATGCGCCTGCACAAGCAGAGTCCTGGCAGAATCCGTCTGTCCCTTTCTCCCTCCCTCCTCCCGAATCCCGCCCTCCTAACTGCCCCCATCGATGCCCTCCTACCAATCCCCGACTTCGTGGGACTCTCGACGTGCAAAATGATTTTAGGCCCAAGCCGGGGATGTACGATGGGGGCGCGTCCATCCTTGATGAGGGCGCGCCACAAAAAGCCGCCTCAGGGCGTGAATGTTTCACCTGTTCTAACCGGCAAACTTTGAGGGGGGGCGCTTGGGGGTTGGGGGGCGAGAAGTCGACTGCGATCCTTGATGTTGCCATGTTTTCCTGGGGGCTACGTCCAATGCCCCAGGTGCTGGATTTTCATCCCGAATCCTTTTTGACTGTCCCGGGGCCGTGGCCCCCAGAAGCCGAAAACGACGACAGACCAGCTCAGATGCTCGTCCTGGGGACCTTCCTGGAGCCACTCGCTCCACTCATGCGTCGATGCTGCGTCGAACGTTCGTCCGCTTGACTCGCACGTGAATCGAACTTGAGTCGAGCTAAAGTCGAACTAGAATCCAACTAATACCAAACTGGGATCGAACAGATCCGTTACATGGGCCCCGGAAAAGTCCCCCAAACGAAAATATAAAACGGCCGTCTCGATTTTTTTGCGTCATCTGGATCTGGCGGCTCCCCCCCGCCAGAGGGCGCCTGCAGGTCCAGCGGTGGCGCCAAGGACACGACGTATCGCCCCTGTCGGGGCCCGGAGACCTAAGCGCAACAGTGCCACTCCCGCAGCGCCCACCGCCGCCGACGCCGCCGCCGACGCCGCCGCCGTCGCCGCCGTCGTCGCCGCCGTCGCCGTTGCTATCGTGACTTTCGCGTCGTCGTCGTTGTTGCCGCCGTCGCCGTCGCCGCCGCCGCCGTCGTCGCCACTGCCGCCGCCCGCGTCAAATGCTTGTGACCAAAAAATGCCCGGGACGTACCTAACCCCCTCTCCACGCGAGTCGACTACTTATGTGAACGCTCCATACATAAAAAAGCACTGCGAAATATGCATAGGGACCGACGGCAACGACGTTTAAAGCGCGCTGGCGCTTAGAACGAAAAGCGAAACGAAGCCGAACGTTCAAAACGAACGCTTAGAACGAAAACGGTGTCAAACGAAAACGAAAACGAAACGAGTGCATTTACCGAGGCAACTCAACAAAAAACGAAACGAACGTCGCAGACAAAGCTGGAAACAAAACGAACAACGAAACGAAGACATGGAACGATGGCTGGGGCCAGGTGAGCATTTGCTGGGGGTTGGGGCCACGGCGAAGGCGATGGGCGAGGTTCTGGCTGGGGCTTAACCAGACAAAGCTACACATCAAAACAAAAGAAACACGAAATGAATAACGAACCAGGGCTGCGGCGAGGGCTACAGCGCCAGGGCTCGGGCGAGGACCTGTTTGAGGCCTGCGCAAAAACAAACGAAAACGCAACGACAAACGGCAGCGACGGCTAGGGCCTGAGGCTCCAGCGACTGTCGAAGTTCTGCGTGGGTTGAGGGAAACAAAACGAAGAACGAACTCGGCCTGCGGCTACGCCTGAGGGTCGGGCTAAGGCGTGGGGCGAGGTTCTGGCTGGAGCCTGTGCCCAACAAAACGGGCAACGAAACGAAAAACGAAACGAATGCCCAGAAGCCGTGACTGGAACCGAGGCGAATGCTGGGCACAGGTTGCACGAGTGAAACAATTTAACTGTGCCGCTCATATTATGGACGCTAACATGGGGCCGTACAGTGTGAAACAACACAAAGATGACTCGTGTGATCTCGAACGCCGCGCGAAACAAACAAATTGTTTCACTCGCAATCTCGACACCAACATGAGTTATACAGCGTGAGACAACTCAAGGGCGACACGTGTCGCCCCGAAAACCGTGTAATCAAAAATAACACTAGCATTCTGGGCGCCAGAATGAGACCCATACAATGTGACACAATGCAAAAATGGCACGTATCACCCTGAAAACCGCGTTGGGAAACAACAACTGTTTTGCTCATATGCAAAACGAGGACATGGGGCGACACACCGTGAAGCAAAAACACAAAGGTGACACGTGACACCCCGAAAACGGTGGGAGCAAAACACGTAGTTTCAATCGTACTATGGACGCCGGCATGGGGTCGTACAGCGCGAAAGACCACAAAGGTGACACGCGTCTTCCCGAAAACCGTGTGAGCAAAACCAACTGTTTCAGTCGCGTTCTGGACGCCAACATGAGGCCATGCAAAATGAAACAACACAAGGGTGACATGCGTCACGAAAATCGCGTGGACAAATAACAAATCAAACTCGTGTCGCCACGAAAGCCGTGCGAGAAAAACGAACTGGTTCACCCGAGGTCCGCACGCCAAGATGGGACCATATAGTGTGAGACGACACAAGGGTGACACATGTCGCCCCGAAAACCGTGCGAGAAAAATAAATGCTCCACTAACACTCTGGACGCCAGCATGGGGCCACAAAGTGTGAAACAACACAGGGGAGACACGTGTCACCCCAGACGCCGCGTGAGCAAAACCAACTGTTTCACTCGAGTCCTGGGCGTCAACATGGGGCCATACATTTTGAAACAACACAAGAGTGATACGCGCCACCCCGAAAACCGCGTGGGAAACCCACATTGTCACCCACATGCTCGACGCCAACACGGGCTATACAATGTGACGTATCACAAGATGAAACGTGTCAACCCGACAACCACGTGAGAAAAACACACTCTTCCACTCGCATTCTGGACGCCAGCAAAATGGCCATACAATGGGAAACAGCACAAAGGGTGACACGCGCCACTCCGAAAACGGTGTGAGAAAAACCCGTTCTTTCACTCGTACTCTGGACGCCGACACGGGGTCGCACAATGCGAAACAAAACACTGGTGACACGTACCTTCCCGAAAACCGCGTGAGCAAAACCATGGGTTGCAATTGTAGCCTGGACGACACCATGGGGCCATACCGTGTGAAATGACACAAATGTGACACGCGTCGCCCCGAAAACCGTGTGAGGCAGCATTCGGCCGTACAGCGCGAAGCTTTACAAGGGTGAGACGTGTCACCCAGAAAACAGCTGGGGGAAAACAAATTGTTGCACTCGTAGTCTGGACGACGACATGAAACCCATACAATGTGGAGCAACGAAGGGGTGACACCTGTCACCCCGAAGTGTGTCGCTACAGTCCTGGACGCCACCAATGGGCAGTATAATGTGAGACAACACATGGATGACGTGCCACCTCGAAAGCCGTGCGAGAAAACCAAGTGTTGCAAGTGTATTTTGGACGCTGGACGACAACATGGGATCATACAGTGTGAAACAACACGGTGCGACACGCGTCACCCCGAAACCTGTGCGAGACAACATTGGGCCACACAGCGCGCAACAGCACAAGGGTGACACGTGTCACCCAGAAAACAACGTAGGACAAAAAAATACGTTACCGAAGAACCCCACATACTTAATTTAACTATGATGTGCTTGCTTATGTTTTTTTTTAATGTATGCGCAATCCTGCGTTCTGAGCCCTCGTCGCGAATGTTTCCTTATGTGTCATCCAACGCCATATTGCTTGCCACGCTTTGCGAACCCACAACGGATAGGGAGACCACCCCCAGCGCACCCCCTGCCGTGTCGAGGAAGTGCCACGCCTGCCACGCTTTGCGAGCCCGTCACGGATAAGGATACCACCCCCAGCGCACTCCCTGTGGTGTCGAGGAAGTGCCACGCCTGCCACGCTTTGCGAGCCCGCAACGGATAGGGAGACCACCCCCAGCGCCCCCCCCCTGTGGTGCCGAGGAAGTACCACGCCTGCCACGCGTTGCGAGCCCGCAGAGGATAAAAAAACCCAGCGCACCCCCTGTGGCGTCGATGAAGTGCAACGCCTGCCACGCTTTGCGAGCCCGCAACGGATAGGGAGACCACCCCCAACGCGCCCCCTGTGGTGCCGAGGAAATGCCACGCCTGCCACGCTTTGCGAGCCCGCAACGGATATGGAAACCACACCCAACGCACCCCCTGCGGCGCCGATGAAGTGCAACGCCTGCCACGCTTTGCGGGCCCGCAACGGATAGGGAGACCACCCCCAGCGCAATCCTGTGGTGCAGAGGAAGTACCACGCCTGCCACGCTTTGCGAGCCCGTCACGGACAGGGTGACCACCCCCAGCGCACCCCTTGTGGTGCCGAGGAAGTGCCACGCCTGCCACGCTTTGCGAGCCCGAAACGGATAGCGTCACCACCCACAGCTCCCCCCCTGTGTTGTCGAGGAAGTGCCACGCCTGCCACGCTTTGCGAGCCCGCATCGGATAGGGAAACCACACCCAACGCACCCCCTGTGTTGTCGAGGAAGTGCCACGCCTGCCACGCTCTGCGGGCCCGCAACGGATAGGGAGACCACCCCCAGCGGCCCCAGCGCACCCCCTGTGGTGTCGAGGAAGTGCCACGCCTGCCACGCTTTGCGAGCCCGAAACGGATAGCGTCCCCACCTACAGCTCCCCCCCCCCCCCCCCCTGTGGTGTCGAGGAAGTGCCACGCCTGCCACGCTTTGCGAGCCCGAAACGGATAGCGTCCCCACCCACAGCCCCCCCCCCCTGTGGTGTCGAGGAAGTGCCACGCCTGCCACGCTCTGCGAGCCCGAAACGGATAGCGTCCCCACCCACAGCTCCCCCCCTGTGGTGTCGAGGAAGTGCCACGCCTGCCACGCTTTGCGAGCCCGAAACGGATAGCGTCCCCACCCACAGCTCCCCCCCTGTGGTGTCGAGGAAGTGCCACGCCTGCCACGCTTTGCGAGCCCGAAACGGATAGCGTCCCCACCCACAGCTCCCCCCCTGTGGTGTCGAGGAAGTGCCACGCCTGCCACGCTTTGCGAGCCCGAAACGGATAGCGTCACCACACACAGCTCCCCCCCTGTGGTGCCGAGGAAGTGCCACGCCTGCCACGCTTTGCGAGCCCGAAACGGATAGCGCCCCCACCCACAGCTCCCCGCCTGTGGTGTCGAGGAAACGCCGCGCCAGCCCGAAACGGATAGCGTCACCACCCACAGCTCTCCCCTGTTGTGTCGTGGAAGTGCCACGCCCGCCGCGCTTTGCGAGCCCGAAACGGATAGCGTCCCCACCCACAGCCATCCCCCTGTGGTGCCGAGGAAGTGCCACGCCTGCCACGCTTTGCGAGCCCGAAGCGGATAGCGTCCCCACCCACAGCTCCCCCCTTTGTGGTGTCGAGGAAGTGCCACGCCTGCCGCGCTTTGCGAGCCCGAAGCAGATAGCGTCCCCACCCACAGCTCCCCCCCTGCGGTGCCGAGGAAGTACCACGCCTGCCACACTTTGCGAGCCCGAAACAATAGCGTCCCCACCCACAGCTCCCCCCCTGTGGTGCCGAGGAAGTGCCACGCCTGCTACGCTTTGCGAGCCCGAAACGTCCCCACCCACAGCTCCCCCTGTGGTGTCGAGGAAGTGCCACGCCTGCCAAGCCCGGATAGCGTCCCCACCCACAGCCCCCCCCGGTGGTGTCGAGGAAATGCTATGCGTGCCACGCTTTGCGGGCCCGAAACGGATAGCGTCCCACCACAGCCCCCCCCTGTGGTGCCGAGGAAGTGCCACGCCTGCCGCTTTGCGAGCCCGAATCGGATAGCGTCCCCACCCACAGCTCCCCCCTGTGGTGCCGAGGAAGTGCCACGCCTGCCACGCTTTGCGGGCCCGAAGCGGATAGCGTCCCCACCCACAGCTCCCCCCCTGTGGTGTCGAAGAAGTGCCACGCCTGCCACGCTTTGCGAGCCCGAAACAGATAGCGTCCCCACCCACAGCTCTCCCCTGTGGTGTCGTGGAAGTGCCACGCCCGCCACGCTTTGCGAGCCCGAAACGGATAGCGTCCCCACCCACAGCCATCCCCCTGTGGTGTCGAGGAAGTGCCACGCCTGCCACGCTTTGCGGGCCCGAAACGGATAGCGTCCCCACCCACAGCTCCCCCCCTGTGGAGTCGAGGAAGTGCCACGCCTGCCACGCTTTGCGAGCCCGAAACGGATAGCGCCCCACCCACAGCTCCCCCCCTGTGGTGTCGAGGAAGTGCCACGCCTGCCACGCTTTGCGAGCCCGAAACGGATAGCGTCCCCACCCACAGCTCCCCCCCTGTGGTGTCGAGGAAGTGCCACGCCTGCAACGCCCTGGGCCCCCAGTGGTGCCGAGAAAATGCAGCGCCTGCCACGCTCTGCGAGCGTGTCAAGCTGAGCTGAGCCGAGCTGTGCTGTGCTGTGCTGAGCCGTGCTGGGCTGTGCTGAGCTGTGCTGAGTTGAGCCGAGCTGTGCTGTGCTGAGCTGAGCTGAGCTGTGCTGTGCTGTGCTGCGCTGTGCTGTGTGCTGGGCTGAGCTGTGTGCTGTGCTGAGCTGAGCTGAGCTGTGCTGTTCTGTGCTGTGATGTGCTGTGCTGTGCTGTGCTGTACGAAGAGTGAGGTGTGTGTGTGTGTGTGCGTGTGTGTGTGTGTGTGTGTGCGTGTGTGTGTGTGTGTGTGTGTGTGCGCGTGCGAGCGTCGCGGGTGCGGCAGGGAAGAAAACCAGAACCCCACGAAGCATGTGGGGAACAACTGTTGCACTGGTATTCTGGACGACGACATGACACCCATATAATGAGAAACAACACAGGGATGACACCTGTCCTCCCGAAAACCGCTGGATAAAAAATAGTTCGCTAGCATTCTGGACGCCAGCAAAAGGGCCGTACAATGTGAGACAGCAAACAAATGACACGCATCACTCCGAAAGCCGTGCAGGAACAACAACCGATTGTTTAACTCATATCCTGGACGCCCGCATGGAGCCACACAGTGTGAGACATCACAAGGGTGACACGTGTCACCCCGAAAACCGTGATAACACCCAATTGTTTCACGCTCGCATGGGGCGACACAGTGTGAAATAACACAAAGGTGACAGTACCACCCACGCCAAAAAACCGTTTGAGGGAAAACAGCTAATTTGTTTCACTCGATTTCAAAAGGATCAAGCCCGAGGTCGTAGATGAGGATTTTGACAAATCTGGGGCCACCCCGAATGATTCGTACAGATTGGAACCCAGATCCCCAGGGACGCCCGTAGAATTCATAAGGATCCGATCCCAGATGTCTAAAGATTCCATTGGCATTTCAAAGGATCTGAACCCAAACCCTTGAAGAATGCTGCCTGGTGAATTTCCCGGATCTGAACCCAGATCCCTATGGATTCCCTGGGCTTTCCCACGAATCTGAACGTGGAGATCCCTGGGCCCCCCCGACGGATTTCCGCGGATCTGAACCCAAATGCCATGGGGACATTCAAAAATCCGAACCCAGATCCCTGGGGGCCACCCAAGCATTCTTTAACTGGATCCACGGTGCGATTTGCCAAACAAATCACGAAAACAGTACTAAACAGGATGAGAACGTGCGAGAAATACCACATGAAAAATCCGCAAATAACATGTGAAACAAATCCTCGCATGGCCGTCGCACGTTGGAACGCGAGCAGGCGGTGGCGCACGCGGCGACGGGCAACGGGGACAGGAGGGGCCGAACGAGAAAGGCAAGAGAAGGATGAGGGAGCGGTCGAGTGCAGGGGGCGCTTCGCCCTCTCAGATCACTCGCCTGCCTCGCAGCAGACAGCAAACGAGGCGCGCGACAGTCGGAGGCAACTCGCGCCGCGCACGGGAGCAGCGCGCCCAAAACAGAAGCCACGGCCCGCTCGTCGCCCTCATCGCGGCCGCGCCACGGCGCGGCGAGCAAGCGGGCGAACGCGAGCGGCGTCAGGAACGGCGCTGGGCAGGACGACGCTGCTACGTCCGCCGGGTCGGCGGAGGCGACCGCCGCTTCGTCGCGCGCAACAGCGACGCCCAAGGACCCCGACGTCCGCGGGACCTCCGGCGGCGCCGGCGGTCGCGATCTTGGTCATTTGGCGGGGCGCGCGGCGATGCGTTCCCCGTCGTCTCCCGTCCCCCGGACCCCCAGAGCCTTTGTCGCTTCTCCTCTTCTTGGCCCCCCCCCCTCCTCGCCCCTGACACCCCCATTTCGCCTCTCCCGCCTGCCCCGCCCCTCCCCCACTTCAGTCGCGGCTTCCTCGGATTCGAAGACAGACTCGGCGATCGATCGCCGATCGATCGACGGCCGACGGCCGATCGAACATCGATCGACGGCGGCAGATCGACGATCGATCGATCGACCAGTGGTTCGATTCAGACCCCCGCGCCGCATTCCCCCCGCTGGCGCTAGCGACCCGCGCCTGGAAGACAGCCCCATTCCAAGACCCCCCCCCTCCGACGCGCCCCATCGCTTTCCCGCCCCACCCCCCCGTCGGCGTCACACGGGGGAGCGAACGCAGCGGCGGGAGGCGCGCTTTGGAGGAGTTTATTCGCGCCCGCGCCGACCACTGATCCCTCGCTCTTCAGCCCGGGCGGCGCATCCTGCGACGAGGAGCCTTTGCCTGCGGCGCCCGCCAAATCAGCGACGAAGCCGCGGCCAGGCCCGCCCCAGTGCGTCTCGGCAAGCCACGAGAGGACCTTCTTCTTCGGCGGCAGGAGGCGCCGCCGCGGCCCGCGGGCGGCCGCCGCGTCGTCGCGGGCCTTCGCGCGCGGCGCGCGGAGGCCGACCTTGCCGCAGTAGGTCGCTGGGCTCTTGCCCTGGCCCGGCGCCGACCGCCCCGCGCCCGCTGCCGAAATCTTCCGGGAGACCGCGCCGATGTCCTTCGCGTTGACCTGCGCGGACACCTCCGCGAACTCCTGAACGGGCGGCCCGTGCACCTGCCACGCGCGCGCGGCCGACGCGAAGACCGACCCGAAGCTGGCGCGCTCAGCGGCGCCGCCCACCTCGCTCAGAAATGCCGACTCGGCGTCGGCCAAGTGCCCGATCACGCGAGCCCTCGGCCGCTGCACTGGAACGCCCCATCGCGCAGGATCGGCCAGCGGCGACTGGGCCGCGCACCCCATGGACGCCAGCTGTTGCGCCGCCCTGCGCTGGCCCACCGTCTCCGCCCCGTCCTCGCCCGCCGCGTCCGAGCCCTCCAACGCGACGAGCTCCGGCCTCGTCTGCGACGCGTAGCGCAGCGTGATGGGCGCCGAAGCAGCGCGGTCGACCACGCCGGCCCTCGGGCCCAGGGCGGCCGGCGGCACGCTGGCAAGGGGGAGGCTGACCCCCCCGGCAGCCGGGCAAGAGCTGAGGCAGGTCCCAGCGGCACTCTTCTCGGCACATGCGCCAAAGTGGCATGCACAGCGGCTGCGCGCCTCGCGCAGCGCGTCCATCGACTCCAAGACGTACGCGCGATCAGCCTCCGGCTGCTCTTTCTGGAGCGAAGAACCGCCTCTGCTTGGCCTCGGCGTCCTTCGGGGTGCCCGCCGCGCGCGCGAACGCCACGTGCAGCTTGTATTCCTCCGAGCCCTTCTCTCCCAGCCCGCTAGCCAACGCGTCAAACACTGGGGCACTGAACGCAAACCCAGGGCCCACCGAGCCCACGGACAGGGCTCGCATGCGCTTGGTGGACCTTGACGCTGCCGCAATAGACTCCTGTGGAACGCAGAGTGATACTCGCTGCACGCCGCCTTCGTCGCAGTCCTAGCCGCGAAAACGGCTGCCTCCACAACGCCCGCGGGCGGCCACTGTGGAACCCGCCCTAGGAGCAACTCAGCGTCAATCCCGCTCGGCTGCGACGTCGCGTCCAGGTCGAGGTCTGGGCCCGAGTCCTCCTCTTCATCTGGATACTCCCGGGTATCCGATTATGCTTCTTCCTCTCCCTCGCCTTCGCTATCCGCCAGCGTCGCCGAGGCCGTCTGCCCCGCCGGCGTCGCGCGCCCACTGGAAGGGCCCGCGAGAATCTACGCGCCCGTCGCGGCGCGCTCTGCGGCGCTGGAGGGCTCTGGTTTGAATGGCCGCCCCGACGGCCCCACGAGGCGCCAGCCGCGCCCCCTTCGCCGAGGGCGGGGCAGCGAAGTCCCGGGCCGCAGCCCGCTGCAACTACGCCCTGCGCCCGAAATGGCTGCGGAGCTGCTCGCCCCCCGAGCAGTCCTGGAAGCAGGCGGGCGCGGGAGCGAAGCGCACTCGCCGAGCGACGACGCGATCGTCGGGTCGACTCGAGAACTGAATCTCGCCGATCGCCGACCGGGCCGGGTCGGACTCGGACCCGGGGCCGAGTCGCAGTCTGCCTGGGTCGGACTCGCTCGGGGTTGGGTCGGACAATCGAGTCGGGGTCGAATGATCGGAGTCGGACTCGGAGTCGACTCGAGTCGGAATCGGACGGCGCAGTCGAGTCGCAGTCGGAGCCCGACGTCGGAGTCGGAGTCGGAATCAACTCGAGTCGTCGGAGGCGGAATCGGGGTCGGAGTCGAATCTGCGTCGGGGCCGAACAGATAGCGCCCGCGTTTCCTCTGTCACGCGCGCGTTGGAGTAGGATGCCCCTGCCCACTCTCCAAAGTTTGTGAAACCGTCGCCCCGACGAGCCCCTCGACCGCAGGCAACGCGCGCCAGTCCCCGAGCCGCGCCGCTGCTATCATCGCGCCTGAAATCGGCGCGCTCTGCAGCGTCCAATTTAAAAGTCAAGCGCCAAGCCGAAATGATGCGGTCGGGGTGGAGGGGGCGCGCTGGCCAGAGGGACTGGTGCCGCGCCGAAATACAGCGGCCGGGGCGGAGGGGGCGCGCTGGCTGGCGGGGCCCGTGCCGAGGGGGCGCGCTGCGCTGTCCGTTGGGGGAGGGATGCGAAGGGCCGATTGGGCTGCTTCGGCATGGCTGCTTTAGAAAGTGGATGCAGAGGGGGCGCGCTGGGCGGCGGGGGCCTCGGAACTGCGGTTGGGGCAGAGGGGGCGCGCTGGGGTCGAGGCGGAGGGGCTGGCTGCGCGGGGGTCGGAGGGCAACGGTGCCGCGCCAGCTGGTGGGGGAGAGGGGGCGACGGCGCGCCGAAATAAAACGGTCGGGGCGGAGGGGTCGGGCTGGCTTGGCCGGCGGGACCGGTGCGCGTCGAAGTAAAGCTGTCGAGGCAGAGGAGGCGCGCTGGGGCCGAGGCGGACGAGCTGGCTGCGCGGGGGCTGCGAGAGGGGGCGATGCCGTTCCGAGATAACGCAGTTGGTGGGAGAAGGGCGCTGGCTGGCGGGGCCGGCGCCACGCCGAAATAAAGCGGTCGGGGCGGAGGGGGCTGGCTGGTGGGGCCGGCGCCACGCCGGAATAAAATAATCGAGGCGGAAGCGCGCTGGTCGGTGGGGCCGTTGCCGCGCCGCAATGAAGCGGCTGGGGCGGAGAGGGCGCGCTGGCTGGCGGGGCTAGCGCCTTGCCGAAATATCGAGGTCGGGGCCGAGGGGGCGCGCTGGCTGGCGGGGCCAGCGCCGTGCCGAAATCGGGCGGTCGGGGCGGAGGGGTCGCGCTGGCTGGCGGGGCCGGCGCCGAGGGGGCGCGCTGGCCAGCGGGCCGGCTGCGCTGGCTGGCGGGGGAGGGATGCGGAGGGCCGGGGGGCTGCTTCGGCATGGCTGCTTTAGAGAGCCGATGCGGAGGGGGCGCGCTGGGAGGTGGGGGCCTAGGGGCTGCGTCGACCAATGCCGTGCCGAAATAAAGTCGCCGCAGCTCTCGACACCCTGTGCAAAACAACAAGTGGCACGCGTGCCCTGGCTCTTGCACAAAGGAGCTGCGAAGGACAAGAGGCCCCCGCCTCGGTCTTCTAGGAGGGGGTTCGGTCGGTGTAGATCTTCATCCCGGATGCAGTTTTGATAAGAGTGGGGTCCGAAAGAACTCCTGGGGTGTAGGCCACAGGTCTGCTGTCTGGACGAGGACGACGACGAACAACGAAGCACGAACCACGAAAATAAAGGGTCGGGGGCGAGGGGGGCTGGGGCCAGGGCCGCGGGAGCCGCAAGGGGGTGGAGGCGAGGGGAAGCTGGGGCCAGGGCCAAGGGGGGGCAGAGCCAGGGGAGGGAGGCGAGGACGACGACGAACCACGAACCACGAACCACGAAAATCAAGGGTCCGGAGCGAGGGGGGCTGAGGCCAGGGCCAGGGGGGCCAGAGCCAAGGGAAGGGCGAAGGAAAGCTGGGGCCGGGGACAGGGGGGCCAGAGCCAAGGGGGGCGAGGGGAAGCTGGGGCCAGGGCCAGGAGGGCCAGAGCCAGAGGAGGGGGGCGAGGACGACGACGAACCACGAACCACGAACCACGAAAATCAAGGGTCCGGAGCGAGGGGGGCTGGGGCCAGGGCCAGGGGGGCCAGAGCCAGGGGGGGGGACGAGGGGAAGCTGGGGCCAGGGCCAGGGAGCCGTAGCCAGGGGGGGGGGCGAGGACGACGACGAACCACGAACCACGAAATTAAAGAGTCCGGGGCAAGGGGAGCTGAGGCCAGGGCCAAGGGGGCCAGAGCCCCGGGGGGAGGCGAGGGGAAGCTGGGGCCAGGGCCAGGGGGGCCAGAGCCAAGGGGGGTCGAACCACGAAAATAAAAAGTCTGGGGCGAGGAGAGCTGGGGCCAAGGCCAGGGGGGCCAGAGCCCCGGGGGGAGGCGAGGGGAAGCTGGGGCAGGGCCAGGGGGGCCAAAGCCAAGGGGTGCGAGGGGAAGCTGGGGCCAGGGCCAGGAGGGCCAGAGCCAGGGGAGGGGGGCGAGGACGACGACAAACCACGAACCACGAACCACGAAAATCAAGGGTCTGGAGCGAGGGGGGCTGGGGCCAGGGCCAGGGGGGCCAGAGCCAGGGGGGGGGACGAGGGGAAGCTGGGGCCAGGGCCAGGGAGCCGGAGCCAGGGGGGGGGGGGGGGCGAGGGCGACGACGAACCACGAACCACGAACCACGAAAATCAAGGGTCCGGAGCGAGGGGGGCTGAGGCCAGGGCCAAGGGGGCCAGAGCCAGGGAGGGAGACGAGGGGAAGCGGGGGCCAGGGCCAGGGGGGCCAGAGCCAAGGGGGGTCGAACCACGAACCACGAACCACGAAAACAAAGCGTCCGGGGCGAGGAGGGCCGGGGCCAAGGCCAGGGGGGTCGGAGCCAAGGGAGGGGCCGAGGGGGAGCTGGGGCCAGGGCCAGGGGGGCCAGAGCCAAGGGGGGCGAGGGGAAGCTGGGGCCAGGGCCATAAGGGCCAGAGCCAGGGGAGGGGGGCGAGGACGACGACGAACCACGAACCACGAAGCACGAAAATCAAGGGTCTGGAGCGAGAGGGGCTGGGGCCAGGGCCAGGGGGGCCAGAGCCAGGGGGGGAGACGAGGGGAAGCTGGGGCCAGGGCCAGGGAGCCGGAGCCAGGGGGGGGGGCGAGGACGACGACGAACCACGAACCACGAACCACGAAATTAAAGAGTCCGGGGCAAGGGGGGCTGAGGCCAGGGCCAAGGGGGCCAGAGCCAGGGGGGAGGCGAGGGGAAGCTGGGGCCAGGGCCAGGGGGGCAAGAGCCAAGGGGGGTCGAACCACGAACCACGAACCACGAAAATAAAGAGTCTGGGGCGAGGAGAGCTGGGGCCAAGGCCAGGGGGGCCAGAGCCAAGGGGGGGGTCGAGGGGGAGCTGGGGCCAGGGCCAGGGGGGCCAGAGCCAGGGGGGGAGACGAGGGGAAGCTGGGGCCAGGGCCAGGGAGCCGGAGCCAGGGGGGGGGGCGAGGACGACGACGAACCACGAACCACGAACCACGAACCACGAAAACAAAGAGTCCGGGGCGAGGGGGGCTGAGGCCAGGGCCAAGGGGGCCAGAGCCAAGGGGGGAGGCGAGGAGGGCTGGGGCCAGGGCCAGGGGAGCCAGTGCCCAGGAAGGGGGCGAGGGGAAGCTGGGGCCAGGGCCAGGGGGGCTGAAGCCAGAGCCAGGAGGGGGGGCGAGGACGACGAGGGACCACGAACCACGAACCACGAAAATAAAGAGGTCCGGGGCGAGGGGGGCTGAGGCCAGGGCCAAGGGGGCCAGAGCGGGGCGAGGGGGGCTGAGGCCAGGGCCAGGGGGGCCAGAGCCAGGAGGGGGCGAGGGGGAGCTGAGGTCAGGGCCAGGAGAAGCCGACAACGACGACAGAGTCAAGGGGGGGGGCGAGGACGACGACGACGAACCACGAACCACGAAAATAAAGAGTCTGGGGCGAGGGGGGCTGGGGCCAGGCCAGGGGGGCCGGAGCCAGGAGGGGAGACGAGGGGAAGCTGGGGCCAGGGCCAGGGCCAGGGGGGGGGGGCGAGGACGACGACGAACCACGAACCACGAACCACGAAAATAAAGGGTCCGGGGCGAGGAGGGCTGAGGCCAGGGCCACGGGGGCCAGAGCACGGGGCGAGGGGGCTGAGGCCAGGGCCAGGGAAGCCAGAGCCAAGGGGGGGGGCGAGGGGAAGCTGAGGCCAGGGCCAGGAGAAGCCGACGAAGACGACGAACCACGGACCACGAAAATAAAGAGGTCCGAGCTCTAGAGCACAACTGTGCAAGAGAATAAAGAGGTCCGAGGGGCGAGGGGGGCTGAGGCCAGGGCCAGGGGGGCCAGAGCCAGGGGGCGGGGGCGAGGGGAAGCTGGGGCCAGGGCGAGGGGGGCTGAGGCCAGGGCCAAGGGGGCCAGAGCCAAGGGGAGGCGAGGGGGGGGGAGGGGAAGCTGGGGAGGGGGACTGGAGCCAAGGGGTGCGAGGGGAAGCTGGGGCCAGGGCCAGGGGGGCCAGAGCCAAGGGGGGGAAGGCGAGGACGAACCACGAACCACGAACCACGAAAATAAAGGGTCCGGAGCGAGGCCAGGGCGCTGAGGCCAGGGCCAGGGGGGTCGGAGCCAAGGGGAGGACGAGGGGAAGCTGGGGCCAGGGCCAGGGGAAGCCGAGGACGAACCACGAGCCACGAACCACGAACCACGAAAATAAAGAGGTCCGAGCTCTAGAGCACACCTTTGCAAGAGAATCAATGTTCACCTTCCCCCCGCCGCCTGCAAGCAACCGCCACAGAGCGGGGCGGCTGGGCGGCGATAGCGCACGGCGCCACATTCAGGGTCACCTTCTTCTTTATCGGGCAGGCGCGCATGGCGCAGCGCGATGGCGAGCGCCGCGCTGCTCGCGCGTTCATCGGCGTCACGGGCGCCTGCCCAGGCTTCGGCCTCCAGCCGACGGAAGGAATCGAGCCTTTCACGGCGGCCCTCCGCGACCGCTTCACGGACGAGATGATCGGCCAGGTGCGCTTCCTGCTCACCGACTCGCCCAGCGAGGGCTTCCCGAAGGCGCTGCCCAACGGCCTCGCGCGCGCCGAGGACGCCATGCGCCTGGTGTTCCGCGTGGGGCATTGCTTGGGGCAGAAGCGGAATTCCTGCTCTCGCGCTATCTTGGCGACCCATGAGAAGTTCCTAATCGCGGCGCCAGGGGCGCCGACCACCGACGACCTCTACCACGGCAGCAACGGCGGCGCGGACATCTGGGACGCACCGAATAGCAATAACGCTGTTCCAGTCAAAAGTGGTGGGGTCACCTCCGTCAGGAATCGGCTTGGCGTATATCTCGATTCTGTTTTTCTGTGGGTCAATATGCTTCTGGAACGCACGAATAATGAATATCGGATAGTAGTCGTTCCAATCGGTGTATCCATCATTTTCACAGTCTTTCTTGAAATGTGCCACTGCCGCTTCCATGGATGGCCCATTGTGTCTTTCTTTGCGATCTCGGAATTTCCATTCGACCATTTCTTTAAATGATTTCCAATTGCTTGGAATCTTCCAATCATTCTTTGTTGTTTTGTCCCAGATATTAATACGTCTGTCATGAAATTGGTTGATCCAAAACTTTTTATAGTGAATCTCGTGGCGTAACATAGTCGTGACGTCTTTGCTCATGTATCTGTTTGTTCCCAGCCATTCTTCATCAATTAGCTCAGGGCCATAACGTACATCGTCGTAATGTGGCAATGGTATCCATTTCCACTCTGGGAAACAACCAGATTGTGCGATGTCAGGCGCATGAGCAATTACACTATCATCATGCAGTCGCTGCTCGTACCACTCCTGGTCTTCGATGCAGGCAAATCCATTGGTCGCTTTCGTGCCCCGCAACATTGGGCACATGTATGGATGGTCATCTTTGACGCCTGCCTGTAGCTTCCATTCGCGAATAGTGCATGAGTTGTCGAAGATCCCGAGCTTGCTGGCATCCTCGTGCATGGAACGCTCACAGCTGTCCTGCCATGACAATATATTCATCTCATGTGGAGAAGGCTCCTCCTCGGCAGGAGTTGCCTCCAGCTCCATTGCCTCGAGGTCGGTGCCGTCATCAGGGATCGGTACCGCCTCAGCTTTTGGGAGCTGATCTGCTGGTTGTTGTTCTGCTTTAGGCTCTGGAGTCGATGGTTGCGACGCTTTGATCGATTGCGGTCCAGGTTGCAGTGGATCAGGCAATGGGCCTGGTGGGGCTGGCTGTGCTATGTCGTCAGCTGCCTTCCATACGGATGTAGGAACATTAGGGTCATGACCCAAAGCAACTCGATCCAGTGCATTCTGTTTGAAGAATGTTTTGCATGCCTCAATGTTCTTCTCGTTCTCGGCAGCTGGGCCGATGCGGTGAGAAGACAATCTGTTTTCTTCTGCAATGAGTCTTGATTTGGTCGCATTATCGTCTCCATCCAAGTCTTTGATCTGATGTAAGAATTGCTCGAATACAACCCAAGTAACTGCATGTGCATCTTCAACAGTTTTGACGATCTTGGGTTCGAGAAGTTCATCTTTCTCAAGAGAATGCCAAGATGCCCAAGCCCCAGGGTATTCTTTGATCAACAGCATAAGGTACTGGAATAAGTCGTTGTGTGCCATAACCCATGGATCATTATCAGGAAGGGTTTGGTCAGGATCGCTAGGGTCCGTTGCTGGCGTACGTGTAGACCTCCCAGGAGTCGGCTCAGTCGTGTCGCCTGTCTCGGCAGGCAGTGATGCCGGCAATGTGCCCTCGGCACATGATGCCATCCACGCACAATGAGCCATCTCGTTTGCCGTCTGTGTCATCAACGTTGTGAGGCTGAGGTCTCTTTTCCATTCGTTTGTCAACTTTTCTCTGAAGTCGAGGGCTGCCATGACTTCTTTGGCCTGCGTGTAGGCCTGGTTGTCCGTGACAGAAGTCAGCAATGGCGGCCTGAATGGATATGGCTGAGAAGGAAGAGACTGTATCAATGCGCAAAAATTGCGATAGCATGCTGCGTCGCAGAATTGCGTTGTAAACATTGCCATGTTATGGTTGTTCTGTTTGGCGTGCCAAGCCTGTGGGGTAACCCTGTCGCACGTATCCACCCAATGGTCGGATGGAAGAACAGTGATACCACGGTTCTGCATGATAGTGATCAAGTCGCTCGTGTGGTGATCAAAGTTCGGGTGTACGCCCCATTGCGCTGCTTTTCCAGGTCCCATGACCGTGGGGCAGCGGAAATACTGCATCACATCGACAAAACGTGATACGTCCACGAGCACGTGCACGGGCATGAGCGTCGGGACGCCGCCCTCACATTCCATCTTTTGGAGCTCGTGTACGTTGGTAGGAGCACGACTGTGATGTCGGCGCATGTCGATGGTGTTCTGTCCAGGATTGGCACATGCGATGTCGTTCGCACTCCATACTACCATGGCATTGAGTCCCCTGTGATAGTGTCTTTGTTTTATGGATGATGGGAAATCATTGGCCCAGTATTCCCAGATGGTCTCGTTCAGCTCGCGCCACTTCTTGATGGAAGCGTTGTCGCTTTGAAACATGAGGCCTCTGGCTTCGCGGATCTTCCTGATCATATTGCGCTGCTCAAGAGTGTTCTCAAACTGATTGTTGAGAAGAGCGTTGATACGGCTTTCCTCTTTCTCGAAACGTTGCTTGCGTAGTTCCTCCATTCCGTATCGTACGCCTTCATAACCAGCTTCAGGCAAGAGAACGCAATCTTGACCAATCGGCGTATCATTCTGTCTGAACCATTCCCTGTAATTGCCGAAAGAGAATGCCCACATCATGATGTCGTCGCGGATCATGGTCGACAGGTGCTCAAGAGTAGCGCCACCCATGTATTCCGCGCGGTTAAGGCACGGCATGAATAGCGGTACAAGAGCAGTATTTGATGCTTTGGCGAGGTCGATTCTCTTCTGGGCAGCGTTGAGCTCGTCGATGCCGAAAGTGGGGTACTTCTTGTGTTTTGCACCCTTAGCCCCTTTCTTCGGATGCATGATCCATGTTGAATCAGTGTACAAGTTGGTCCATTTGTACGCATGACCCGATGGCCCAAATGCATGATGTAATAGTAGTCCCAAGTCCTCTTGTACGAGGGAGTGCCACCCACTGTCTGACAATAGGGTAGAAACCAAGCGACCACCACAGAAAGCACTGTATTTTGCGTGGTCCAGCTCAAATGGGTCAACATCATTGCCAGGAGTCATGCCAGGGTCATTCGAACCCATGTGGTCAGCAGCGTCGCCGAAGAAGTCGTTGCCCTCGTTGTATGGTGTCCAACGATAGGTACGCTCTGTATCTTGTGGATCATCCAATATCGCCACCCAACCATTCGGATGGTCGGATGGTGTTGCCACCGTCTTGGAGTTTGATCCGATACTTCCAAAGCCTCCGCGCGCAGTCAACCATGTAGTAAGCTTGCGGCGGAACTTCTTTGTTTGGGTAAGGTCGGAAAAAGCTCTCGTGTTGGTGACCAAGTTATCCTCGACGATATGACCGATGTGTCCAGATGTATCCGATGTCCTGGCGATGCCAGGTGGACGAGTAGGTAGCTTGGCCATTGCACGATCAATTTTAGGAGCATAGCATGGCGTTACCAATCCATTCTGGTATACATCGGATGGTGCACTCAGACCATTGTTGTAATAGTTTTGCGCGTCCGTAACGCTGTCCTCGGTGTATTGCCCCAGAACTGCACTGCCAATTTTGGACCAATCGTTGTGAATCATCATCCACTCCGTCTTCAGTATCATTGTAGTAAAGTTCGATGGTGGACATTTGCGGTCTGATCCTGGGATCGTCGCATTCAAATGATCATGTAGTCCACGAGCACTGTCTTGTACTGAAGGGTTACGATTGAAAAGGCTGGAAATCATACACATAGCACGCATGAATGATAGCCACGGCGTAGCTGTGAACGTGTTGTACTCATAGTTGGCGTTGCCGCCGACGGATCCACTCTCGGTGCTGGCCCATTTCTTAGCCTCGACGGACGCGAAGCGGGCAAGTTCACGGATAGAAGACTCGTCGGGTACGCGGAGATCAAATTCTCCGCTCCGATCGGCACGCCGTTGATGTATGTATATGTAACCATCTTCGGGATCACGAGGACGACCAGTTTGAGCGTGGTACGCGAAGCCCACGCGGTCATCGCCCCTGGCGTTCGGGTCGTACTCCTTGTCGTAGCCGATGGGCCAGCCGACGAGGTTGAGCGGCTGTGCCTGATCCATCTCGTGGATGGAGGGGTCGGGATTAGAACCGATCTCACTTATGTTCGCCTCGCAAGCGGCAAACAGGATGCTTGTAAGCTTTGTAGCTCGAGTCGTAAAATTGCTGCGGTGTGAACGAATAATCAATGTCCTAACTCTCTCTGCATCTCGTTGAGGTGAGGGAGGATGGCGAGGATGTCTACCGTGCGATGAACGTGCGCGTGAACGAGGTGTGCGCGACGCAGTATCTGCGGCTGGTACGCCATAGTGGTACATGCATGCACATAGTCCCTCATGGTTAGCTTGCCCAACACACTGAAATCCGCATTCTGATCCTACCTCGCCCCATCTTTCTTTTTCCGTCAGCAATATCTTGCATATTTCTGGGCATCCATTCAATTTAGGAGGTTCCGCTTCATGAGGTGAACCGTCGGGCCTCCGAGGCCCTCGTATCGGCGGACATTGTATCGGAGGAACAGGAAAAATAAGCGAGTGTTCCAAGAGGTCCTTCCAAAGGTCTGCTTTCTTGGTCTCGAAATGTTTGGTCATCATATCTGCGATCTGCTCTTTGTTCCTACATATTCAAGCTCGATATGTTCAATTTGGCATGTTTCGCATATCCAATCCAGATTGATACGATGAGTACGATGAAGATGACGAAGTGCTGGTGTACGTCCCTTTTGGACAATTTTGATAACGGCCTGGTTATCCTCCAGGACGATAAGTCGCACTTTCGGTGCACTGATCTCTGTAGCTGGCTCTGGATCCACGTGTAGTACGGTACCTTCATGGGATATTGTACGTCTCTTTGGAGTCGTAGGCAAATCCGTATTTAGCGGTAGTTGCCTACGGCTAGGAGAAGATCCCCGGGCAGGGGGTGCCTTGCGAGGCGATGGTTTACGCTTCTTTTTGGCTGCCAATGTAGGACACATCGCCGGGTCAACGTGTCGATGGCAACTCAGGCATGTATTCTTCTCTTTGCATGTTTTGGCAACTCCCACCACGGCTTCCCAGAATGATAGTAGTGGTAACCCTTCCAGTCGTAGTGCGGAATCGAGAGCAACGATCTCCGATTCAGTAGATGAATGTGAAACAACCGTTTGTTTCTTACATACAGCGTTGACTGGAAAGAACGTATTGGGTCCAACAAGCGCAGCAAAAACACCGGTAGTGGATTTGGATGGATGTAATGCAATCAGCGAACGAGGCGTCAGTGAAGAGCATGATGGATAACTTGTCTGACGAATCGCCTATCCATCCGTGTAAGCAATGTGTACGCGTCGTTTTGATGTAGCATATCAACCGATGTAGACGTTTGTCACATGTAGTATTCCATTTGGTAATTTCTCTGGCCAACATACATACCGGATGTAGAAGATCGAAACGACAGCAACGTGCCAAGTACAGGATCTTCATTAGAACACTTGCCGCGTCCTGGCCGAGAACGCCCTCGTCTGAATAGTCGGACTCAGTGAAGGAGGTGTCCTCTATGCCAGGGGTCTCTGCGTCGGGTAGATCATGGTATGTGGCGGGAATGGTGTTGGTAGAAGTTGTGTCGACCGACTTTGCTGGGCTGGATGATCTTGTCCGCGCGTTGAGCACACTAGTAAGTCTGGCGACCGACCCGGAGGAGGATGGCGATTTGGATCGCGAAGCCCTCGGCGAGTCTGATCGTTTCCGACGTGACCCTGTTCCCTGGGCGCGCTTGGAGGCGCATTCCAGGTACCGCTCAATGCACTGATCTGTAAAACCAAGCATGTCATGTCGAATACCACGAACGTGTTTTGCCGTATTGTATTATTTCTCATTGTGTGCAGGTAGCATAGGGCGTATTGTGGACATTCTTTTGTCGAAGATGCTCTGCGGTACATCATATGCTTGTTGTCCACAACCCAAATATTGTGAGTATGGAGTAGGTGGATCCAAATCGATACCGCTTTTACGAATATAATCCCAGCCAGTCTGTAGATTATGAGCTGGGCCGGCCAATTTAAAATCGTCCACATATACTGAAAGTATCAGTCCCAGTTTGTTGTGTCTCCATACACATTCCCATCCTGAAATAGGCTCGAAACCGACGCTTTCCAAGCATGTACGGCATTTTCGTTCCCAAAAGACACCTGCGAGAGGGTGTCCGTATAGTGCCAATCGCAATCGGCACACTGGGTTATTGTATTTTGACCATGATGTCGGTTGTCGCCATTTAGGTATAGTAATCCAAGTATCAACTGGATCAATTCGTCCGTCGCCGTATAATAGTGCCTGCGTGTAAGCTCCAGGTGCGTCACTTTGCTCTCCCGCATATTGCGGTAATGACGCAGTAGCATCGCAAAGTTTGGAAGCCTCTATATGCGAAGCACTGGAAGCGGCGTCGGCGAATATGGCGGCCAAACCAGTTTCGTCTTTGCCTGTATTGCCCTGAACCACCACTCTGCCCTTGAATTTACGTAGATCAGGAGGAAGTTCCTCATGTTTGACTGAAGATAACTCCAAGATATTGAAGAAATGCACCTTTGTTCCATTGCGGATAGCTTGTGACTCAATATCAGCTTTTTCTGCAACGGTCTCCAACATCCATGTTTGTTTCTTTTCCAATCTCTCGCATTCTTTTCGTAGGGCTTCTTGTGCACGTGGTTCTGCGGCAACTTCTTTCTTACTCAGGTTTCTGGTAACTAATGCTGGGCGTGACCATGTCGAATCTGGTATTTTATCTCTGTGTGCCGGCATGTAGTTGGTCTCACGTGGCATGGTTGGTATTGCTACCGACTGGGTGAACTTGCGTATGAGCGGGTTCAAAGTCCCAAAGTCGGTTCCCTCATTATCCACAAATACCAAAGCACGTTCTTCTCCATCGTGCTGTTGTGGTAATTGACGGTAGTATAGTACAGTGGTAATGTCACGTGGCCCACCAGGTAATTTGGCATACAGTATTTCTTTGTTTGTCACGCCTTTGACATTCTCATCGCGGATGACGTCGCCATTGTCAGTGTCGTATGTAATCCGTCGTTCCACAGTATTCCATGTGGGTCCGCCTGATGTAGTAGTACGGAAATTGTTGACCTGTTTATCCTGTCTTGTCCACACTCTCAATGCAGCACGATCACGAATCTCACGGGCTCGTTTAACGTCGTTGGCGTAATCGATCTCTTTCTTTTGCTGTCCACGGGAAAGTGTTTTCCAATGCTCGGGAAGAACGTGATCAGGACGTGTAGTAGTCTGCACACGTGTCTCGCGTCCACGAACCACCATCTTGCCGTCTGGCGTCATTTTTGGAAGCTCATAGAACTGCATCGTGCCTGTCCACGGCTCGCTCAGCTCCCTGTGGTCGTTGGCGCTAACACCATCCCAAACATCGCGGAAGTTACTTTCGCCTTCGAAAGTAGAAGTCGTTTTGAAATCTCGTGTCACGTCGAGTTGGTCAACAGGTACCGGTATATTCATGACGTCGTCCGTTGGGATGAATAATTTCTTTCTTGGGGTACGAATGTGTCTGATGACGCATTATCCACGCTGTTCCCAGTAGTCTGGCTCCGGCGCTGGTGCAGCAACTTCAGAAGCCGATGTCTGGATATCAATAGCGTTATCTTCCGTTGTCATCATAGACGGATCATCCCATTCTTTAGGGTAAGAAAGTGGAGGATCAGGCATTGGCTTGTCACCCAAGGGGCGAGAAGTAGATGCCTTCACCTCGTCGTGTGCCCCAGGGTTATGATGTCGCAGAGTACCATCTTTCACGGGGTAGGTGAACTTGCCATCAGGAATGATGATGTCTTTGACTCTGTGCACATGACACAGATCACCATCAGGATTCTTGGCGTATGTAGCCGTGTCCAAAACAAGGTAGTCACCTGACCATCGTCCACCAGAGTGTAAGTGGTATCCCATGAATAACCCTTCCCGAGTATTTTCTTTAAACTTTGCAGTCTCGTCGTTAATCTCGGGGTTGAGGCATTTCCAAAATATCCGAGCACCGAATGGTATGCAGTGCCCAGGGAAGCTTTCACCAAATCTTATTTCATGAGCTGTCTTTTCTGCATGCTCCTCGTTGAGGGCAGCGACGCCCGTGGATGTATGCACAAAGTTGTGTCCACAGCAAAAGGCTTGCATGGCCTCTTTCCACAATTCGTGTCCCAGACCAGACATATGTAACACAGCTCTGGTACCAAGAATGACTATTTTGACAACGCGCTCAATCAATCCATTTGTCTGTGGACGATGTGGCGTACTCGTGTCGTGTCTCCATCCCAGTTGGCGGCAAGCTTTCTGAAGCTCTCCAGAGTTGTCTGTGCAGATATGCTTCGCCTCATCGTTCGCGGCGATGAACTGTTGAAAGGATGCCTTTGTAGTAGCTGCGTCTTTGTGTAGCGCTGGGTAGGCCATGAATGTGCCAGTATATCTGTCAAGGACAACAAGTGCATATTTGTCGCCATGTTTGTCCGCGGCATCGTCTTTGGCCAGTACGATATGGTCGGCAGTTAGAGCCTCACCGAACTTCTTCGGGACAAAAGCCTCGTAGGCGTTATCTTCTTCGGTGGGGTCTGCCGGTGGATGTGGTTTGCGCTGTCGTCTACACGGGGCATTCTGTGCCATCGTACGAGAACAGATCTCACAGTCAGGATGTTTTGGGCTGTGAGTCATGTAATGCATCGGGTCGATCGGTTTCTTTTGTCTGTTGGGTAGAACTCGATCGTTGTCTGGATGCGTTCGTGTGGGTGTCTCTGTCGGTATGTCGTTGTCTGCTTGAGCTATATCGAACCCCCCGCATTGTGGAGGAGAACACTGCGTCTGAGACGTAGGCGAGTCGGTGGTCGTGTCCACGTTGGTCTCGTCTGTTCTTGTGTCGGGAGGTTCTTCGACCGTGATGGTCCGTGCTCCTCCTCCCTCTCCGACATGTGGTCTCTTGGGGCAGGTCCCTATGTGGGGTCGTAGCTCGTCTGCAATGGTTGGTTGCTCTGTAGTTTTGCAGCGCCAACAAATGTCGTCACAGCGGGCGGATGAACGCTTTCGCTGACGACGGCGGGGCGCTGACGAAGTGCATAAACGTGGTGGTGGTATCCGTGTTAAGTCGTCGAGTCGTAACTCTGGTACTCGATTGTTGACTGGAATCTTATACCATTGGCCCCCCGGATCCTGAAGCATGTAGCCCAGCTCAGGATCCCAAAGCTGTCGAAAGCCATCAACCTCAATCAATTTTCCAACTGATAGTAATGATGGGCAGTCTGGTAAAGCAAGGGCTGAACTATGCAGTCCAACTTCGGGTAGCCGTATGTCGTAGTGCTCGTTGACGGTACGATCACCATTTGCAGTTTCCAGAATATGCTCTTCGCGAATAGATATGCGATCCGACTCGGTCTGCGTAAGTTCATGTTTTCCCTGAATATGATGGGCAGAGCCACTGTCAAGAACCCAAGACCTTGTCAATGCTGCAGTCGAACGTGGAGTGTCGACTTGCTTTGTCGTTGTTGTCGTCTGGGCAGTCTTTGATGACTGCTTGACAGTGTCGTCATGCTTTCGGATCGCAGTTGGTGTGGCCACCGACTCTTTGTTGTGTCGGTAGTCGTACAGTTCGTCGTACCATAGTTGTGCCTCTTTTTGACATTCTCGTAAGGCCTCTGCACTATCATCCCACCATTTTTGTGGTAATGGATCTGGTACTTTGACGATGTCACCCTCATTCGGCAGCTCTTTCCATCTGTCCAGTCTGGCTCTGCCAGATATGGTATGGAAGTAGTAGTCCACGTTGCGTACGTCGAAGCGTATCCGACGACGTGTCTTGATAGCTGTCGCTGTGGCCTTAGTGTTGGCCATGAGGGTCTTGCCACGGATGACGTAACTGCGGTCTGAACGACGTGAACGTCTAAAGTTGGCAGGAGAACGTGCTCTAGTGTTGGGTGAACCACGGGACGATCCGCGGCTCGGATACCGCTTGCCACGTCCTTTGTCACTGCCATATGATCTATCACGGCCGCGTGGACTGCCGCGTCCGCCGCCACGATTGTCTCGTCCTCGGGAGGTAGATCTCGAAGATCTGTCGTAACGACTTCTCGATTGGCTGCGAGAGTCGTGGGACCTCCTGGATGTCGAACGGGATCGGTCGTATTGGCGTCGGTTGTCACGTCCCTGTCGTGAATCGCTTGCGTAGCGAAACCCCCCGCGTTGTGAAGATCGTTGGCTTCCTGATCCGCGGGATGGCGATCGGCCACGGCTGTCCTGGCTGGAAGTCCGTGGTCGACTCGGGCTTCGTTCAGGAGTCTTTGCACCAGGTGCAAGATGAGCGTATTTGCATTTGTCGCCTTTTTGTGCACTTGTTCTGTGCGAAAACCTTGCACTGTGCGACGTGCGGGTAGTTACACTTATCACCTCTGGTACATGTGTTGCGCTTGGCAAAATCAAAGCAGAATGGCCTTGATGCTGGCTTTTTGTGATTCGCAGGAGTGGACATGCTACGGCGGGGGTTGCCACCAGCCGTTGATGTTCTGGAAGATTTGTTGTTCTTCCAATCCCTGGAATATGTATGTAAAGCCTTGCACCGTTCACCATTGCGACAATTGCCTTTCTTCCATGCGGCGCACAGGTTGACCTGAGATCGTGTTTCGTGTTCGTACCGTAGCTTGTTTTGATTATTCTCCAATTGTTTAATCTCCAGTATGTCCAGGACACGCTGTCGAAGCCAACCGTAGGTACGATTCGGGTCGCTCATCTTCATGCGCTGGTACTCGTACATGTCTTGTTTCATCCATGCATGTCTACGAATCTGTGTGCGAAATAGCGATTCCAATATCTTTGGATCGGGTACTTCTCGGCATTCCAAGAGTAAGGCGTCCCAATCGGTAATGAAACGTTGCAAATCTTCGTCTCTCATCCTCAGTTCTTTAAGGCGCTCGAAATCGTGCAGGTCGTCGTCGACGTCTGTCACTTTGTAGGACTGTAGGATATGCCAGTATATCTGGCGTCCTTTGAGCATGCGTCCTGCTTTGTGCTCTCTGGTCTCGATGAGCCTGATTTGGTAGCGTAAGTCTGAGGATAAGATGTCGCTCAGAGCGGTTGCGAGTTTGCAATCGATGCTCTCAAAGTCTCCACTGTCTTGTAAATCCTCGAATGTACATTCGGGCTGTTCTGCCACGCATAGGAAGGCGTATGCTTTGGATGGTCGCCCTGAGGCGGCCCCAAAGTTCTTTCGCACTCTTTGCTGCCATTCCAGCAGCTGCGTGATCTTAGGCAAGACAGGTACTCGAACGGTGTCTGACTCCTTGATAGGCGTCGTTGTATGTACCGACACCGCAGACACTGGTTGTGAGGGTATCGGTGCACCGTCGATGGTTGGTTCTGTGCGCACAGGAGACACATGGCGTGTCTGTGCAGAAGCTGCCGCGGAGGCTGCTCCTGGAGATGTACGTCGTTGTTGTCCTGCTGAAGCTTGTGGTGCTTCGGCGGACGCTGCCGTCGGCCTGCGCGGGTCGGCTGCAGGTCGAAGGTGAATGTTGGTGTCGTTAGTGTGGTCGATCAGCTGATTGGTCCAGCTCGTCATGTCTTCTTGTATTTGACCCACCTTTTGGCGTGTGTACTCATCAGTATCCCGAGACCGTTGGGAATACCGATCAAGTCGATGCTCGCATGCTCGGAGACGGGCGCTTTGTGCCTCCACCTCGCTTTCCTGACGCGCGAGATAACTCTCAACGCGTACCTTCGCAGTATCTCTTTCATGAATAACCTGGGAGAGCTCTAACTGCGTGTGGTCCGCCGCCTTCTCAACCTCCTGCAACCTGTCAGCGAGGCGGGCGAAATCGTAAACCGTGGGAGGAGAATCCAGCTGATCAGTCTGGGCTCGTCCGACACGCAACTCTGCCAGGGCGTCCTGTACACCAGGGAAACGCTGCTCTATGTCAGAGATCCGGTTAGCGAGTGGCTGCACGACAGCGTTGGTCGCATCAAGCCTTTGAGTGATGACTCTCTCAGTACGCTGCAACATGTCGATCAGGTTCGACGAGTTTGTGTGTGCTTCGGTACGAAGCGTCGCCGTAGTGTGGTCTAGATAAGATCGAAGATCATTGATCTGAGACTGAACGTCGCCGAGGTCTGTGGCCTCGGTTGGGGTTGGTCGGTTACGGAGCTGGTCGTGGATCTCATCGTGTAAAATCCTGACCGCAGAAATGCCTGTGTCGCGTACGATCACAAGTTGTTGCTCCATCTGCGCGAGATAGTTGCGCAGGTTCTCGACCATCGCCGTTCGTTCACCTGAGTGTGACACCTCACGATCAACCTGGTACTGCAGTTCTCCTATGATGCGACGATCTTCGGCGATCCTGGAATCGATGATCCCTAAGGCGCCGTCAAGATCGCGACGTATGGCTGCAGTATCAGTGGCGTTCGTCTGAACGCTCTGTAGTAGTCCAGAGTATTGGCTGGACACGAAGGTTTCAACCTGGTCTCTGAGCTCAGCTATGTCACCTGCGGCGGACGTCTCCGCCAGCTGGTCGTCTGAGATGGAGAGGTGGGGAGCGTCAGCTTCCCTGTGTCCCCTGTCGCGGGGAGTGCATGGCCTCTGAGAGGCAGTACGCGGGCTCGACCTGCTCTCGCCGTATGGGCCTGGGGCTCCACGGCGGTTGCGCGCGGACGAGCTGCGACTCGGACCATGTGTGTGCGGTGTCTCATCCGATGATACTTTGGGGTGCCGCGTCTGTGGCTGTGCCGACACTGGTCTACTGAGTTCCTCGAAGGTAGCTACGTGCTCCGCCACAGGGACGGTCGCAGGGCTGGGGGTTCCAGCACCTGAGGTCCATCGGCGGTTAGCGCGGAAGCGCCCTGGAGTATCGAGACCGGTAAGGCTTTCGCCTGACGCGGTTGGGATTGCTCCCGACGGGGAAGGGGAGGGAGGATCAAAGGTCGGCGTGTGAAACTCCTTCCTTCCTGTTCCTACTCCTTCTCCTGTCCCCCCGCGGGCGGCGCTGCGGCGAAGTTCAGCAGCTAGACGCGCCTCGGGTCCTCGGGAGCTGGGGGGGGTATCGGGGACACCAACACAGTCCGCATTAATGCTCTCCAACTCGTCACCGAGCCGTCGCACCGTGGGAGAGCTTGGACGCGAAGCCCCAATGGAACCCTTACGGCGCATGCGCCGAAGCGGCTCCATTAGGCTCGCATGCAAGGTCACCGCGGGCGAGTCGGTGAAGGTGAGCGTTAAAGGGCTGATAACCTGTGTATGGGGTTGAAGTACAAGAGTACAGAACCCCTGATCCGTTGGTAGAGAGATGGAGGGATAGATGGATATCTTTCCCTCCCAAGCGATCAAGGTACGATCGCACCAACTCAGTACCTGAGCCCAAACGGCCAGGTGCGGGAGAGGTAAGGATAAGGAGTATATATGAGAGTATTACACGGGTTCCATACAAGAGTATGGGGCGGCCTTTCCAGGCCCGCGCCGAGTGCGTCGCAGAGCTTAAACTGGTCGCGGCGACGTACCCAGACGAGATGGCGAGGAAGAAGTTCAATGGGATTACGGCGTCCCACGTGATCCAGCGCGGGGCGCGACGCGGCCACTTCGGGCACCTCGTGAACAACTCGCTGATCAGGGCCATGGCTGGGGGCTTGCACGTCGCGAGTGGCGCTCTTGGCAACGAGGCCGAGCCTCGGCTCCTGAAGCGCTGGGCCCAGTGTGTGTACCAGCAGCGCCTCGGGCGGCTAGAGATTGCGCAGGAGGTGCGCGGGCTGCGCCACATGCTCGCCAGCGGCTACTATAGCCTCGGGGATGCCTCGCTCCAGAAGCTGACCGACAGGCGGACCGCGCGCATTCATCCCGGGCTCGTCGTCGCAGGCGAGCACGGGCAGGGTGCCGCCGCGGCGGGGGCTGTTGTCGACGACGAGGCGGCGGCTTCTGACGACGAGGCGGCGGCGGCAGACCAGAGGGTGGACCGGGCGCGGCTGAACGCGCCTCGGGCGCGCGCGCCAGCGGCGGCGGCTGAGGGGGCGGGCAGCCCGCGCGACCACGCGTCGCGAGGCGTGGCAGAGGCAGCCGAACACGGGCCTGCACAAACGCCCCGACCGCGGGACAATCAAGCTCGCGGGCCGCGCGCGGGGCAAGACCCAGGTCTCCAGCAGGGCGAACTTGCCGCTCAAGCGCGCGAAGAAGGCGACGTCCAAGACAAGGAAGGACAGCGCAGCCATCATGCAGCGCATCGTGGAGACGCCGAGCCAGCCGCAATACATGCAATTCGGGGGCGCCAGCGCTTAGCGCGACAGCGCACGGGCTCCGGAGCGGGCTTTAGGGATGGCTAGGGGCCTGTTTTTCTAATATCCGCGATAACGGACGTGATCAGGGGGGGAGGTGGCCCCCCCGATCGCATTGCTGCGGGTTTCGGCCTCCCATGGCCCATTTCGAGCCCCCGGGCCCTCGGGAGGAGGAAGATGAGGAAAATGGGAGAGGGAGCAGAGGAAGAGGGAATTGAGGAGGAAATGAAGGAGCATCAGCAGAAGCACGAGCAGGAAGAACAGGGAGGGCGAGCGAGGAAGAAGAGAAACGATACGTGGCCAATTTTACTCAAGCCTCCCAAAGTGGCCCCCGAGGCGACGTACCCAACCCCTGCGCAATGCTGGGCAAGAGAAGTTTGGGACACTTCATAAGGGGGTGGCAACGTGGTGGTGCATTCAATGGAGCTTAAATTCAGCACATCCTCCTCCTCCTCCGCCTCCTCATCCCCCCCCTCCTCCTCCTCCTCCTCCTCCTCCTCCTCCTCCGACTCCGACTCCGCGCCCCCGGCCCAGGGGTGCCGAGGTCTAATATGGATCCGCGGCGGGGGACCACAGTATGGCAATGTCACACATCACAGCCCCCCAGGGATGGCGAGGTCTAATTTGAATCTGCGGCGGCTCCCCACTGTGCTAGAACCCCAGCAAGCCTCGAAAGTAGCGACAGTTTCGAAGATCGCAGCCTCCCAGGGATGGCGAGGTCAAATTTGAATCTGCGGCAGTTACTCACTATGCTGGCACCCCAGCAGGCCTCGAAAGTGGCGACTGCTTCACAGATCGCAGCCCCCCAAGGACGGCGAGGTCAAAATTTGAATCTGCGTAGGACGTCACTATGCTGGACACCCCAGCAGCCCTCGAAAGTGGCGACAGTTTCACAGATCGCAGCTCTTCAGGGATGGCGAAGTCTAATTTGCATCTGTGCAGCACGTCACCATGCTGGACCCCCAGGTCTAATTTGAACCTGCGTAGGACGTCACTATGCTGGACCCACAGCAGCCCTCGAAAGTGGCGACAGTTGCACAGATCGCAGCCCCCCAGGGATGGCACGGTCAAATTTGCATCTGCGTAGCACGTCACTATGCTGGACCCCCATTTCAGCCCTCGAAAGTGGCGACAGTTTCACAGATCGCAGCCCCCCAGGGATGGCGAGGTCAAAATTTGAATCTGCGTAGGACGTCACTATGCTGGACCCCCCAGCAGCCCTCGAAAGTGGCGACAGTTTCACAGATCGCAGCCCCCCAGGGATGGCGAAGTCCAATTTGCATCTGCGTAGCACGTCACGATGCTGGATCCCCAGCAGGCCTCGAAAGTGGCGACCGTTTCACAGATCGCAGCCCCCCAAGGATGGAGAGGTCAAATTTGCATCTGCGTAGCATGTCACTATGCTGGCCCCCACAGCAGCCCTCGATATAGTGGCGACAGTTTCACAGATCACAGCCCCCAGGGATGGCGAGGTCAAATTTGCATCTGCGTAGCACGTCACTATGCTGGACCCCCCAGCAGCCCTCGACAGTGGCGACCGGTTAACAGATCGCAGCCCCCCAGGGATGGCGAGGTCAAAATTTGAATCTGCGTAGGACGTCACTATGCTGGGCCCCCCAACAGCCCTCGAAACTTGCGACCGTTTCACAGATCGCAGCCTCCCCCCCCCGAGGCAAGACACGCGGAGGTAGGAGGGAGGCGGGAAGGAGAAAAGGAAGGACGGAGACCACAGTGCACTATTCAAAACGATTACCCAACCAAGGAGGGGTGGGAGCAAAAACCAATGTTCCTGGCCTTGTGAAGGGTTTGAGAAGCCTCAAGATTGCTCCAAGCTGGCCTAGGAGGGCCCCGAGAGGGCCCCAAGAGCGGCCCGAGAGGGGCCAAAGGGTGCCCAAGAGCGCTCCATCCTGCTCCCTCTCCTGCCTCCCATCCTCCAGACCTTTCCTCCCTCTCTGGGGGCGGCGGCGGCGGCGGCGACGGCGACGACTGGCGATTTTCGCCTCTGTCGCGTGGGCGAGCGCTTCCGCCCCCCCTCCGAAGAGCGAGGCCCGAGGCTCGAGGAACGAGGTTTCTGTGACTTTGTCCTCGCTTTTTCTGCCCTCCAGTCACGGACAACGGCGACGGCGACGAATTCCTGGGAAGCCTTTGAGATTATCTGGAAGCCTTGGAAGATTCCCTGAGACACGCTGAGAAAACAGCGCGACGCGATCGGAGGGGGGGGGGGGGGGGGCGATCGCGAGCGTTATCGCCCAGACCAAAAAACAAGCTCTAGCTAGTGCCGCGGAGCGTCTGATGCACGATTCGGCCGGGGGTCCAGAAACGCAGCGCTTCCCCCGATTGAACCGCCCAGACCAATGAAACACTGCAATGTTTGGTGCATTTTCATATATCTGCGCCCTTGTCGGCGCTTCCGCGGGCGCCCTCGGGCGACCGCGCGATTTGGACGGGGGGGGACATATGGTTACCTAATGGTTCGGGCGGCTCAAACGGGGAATCGCGGTGTGAAAATGAATCAGCTCCATCGCGCGCGGCACCCGCGATCGGGCGCGCCGCGCGCGCATTGCCGCCCTCGGCAAGCGTCGCGGCTCAAGTGCCCGGACCGACCGATATCGCCATCGCGCGCAGGCTCTACTTCGATGGCGGCGGCCTGCCGAGTGATGGGGTTCGCATCTGTCGACCGCGGGGGCGGCGCTGCTCTCCAGGCGCGGCGCCTCCTCGGCAGGAGGCAGGCCATGCGCATCCCAAGTGGCGAGGACGAGATCTGGGCCACCATGGGGGCTCGGCCCCACAAGAAGTTCCGGAGTTCCAACGCTGTTCCGCCGCCCGTCCCAAGGGTTGCGACGCAGCTGCCGGCGGACTGCCGCGCGCCGCGCGCGCTCGCGCGGCGCGTCGACCCGATCGCCGAGGACGTCGAGCTGCGCGGCGTGGACGTCGAGCGCGATGGTGCTTTCCTGAAGATCTCCAGCGCGAACGATGGAGCTGTCCTCGTCGACTGCCTCGCGGCGCCGCTGCCGCCAACGGCGCAGATGGCGACAGGGGCCCAATGGGGTCGGGCGTCGGAAGGGGCGAGGCGGGCGAGGCAGGGCGCGATGTTCATTGGCTTCGCTTGCGTACTCTCGCAGGTGAAGCGCCAGATGCGCGAAGAGCTGTCGGCGCCCGAGTGCGGGGGATCGCGCGGGAGGGGGTCAACGATGCGTCGCGCCGCCAGAACGTGAAGATCTCCGCGATCTTCGGCTACAAGCGCCCGCGCGTGCTCCTGTGAGAGCACGCCGGGGCGAGACTGCCCCGCGGCCATCAATTGATCGATTGTGAAACAACTTCCTTCGCCCCCACGGCGCAGGGCAGGGCGGGGGGCGGGGCGAAGGCAGCGCCTTTGTCTGCCCGGGCCGCGCCGCAGCGATCCAGGGCTCGAGAGATCCTCGCGCGCGCGGCCCGCTGCCCCGCCCGCGACCAAGCGCGGCAATCGCCATCGCTCCAGCCCCGAAGTCCGGCCGCTCCCCTGCCTTGAGTATCCGGGTCTTCGGGCATTGCAGACAGGCTCAGGTTTCTCTTAGGATTTGAATCGCCGCCCCGCTTGCGAAACCCTTGCCCCCTTGCTCTTCCTGGCGTCGCTGCCCCAAAGAAAGCGCGCCCGCGCGCTTTCTCACCTGTTCGATTTGTTTATGTTGCGCTCTTTTTTTTTTCAAATAGACATCTGCCGAGGGCACGCGAAGACCCCTCCTGGGGTCTTCAGCAACTCGGGATCATCGACGCCAAGGCCCTAGCGGCAAGACAGGCGGTCGGGATTCTAGTGGAGGCCGCAGCCTCCCGAGTTGTTGAAGGTACTTGGAAGGCGGTTGTCGCGTGCCCTCGGCGGGTGTCACCTGAGGGAGGGTCCGAGTGACTCGGTGCGCGTGAGCCCCTGTGCGGGGCGGAGGGAGTCTGAGTGGCTCCGTGCGAGTGAGCCCCTGCGCAGGGCGAGACCGGTTGGGTCTGGGCGCGAATGGGGTTGGGGTATGACTGGGCATGGGCATGTGCGGGTGTGGGCGCGAGTGATCTTGGACGAATGATTATGGATGAGCGCGTGTCTGAACGTAAGCAAGCCCGAGCATGGGTGTGTGTACGTCTCCGCGGGGTCTGAACATGCACCAGTTCCGCGATAGTGTGTATGTATGGATACGAGTGAGCGTGAGTGCGGATAGCTCGTTTGAACAGGGCCTGGGAGAGAGCGAGTCTGGTAACGCGTGAGAGTCTGCGCGAGCCAGTCTGAGATCGAGCAGGCCCGCAGTTTGGGAGGCCACGTCATGGCAAACATATATTGAACGACACGCACAGAACAGATGCGACGGCATTACCGTCCCCTGGCAGAAGGGAGGCGGTCGCCCCGAAGCATTCCTGACGCGCTCCTCTTGGTCAGATGTGATTCTCGTTCTGGGGCCCATCATCGTCATCGTTGTCATCATGGCTGTCATCGCCGCCGTCGTCGCACCGTTGCCAAATGGGCCCCTGGATCGCTTGCCTTGCCTTCGTCGTGCTACTGAGATGCCCCCTGCGCGTGCTAAGGCGATGGCCAAGGCAAAGCGGGCGGCGCAAGTGAAGCGAAGCAACGCACGACGCAACGCCAGGTTCGCTGCCGCGAGGACGCTCAACACGCTCGCTGGGGGCTGCCTCGCGCACAGGCGGGCCGCGAGCCCGGCGGCGGGCTGCTCGGCGTTGCGGCGGCCAGCGGCGCGCCCGAGGACGGCGGGCAGCCAGTTGCGCGGGAGGAGCAGCGCGGCCACGAGCCAGGCGGCTGGCTGCCTGACGAGCAGGAGCCGCCGATGGCAGGCCGCTGGAATGAAGGCGACGCGACCGTCCCGGCGCGGCTCACGGCGGCGCGCGATCTGATTCTCGGCCCAGGCGCGCTGGGGGGACCGTTGCCTGGCCGTCAAGCTCGCGGCCGCGAGGCGCACATTTGTTTGCGTTTGATTCCTTGCTTGCGCCAGCAGAGTTTGCGCGACGCGCTCGGGGGCAGGACTTGCTCGGGATGCTTCGCGCGGTCGCCGCTGGGCTGGCTGTCCAGCGCGCGGCAGCGAGGCCACCTAGTTGTTAGGTTTTTCGCCTGCGCCTGCAGGGCGCGCGCGACGCGCGCGGGGACAGGGCTCGCCCGGGATGATTCGCTTGGTTTGCAGACTCGATTGGGGAAACCCACCGCCTCATCACCGCCACCCCTTCCTGCCACTTGCAATTCGCCGTGGGGCGAATGGCGCAGTTGCCAGTGAGTTTTTCCCGTTTGAACCGCCTGAACCATTGAGCTACCTTTGGTTTTTCATATATTTCATTCGTGGGCGCCGCTGGCGGCGCTTTCGAGCGCGTCGACAGAGCGTCGAATTCAAGTGGCAATTATTGAAACGCATAGGCTTTTAATGCGTTTGGGCGGCTCGAACGGGAAATCGCCAGGGAACTGGGCGCCCGATTGAAACGATTGGGGCGATGCCGCCGTCGCGTCGGGCGCGCGCTGTCGGGCCCGTCGGCGCAAGGAACGCCCCAACACCATAGCAATGGATCGCGGCTTGGGCCCTCGGGCAGGATGCATTGCTCAGAAGCAAACAAACAGCATAGCAACGGGTAAATTTGCCCACGTTCCCCCCCGCCCCGGAAAAACACCCGGACAACTTCAGAGGACCCCCCCCTAAAAAAAAAAACACGCCCAGGTTTAGTTTTTGGTGTGGTTTCCTGGGGGTTGTCTAGAAATAGTAATGTTTTCATTGTGGGGCCCCGCGACCCCTGGGCAAAATGCAAAAACTAATGGTTTTCGGGGCCCCCCCCACCCCCCAGAAAAAAAACGCAAAACACAACAACTGAATTGGAGGGGGGGGGGGGTCGGGGTTGCCCCTTGGAAAACAACGGAAAAAACAACAAAACGACAAAGCGCAGAAAAAACACGGAAACTCAAACCCAATGGGGGGTTCCCGGGGCGGTTCGACGAACTGCCGCGCCCAACTGCCCCCCCTTTTCCCTTCGGCGCCCTCCCCCGTCTCAGCCGCGCCCCTCCCCCCCCCCGCTCCTCCCCCCCCCCGCGCCCAATAAGGGAGCGGGGGGCGGGGGTCGGCGGCGGACGGAAACATCGCGCGAACAACTTATATCTGCGAAGACCTCGAAGCCAGGGCCCAGGGCCACAAGGCCCCAGGAAAAGGAGGGGGTGGCGGGCGGGGGCGCGACGGCGGGCGCGCGGAAGATAGGAGGGTGGGGCAAGGCGGAAGCGGAAGAGGATGACGAGGTGGATCGGGAAGGTCGGGAGGAGGAGGAGGAGGAGGAGGGAGGAGGAGGAGGAGGAGGCGGAGGATCAGCGGGAGGAGGAGGAGAAGGAGGAGGAGGAAGAGGAGGAGGAGGAGCAGGAGGAGGAGGAGGAGGAGGAGCAGGAGGAGGAGGAGGGAGGAGGAGGAGGAGGAGAGGAGGAAGAGGAGGAGGGCGAGGAGGAGGGGAAGAGGAGGAGGAGGAGGAGGAGGAGCAGAGGAGGCGGAGGGAGAGGAGGAGGAGGAGGAGGAGGAGGAGGAGGAGCAGGAGGAGGAGGAGGAGGTGGCGCAGAGGGCTGCCCCGCCTGCCGGGACGGCCGCGGCGCCCTTGGGAGGCGGCGCGGCGGCGCCAGCAGAACCAGGGGGAACGGCGGCATCGTCCGGACAGAGAGCTGGAGACGGAGGAGGAGGAGGAACTGGAAGGGCAGCGGCCGGTGGCCAACAGCAGCCCCCGCAGCAGCCTGACGACGACTGGCCGGGCGACGCGGACTTGCCTGAAGACAGAGAGCAACTGGGGCAACACGAAGGCTACTTGCAGGAGGACCTCCAGAACATGGAATGGTGGGACACCGTGAATTACGACGAGCTGCGCGACTGGGTCCCCACGCTGGGCAACACGCCGAAAGACGTCCACCACGGCCTCGCGGTTCTGCGGGGCACGGTCTGCAAGGAAATCATCATGGCCCGCGACCTGGACGACGCCATCGCCGAGGGCCGGGCGTGCAAGCTCCTCGCGTTCCTCGACAGACTTATCCTGGCCACCCCGCGCCGGCGCGGCAAGAAGGAAGGGGGTTTGTCTCCGCTCATCGCGTCCCGCCTGCGACTGGCGTGGAAAGGGGACTGGGGCGCCCTCTGGCGAGACGCGGCTGCGGCGGGCGGCCACGCGGCGCAACCGGGAGGAAGGGGGAGGACCCTGAAGGAGGAAGCGCGGGCCATCAACGCCTTGGTCCGCGAGGGCTTGCTCAGCAAAGCCTTGTCGCTGGTCCGCAGCACGGGCGCCCTAGCCGCAGGCGCCGCGGTTTACGCCGCCCTCCTGAACCTCTTCCCTGCCGGGACGCTGCCTGGGCGACCCCCCCAAGCGACGGCTTCGGTGACGCCTGAGAAACGCGCTGACCTTGTGGCCGCGGCGCGCCGACAGCTCAGTCGTTACCCGGCGCGGTCCGGGCCGGGCCCCAATGGCAGCCGCTTCGAACACTGGGGTACGACCACGGCGGACAGCGAGGCAGCAGACCACGCAGCGGAGCTGGCAGTGCGGTTCCTCCTCGGAGAGTGCCCAGACGATTTCCTGCGGGCGAACTTGGGGGCGCGCCTAGTCGCCTTGCGGAAGCCCAACGGCAAGGTCCGCCCGGTTGCCTGCGGCTCTGTGATACGACGGATTGCAGCAAGGGCCGCCTGCTACGTGTACCAAGACGACCTTCGAGACGGCTGCGGCCCTTGCCAGTTCGCTGTAGGGCGGAAAGCAGGGTGCGACAAGGTCCACAAGGCGATCACGGCCCTCACGGCGGCGGCACCGACTGACGTGGTTCTCGCGTTCGATGCCACTAACGCCTTCAACGCGATCCCCAGAGAGAAGGTTCTCGAAGCTGTGGCCGCCCGCGCCCCGGGGCTGCTGGGCCCGGCGTCAAGCTGGCTATGTCACCCCACAACGCACCTCTGGTGGGGGGCAGGCGCCACGGCCCGGGAGGTGCGAGCCACGCGGGGCGTAGACCAGGGCTGCCCGCTCTCCCCCGGCTACTTCGCCCTAGCCCTCGCAGGGCCACTGGTGGCACTGGATGCACGGCTGCGCCAGCTGGCGCCGACGGCCCGCGTGTTCTCCTACCTTGACGACGTCATGGTTGTCTTGCCCGCCTCTGTCGCCGAGCAGGGGCTGGACGCGGTGGCGGAGGGCCTCGCTGCTGCCGGCCTCACTCTTAACGAGAGCAAGACGGTGGCATGGACGGCAGACCCGACTACGCAGCTCCCGCCGCGACTCGCCCCTTTCCGGAAACCGACTTTACGCTGCTTGGGGGCCGCTGCCCCCTGGGTGGACCGGGAAGACCCTCTCTCGCGCCTGGTGGTGCACGGACAAGCAGATGGCCACGAAGCAGTGCAGGCAGCTGACCGCTTGGTGGCGAGACTCCGCGAGCTTCGGTCGGCCGGGCTGGGCTCCCGCGAAAGCTTCCTCCTGCTACAGACTTACTGCAACGGATGCATCACCCACCTCTTGCGGGCCAACTACGAAGACGGGGGCTGGACCACGCTGCTGGACGACGCCGTCGTCAGAGGGATAGAAGACCTACTCGGGTGCACGCTACGCGCGGACCAAAGAGCGCAGTGTTTTCTCAGACTCGCGCACGGAGGACTGGGGCTGACTTCGGCAGCGGAGACAGCTGCGGCGGCTTACCTGGGAAGCTGGGCTCTGACGTTGAAAAGCGTGCGAGTGTGCCTGGACGCGGTCTCCTGGCAGAGCCTTAGAGCACGGTGCCCTGCTGTGGCCGACGCCATTCGGCGCGCAGAGACGAGACTACGGGCACAGGGCAGCGGAACCATCGACGCGGTGGATTGGGCCAGCTGCTGGGACGAACCGCTCGCTGGCCAGCAAGGGTACTGGACAGGGCTGCTTCGGACTCGAGCGCGCGCCGAACTGCTACGGACGCTGGGGGAAGACGACCGCGTTGACCTGCGCTCCGCTGGAGGCCCCGGAGCTGGTGGGTGGCTCGAAATTCCCGTGGTCAGGGAGGGGGAGACGCCGGCGAAGGTCCCCAACGCCCACTTCCGCATGGCCCTAGCAGACCGCTTGCGCTGCGACCTCTGCGCCCCTGGAGCGCAGTGCCGGCTCCGCAAGCAGGACGGCACGGTCTGCGGCGCGCTGCTGGACAAGCGCGGGAGGCACGCGCTGAAGTGCCCCTGCGGCCCTTACAGAACAGGGAAACACGACCAGATGCGCGACTGGTGTGCGGCCTACCACCACAAGGCCACGGGGTACGTGGCGACCACGGAGCAGATGGTGTCAGCCTGGCACCGGACTAACCCGAGGACCGGGGAGTGGGAGGAGGCCAAGTTGGACGTCGCCACCCGCGATGCGGTGACGGGCGCCGCGGTCTACCTGGACGTGAGCATCGCCTGCGCTCACAGCGACGACCAGTCGCGCCAGCGGGCTCGCTCCGGCCGGGATGGCCTTGCCGCCCAAAGCCGCGGGGACGACAAGCGGCGGAGGTACCCACCTCACGGGGGCGACCTTGTCCCGGTCGTTTTCGAGACGGGCGGGCGTCCGGGAGATGCGGCGGTGGCCTACGTGCGGTCCCTGGCGCACGGCCTCGAGGGGGCGGCCCGTACCGAGGTGCTGAGGTACGCCTGGCAGCAGCTGAGCTGCCTGCTGCAGGTCGGCAACGCTGAGGCGTTGCTCGCGGCTATCCGCGCCTGAAGCCTGACTGCCAGGTAGGGGAGCCGCCTGCGCAGCAGCACCAGCACAACGGGCGACACCACGGCGAGCGCTACGCCGACGCGAGACGACTCCTGCCGCCAGTACCACCGGCAGCGCCAGCAGCACCACCGCGGCAACCACGCTGCAGCCAGGGAACACCAGCAGCAGCACCGCCGCGGCAAGCCATGCGACCTCGACCAGCACGACGACGACGACGACGACGACACCTACCAGGGCGCCAACTTGCGGCGACGACCACCGACCCGTCCACTCGACGACCGCCGACCCCCGTCTTCCGTTCCCCCTCCTGCCCTCCTCCCCTCCTGGCCGGCCGCCCTGGCTTCCTAGGGGCGCCTCCTAGTGGTCCTCCTTCTCCTCCTCCTCCTCCTCCTCCTCCTCCTCCTCCTCCTCCTCCTCCTCCTCCTCCTCCGCCTCACTGCGCGGCTCTCGCTAGCGGCGCGATGTGGCCTCCCTCTCCTCGTCCTCCTCTTCCGCCTCCTCTTGCTCCTCCTCCTCCTCAGCCTCCTCTTCCTCCTCCTCCTCCTCCTCCTCCTCCTCCTCCTCCTCCTCCTCCTCCTCCTGCTCCGAAAGGAGGAGGAGGAGGAGGAGGAGGAGGAGGAGGAGGAAGAAGGGGGGGGAGGGGGGGGGGGGAGGAAAAAGAAGAGCGCAGGGAAACGGAACTGCGTTCCAAAATCGCTCGGCGGCCCGTAAAAACCACGCGGCACGGGGACCTTGCGCGCCCAGTTTCGCCACCCAAGTTGGGGGGACTCCAGAGAGACCTCCAACGCACCATTCACGACGACCTCCGGAACGAAGCGCAACAGCCTGAAGGTCGAGCTGTAGGGGCTGTACTCCTGGGCCCCGACCTGCCACTGCACGTGGACGTCGAGGCCCTCGGGGGCGTCGCAAACCGCGTCCGTCAACGGGATGTCCCAGTCAGACTCGGCCGCGCGCCTGGCGCCGTGCAACCCCACGACCGTGGGCCCGTCGCCCAGGAGCTTCCTCTCAGGCGGGCCCCTGCCGCGTAATCTTTCGGCTCCGCAGCTCGGCGAGATCGGCGGCTTCGGGGCGGCAAAAGCACGTGCCGATATGGGCCCACGTGGCCGGCTTCCACTGTGGGGGGAGGTCGATGGGGCGACAACCCTCGCGAATAATCGCCTTGTGCCCCGCCGCCCAATTGTCCGCGAGGCCCTTCTGCAAGTTGCCCTCGGGGCGCATCCAAGACGCGCGGGCCAGCGAAGCGGGCCAGCGAAGATGCAGCTGTCGTCGGGCGCTTGCACTCGGCCATCGCGCCGGCGGGCGACGGCGCAGGGGCCGGCGCCGACGAGGAGGATGATGCGCCCCTGAATTTCTCGCAGAACCTAGCCGTGCACGCTCAGTCTGCCACGCGCGCAACTCCCGATCAAGACGCTTCCCCTCGGCGCGGGACACGCGGCGCAGATCCCGAAAGTGGTGGCAGTCTTCAATAGCAAGTCCATGTTCCCGTCGCTGACCTCGGCGGCGGCCCGACGAATGGCTCGGTCAGACACGTGGCCCACTTTCGTGTCCGCCGTCGCGCCCGCGCAGCGCAGCCGGCCGCTGCTCGTCTGCCACCCGTCGCATCTTCTGCTAACCTGCTGGGCGTCGCGGGTGCGAAGACCGAGCGCGCTGCCCCGAGCGTCGGCAGCTCGCTTGCTCTGCCTCGCCGAGGCCGCGAGGCCGCGCGGCCTCGCGAAGTCTACCTCGCTCAGCGCGCTGCGCTTCTGACTGTGCTCGGCCATGTCCTCGAGCCCGCCTTCTCTGCCCAGGGACTCCACCCTCGCGAAAGCGCGCCAGACAGTGGCGGCCCCCCTCTGCGGCCCTTGGTTTGCATCCGTCGCCTCTGCAGCAGCTGCGGCTGCGAGGGTGAAGCAGCTCTGAAAGAGCGGCCTGATAAGCGAGCCTGGGCGATCACTCATTCTGCCGCAGCCTCTGCAAAGGTCGCCGAATGAGTCTGCGCGCCGCGCACCATCGGCCGCCGGCGAATCGACGGGCGCCGCGACTCGGTTGCCGCGATGTCCAGGTCGAGCTGGGCCGCAAGCAGAGCCAGCTCTGCGATCGCAGCAGGGTTCGCTAGACCACCCTCAGCACCTCTGTGGCCAGCGACGGAGTCCTGCGACCAGCTATCCATGAGACGCTCAGGGAGGTCCAAAATCTCCGCGGCCAAGGCGGGCTCCTCGTCGTGGCAAGGAGACGGTTCGGCATCAGACCATGTCGGAGCACGAACGCGATCGCGCCCAAGCACTGGGACCTCGAAAGCGTCCTGAAGGCAAGGGCGCGCTCCTCGCGAGTCATCGAAGCCGGTTGCGCGATGTTTGTCCACGACTCGGGCTCGCAGAAGAGAGGCTCCCACGCAGCCTTGAAGACGTCCGCTATTGGCCGCGTTCGGCTCGTCCGGCCAGCGCTGCCAATTGCATCTGATTCGGCCCTCATGCCTCGCTGCTCCATCTCCCACCGCTTGCCGTCTACCTCCGGGCGCCGGCCCATCATGCAGCGCAGCGGCTCCAACGCCTGCCGCGCGATGGCCGTGTCGCGCAGCGGCGGCGTGCCCATCCAATCTCTGGCGACACTGTCATCTGGCTTGGCGTTGCAACTCGTCTGGGCCCTCGCGACCGCCTCCCTGCGCGGCCCCCACCTCTGCGCCAGCGCCCTGCCCTTGCCTGGCGCCGCCGCCGCGCGCGGCGGGATGGGCGTCGGCTCCGCCGGCGCGACCCCGAGCCCGCTTCCTGGCGCCCCTCCCCACATCGGACTGCCAGAGACCCCGAACCGAAGAGCCTAAGCCGCGCGCGCCGTCCAGCAAGATGAACTCATCCATAGCCGCGCCGGAATTAGTCAATCTGGTCCTCGGCGATCGTACGAACCGAGCTCCGAGGCGAACGACCTCGAGCGCCTTCGAGACTGTGCTCTTGACCATAACCTCATCGATATCGACGCCGTCTGGAACCGCATGTCAATGATGTGACGTTGGGCAGCAAATACAACGCGACCTTCTTCTCGACCAGGCAGCCCCCCCTCGCGGGGGACAAGTCCTGCTTGCGCGGGTGCGCACCCGCGACCGGGCGCCCTCGTCGGGCCCGAATGCGCCGCCCGACCCCCCATCGAAATAAACGGCAAACGCGGGCGAACCCAGCGCCCTCATTCACGGCCAGGGCGAAACTGATTTACCCGGAGATCGTCGGCCCCGCAAGGCTGAAGGCGCGCTCGTATGCGTCGGAGAAGCAATGGAGAGAGCATGCGAAACCGATGCGGCCCCACCCGCCGCTTTTCCTGTCTGCCCCCACTTGCGCCTCGCATCGGCGGTTAGGCCCGGCGCTGTCCAGGATGGGCACCCGCGTATTTGACTGGAAACCGCGCGCAGGCCACCCAACTGCACTGCTGCGCTGCCGGTCCGCTTCCAGGAGGCGCCCCCCAGCGTTGCGGCCCAGCCGCTGCAGCGCAGAAATGGACTGGCCAACGATTCCAAAGACCTTGAAGCACCTTGACGTCAACAGGTCCCCACATCTCGCAGCGCTCTGCAGCAACTGGATCGCTCTTCTCTCCAGCCTCTGCTTGCCCCGCGCATGGGGAGCGCCCGTCTGGCGGGGTGCTATCCGGTGGCCGCCAGCAGCGGGCTGATGAGACGCTCGACGAATATGAGGTTTGAAGCCGCCGTTCACTGAGAGACCCATCGGCGTCTCGTCGCACTTGCGCGCCGCGACGTGGCGTGGCGGATTCACGATCGGAGCGGTCGCGGAAAGCATCGTCTCCAATGCATGTTTCTGGTCCTTCTCCAAATGGGTGATGGCGATGGCTTTGGCCAGGGCGGCCGCGCGCTCGGCGCAGCGCCCGAGGCCGACCCCTGAGCTGTCCTGCATCGAAGCCTTCGAAGTCGCTCTGCCAGCCATTGCGCTGTTCAGGCCCATTCTCATGTCATTCAATATAACAGCCTCGTCATCAGCATCGGCTCTCTGCGGTTCAACTGTGAGCGCCCCCCATGCGCGAATTTGGAAGCAGCGGCCACTTGTCGAAGGCTGCTGACCCCCTGCCACTCCCTGCGACGATGAACTTGGGAACGATTGGCAGGCCCGCTCGCTCGGGGCACACCGCCACAGGCCAGAGGCAAAGCCGGCACAGTCGCGCGGCCGGCCAAGTCAGGGCTGGGCGCTCTCCTGCGCCCGGCGGGAGCAAGTCTCCCGGGGGGCTCGGCCGCGTCGCCCGCGGCAGCCGCGGCGCGCGCACGGGGCCTCGCCCGCGAAGTCTTCCAGCGCGCCGCCCCACCCGTCGCCCATGGCGACCAGCCGCGCTTTCACCGCATGTGGCGCCAAATATGTTGGATGGTCATATTAGCTTAGGATGCCGAGCTTGAGCCAAAACAGGCTTCGGATGACGACGATGGCGACGATGGCGATGACGGGGCGGGCTCGGGTTTGGCGCGCGCAGCGCTGCGAATCTGCGGGGTCACCATCCCCCCCTCCTTTGTCTGTCCCCCCCCTCCTTCGCGCCTCGCCCACCTCCCCCCCGCCGCTGCTGCCGCCCGAGATATTGCAATGCAATCGCTGTGTCTGCGCGCGCCCCGTTCAAGCAGGGACAGACGACAACTTTCAGGTCTCAGCTCGACTGCAATCGCGCCCCGCAGGCGCTCGCGGAAAGAAGCGACGGTGAACGTTGACCCCTGCGTCGCGAAATCACCATCGCACTTAGGTCCCAGAGAACGCCACTGGCAGTGTCAGAGGCGGTCCAGGGAAACTTGTGTCTGTGCGTGTTTTAGTTTTGCACATTGATGTCATGCGTGCGCTGGACTTGTCGCGGTGCTGTTCCGAGACTGTCTGGGCATTTTTGGAACTGCGTCAAAAACATGAAAAACTCATATCCTGAGACTCCCAGACTCTGTCATCGTGGAACTACTCCCTCATTGGCTGGGGAAGGCCACTTAAGGGCGCCATGACTCTAGCCTCGCCCCGTGGCGAACTGCGAGGTCCAGCCCCGGTCCGCCAGAGGTCGTCGCGCTGAGCCCCCGTGAGCGGAGAGGGCGAGTCCAGGGGCGGCTTAGTCGCGGGCAGCCCCGCGGCGCCCGACGCGGACGTCCTCGCCCTCGCCGCGCGCGCCGGAAGGGCCCCGCTGAGCGCCGCCGCGGGTCGCGGCGCCCCACCGCGCCCACCGCTGGCAACGACGTCGGCGGCCCAACCGTCGCCGGCCCTCCTCGCGACGAGGCGAGCGGCTCTGGCGACGGCCGCAGAATGGCCCCTCGTTGCCCTCGCATAGACGCCCATCTGCAGCCCCGCGCTGCGCGACGAAGCACTGGTGATCAACGCGCCAGCGCAGCCCGGGCTCCGCCAGTCCAAGTCGTGGCGCGAGTTCCCCAGCAGGGAGAGAGCATCGCGCAGGGCGACCAGCGCGCTGCTCAAACGAGCACATCGATGCCTTCCGCGGCCGCGCCTTCGGGCACAGGGTGCGCGAGAGCAAGCCGAGCCATCCCTCTAATTGCGCCCTTGCCTCGGGGCGGCCCGGCGGGCACGGCCCGCGGGTCGCCTGCCCCAGCGCCGACCTGCTCAGGGGCGCCCGCGATGTCAGGAGAGGCACGGGGCGCGCCACCTCGCCCGCGCCGCCCCCGGCGCCCCGTTCTTCCGCGTCCGCGCCGACCCGCGCCTGTGAGAGCCCAAATGCTTGCAGGCCCTTGTCGACGGACGGGGCTCGAGTCGCCTCCAGGGCTGGCGCCGCATGACTGACGAACAGCGGCGCGACGTAGCGCAGATCCTCCTCTGAGGGCAGACCTCCTACCACGCCCTCGTCTTCCAGGTCTCCACCATGCTGGGCGAGGGCTTCGAGTGCCATGGCCACGTCGGCGCGGCACGGTGCACGTGGGCCCCCAAAAACGCCTCGCGAAGCCCACGCGGCCCCCCCGCTTCCCCTCCCAGTCAGCTCAGCCTTTTCATCCGCTTCCCCCTTTCATCCAGAGGTTATCCGGGCTGCCCCCCCGCTGCCCGCGGCGCGGCCCCTGCGACGCCCCCGGGGGGCGGCGGCGCTGATCCGCCGCCCAAGCGCCCCGCCTCCCGCGCCCGTTCTGGGCGCGGAGGGCGGCCCCGCCGTTGACTCGGCCTGGCCTCTAGCCTTTCCCCGCTTCCGTCTTGTTTTCTCTATCCCTCTCGCGCCGCCCAGCGGGCAATCCGCTGGGTGGCCGCTCCGCGTGCCTCCATGCTTCGATTGGCCCTGGGTCTGTTACCATTTCTCACTCTGGGCGCTATGCCCATTCCCTTCTACTCGCTCTGCCGGTTTGCCGACGTCCTCCAGTGCCTCTCAAGGATCTTATATTTATATTATATATATGTATAAAAACGCAGTGGTCTCCAGACCTCTGCGCCGCACAGCGTCTCACCACTCTCACAACACTACCATCTTCGCCCGTTTGGTGATTATCCCTTTTCACGCCTCACTACGCCCCCCACGCTCCCCACTCTCCCCGCTCTCCCCACTGTCACCGCTCCCACCACACCCAGCACCCTGCCATCTTCGCCCAGAAGGTGATGTTGCTCCTCTACGCTCTCGCGTTACTTCCCCGTTGCGAGGTCCAGCGTCGGGCGGCGTGCCACGCCATCCACGTCCAGATGGTTTGCTGCTGCCCGCCTGCATGGGGTCCATAGCGGTCTCGCCTGAGGGCCTGACCGCACGCGCACCAGCTCCGACCCTACTACGCCTCGACGCTGCGCGCGGGGCCGCGGCCAACAACAAGTGTGTATGTGTATGTGTATGTGCGTGTGCGTGTTAGTGTTGGGGGTGGGAATGAGACACTTCACACAATGTGCGACGCTTCGTACGCTGCGCCTTCGACAACGCTCGATCGCAGTTCGCACTTCCATCTGCTGCCCGCGCTTGAGGACCGTCTGCGCAACTGGCTTAAACAAAAAGTGTGTGTATGTGTTTGTGCGTGTGTGTGTTTGTGTGTTTGTGTGTGTGTGTGTCTGTGTGTGTGTGTCTGTGTGTGTTTTGTGTTTGTTTTTTTGTGTGTGTGTGTGTGTGTTTTTGTCTTTTTGTGTTTTTGCATTGTTGTGTTTTGTATGTGTGGGGTGTGTGGTGTGTGTGTGTGTGGTGTGTCTGGTGTGTGTAGTGTGTGTGTGTGTGTGTGTGTGGTGTGTGTGGTGTGTGTGGTGTGTGTGGTGTGTGCGGTGTGTGTGTGTGGTGTGTGTGTGTGCGTGTGTGTGTGTGTGGTGCGTGTGCGTGTGCGTGTGCGTGTGCGTGTGCGCGTGCGTGTGCGTGTGCGTGTGCGTGTGCGTGTGCGTGTGCGTGCGCATGTGCGCGCGTGCGCGCGTGCGCGCGTGCGTGCGTGTGTGCGTGTGTGCGTGTGTGCGTGTGTGCGTGTGTGCGTGTGTGCGTGTGTGCGTGTGTGTGCGTGTGTGCATGTGTGTGTGTGCGTGTGTGCGTGCGTGTGTTTGTGTGTTTGTGTGTTTGTGTGTTTGTGTGTTTGTGTGTGCGTGTGTGCGTGTGCGCGTGTGCGCGTGTGCGCGTGTGCGCGTGTGCGCCGCGTGTGCGCCGCGTGTGCGCATGCGCGTGCGCGTGTGTGTGTGTGTATGTGTGTGTGTGTCTCTGTGTGTGTGTGTGTTTGGGGGGGTCTTGGGAGGAGGCCGCAGCACCGCTGAGCGATTTGCTGTGTACCATTCCTCGCGTTGCGGGCCCTGTCCCGAGCCCGTGCCACGGTGCGGATCGTATGCGCGCCTCGTCTTCGTCGTCGTCGTCGTGGGCGGCGGCGGCGTCATCGTGCTCGTGGTGCGCGTTGCTCTGCTCGGGAATTGTTTCCCTGCTGCAGCGACCACCACCACCCATGAGCTGCCGGCGATAAGAGGTTGATGCGCTACACCCCCTGTGGTCAAGACAATTTTGTGATTTTCGTAGATCTTTCAACCAACCAGCAACTAACCCTCTTCTCCTCCTCCTCCTCCTCCTCCTCCTCCTCCTCCTCCTCCTCATGCTTCTCCTTCCTCCACCCTCCTTATTGGCAATTCTAGTTGGCCAGATTGTCGGAGGTGCAGGAGTTTGGGCTGCTGCATGTGCGTAGTTCAGGTCGTTCCCCTGGCTGGTGCTGAAAACGTACACTGGGATGTGATGAAAGTTAACGCAGACGGAGCGAAGGATCTGGATCCAGAACGTATGAGTGAGTATGGGCCGAACTGATAAACACAGTAATGGAAGGTACGAGTAATGAGTTTGCATGGGGTGGAGTGGGACGGAGCGGAATATGGTGGAATGGGGCGGAGCGGCATGCGATGGGATGAAGCGAGGTGGGACGAGGCGGACCGGAGCAATCTGGAAGGAGGAGGCAGCGGACATCTCATTGCGAAATTAAAGAGGACGAAGATGAGGGTGGGAAGGGGCAGAGATAGTAGCCGCCGGAAGGTTCACGAAGCCCAGCGCGTGGACTGAGGCGGCCGACGAGCTTCACCGCAATGGGAGGCACCCCGCAATCGGCCTCGGCGGCACGGCAGGGATGCGAAGGAGGAGGAAAAACAGGACGGGGGATATGAGGATGAGTATTTGTTCCCGCATACGCTTGGGCCTGGCGTCGAGCGCCAGTGAACGACGGGGCACGAGGCTCGAAATCCACCCGCACGCGTCCACTACGTCGCTCCACCGCGCGGGGGGCCCCAAGGAGCGACCCGCCCCGTAGACCGAAGCTTTACGGCAATCCCTGGAGGTCAAGCAGCAGTAGCAACAGCAGCAGCAGCAGCGGAGGAAGAGGAGGAGGAGGAGGAGGAGGAGGAGGAGGAGGGGGAGGGGGAGGAGGAGGAGGAGGAGGAGGAGGAGGAGGAGGAGGAGGAGGAGCAAGAGGAGGAGGAGGGAGGAGGAGGAGGAGGAGGAGGAGCAAGAGGAGGAGGAGGAGGAGGAGGAGGAGGAGGAGGAGGAGGGGAGGAGGATTCGGTGGGCGAGCATCAGACAGTCCGGTGGAGGCACACCGCGGAGCGGCCACGATCATCTTTCCCTTGTCCACGGCCCTGCCGGGGCTCTCAGTTCCGCCGCCCGGACGGGCCCAGAGCGTGGGAGTCAAGCAAGCACCTTTTCCTCGCAGTCCGTGGGTCGGCAAAGGATGCCGCTGTGGGGTGCGCATAAGACGGCGCAGGCCAGCCGTCTAGGCGGAAGCATGCCGCCTAGACAGCCCGGGAGGAGGAGGAGGAGGAGGAGGAGGAGGAGGAGGAGGTGGAGGAGGGGGAGACAGAGCGTTCCCAGGGAGAGCCGCATCGAGACGTTCTTTCCCCAGGTTGGCCTTGCTGCCTTTTTCTTGTGCAAGGGGCCCAGCGGCAACTGTCACCCGAGGCCCGATTCCTTTGGGACCCACCTCGGTCGCTTGGGGAACACTCCTCCCATTCCTCAGGGCCTTCTTTCGCTAGCGTGACGCCTCAGGTCCTTCGATCCCGCGGGCAGTCCCCAGCAGGCCAGGAGGCAGCGAACTATCAAACACCCTCCTGGGGGGCGCAATCAGTGGTCTGCCAGTGGCCCAACACCAAGTGCCCACACTCCCGCGCGTGAGCGGGCCCACAGCGCGGGCGTTGCATGAGAGTGCTGGCCACCATCTGTTGGTCCATCTGATTGGGAAGGAGCCGTGGGGTCAGACGCAACGTGAGCAAGCCTTGCGTGTCTGCAAGGCTGTCCGTAGCCCTTCTGGCTCAAGCCGTGTGCCGTGTGCGGGCATTCCCCGATTTCGAGGGGGCGCCCGACGCACCGCCTGCGCCGCCGGCCCCTCGCCTCGCTCGATCCCGGCGCCCCGCCCGTGACCCAGCGGCCATGGCCGATCAACCGATCCGATCGATCATAATCACCCTCCCGACCCCAACCCTGGCAACCAACCTCAGGAACGGCACCTGTTGTCGGACATCCCTGAGGCGGAGGAAGCCAGGTACTGCCCGTGCTCCCACTAGCATTTGCACCCCCTGGCGACGCATGCTCAGGGCTCCCCTGGAGGCCCGGATAAGTGCACCAACGGATGAAGGCGACCCAGCATCAGAGAGTCATGCTCCCGTCAGCCGTCCTTCCCACGGCGACCCGTCCTGTCGTCGCCCTGGGCCTTCTTTCGACGAGAGTACTTTCAGCCCAGGGCGTCATTGCATCAGTCCGTGCCTGGCGGGAACATGGCGGAACTGTCCGCAGCCCGCCAGTGCTCAGCAGGCGTACTTCAGTCTCGTGAAAGCTCAGGTGTGTTTAACTCTCCCCGCGCTAATTCGGCTTTTCGCCGACCCTTTGTCGGAGGCCTCTATCACCCAGTTTTGGCGCGCTCTCACGATTCTGTCTCCACACCCGTTGATTCGGCTTTTCGCCGACCTGATTCTGCCGGTGGGTTTGTGATGCTCGAGCCGCTCTCACACGATAATTCGGCTTTTCGCCGACCGGATGCTGAAGTGGTCTGAGAGCTTGCCCATGTGGACCTTTCAGGTTTCAGCGCCGTTGACTCTCACCGCTCTGATTCGGCTCTTCGCCGACCTGATTTTTCCGTCCAACCAGACCCTAACTCACGCGCAGACTCGACTTTTCGCTGCATTGGTGCGATGAACTCAAATTTCTCCCGGGCTATGGACGACCCTACGGGCGCACGTGACCGGGAAAGGGGCGAACCAGCTTGCGCCGGATCACCGATCCCGATCGAACGCTCGATCGATCTGTCTTGAATCAAGGCCTGGCCACCGATCACGCCCGCCGCCCCCTTCGTCCTCGGGGGGACAAGGGAGCCAGACCGTCTGGGTACGACTCCAATTCTCCCGCCGACACGGCGCTAGGTAGGCGCGCCTCGCTGCACAGCGGGGCCCTGGATCAAGCCAGCCCAGCCGACGCTGTGGACGCCGACAACAGAGGGCAGCAGCCAGTAACGGACCATCCGGCTGACGACAACTACGACGACTACTACTACTACTACTACTACTACTACTACTACTACTACTACTACTACTACTACTGCTACTGCTACTGCTACTACTACTACTACTACTACTACTACTACTACTACTACTACTACTACTACTACTACTACTACTACTACTACTACTACTACTACTACTACTACTACTACTACTACTTATCCTTATTCCTTATTAGAATATACTCCTACTCCCCCCTCAGGCCGGCCATTAGGGGCCGCATCCGGGTGGTCCCATCCTAACCTGTAAAAAACAATACAAAATCAACATTTTTCTTATTTTTTCCTCTCGACATGGACGTCCTGTCGTCCACGGCGATAATCCATTGCAAAAAATACCACAAAGAGCACACGCGCGCGTTCATGTCAGAATCCTACCGAACACCGTGTGTTTGCAAGCATTTCAACATAAAAACATCAAAAACCCAATGCTTTTTCACAAAAATTGTACAAATTTCCCGCCCGGGCTCTCTTGCTGAAATCATAGGAAAACCATAGGAATCTTAAGAATTCGGTCAAATCCAGCGATTTCGCGTCATCGCGCGGTGCACTCGCGATGCTCTGTCATGCACCCAGGCCGCGAATCCTGTGCAAAAAATACCACAAAGAGCACACTCGCGCGTTCATGTCAGAATCCTACCGAACACCGTGTGTTTGCAAGCATTTCAACATAAAAACATCAAAAACCCAATGCTTTTTCACAAAAATGCTTTGGGGTGTCCTGTCAGACCGTCGGGCTTCCTCCGGCCACCTCTGGCTTCCTGCGGTGTACCGGGCCATTCTCGACTCGTCTGGCAATGCGTGCGCGGCATTCAACACGCGCTCGCCAGTTCCCGTCGGCAACCGCCATCGCGGCCGCATCAGCTGTACCAAACCGGCTGGCCGGTGTGACTTCGGCCCCCAGTTGTGCCAGCTTTGCTTCTTATGTTGTGGGAGGGCGGGTGGGACTGGGCATGCCATGCTTGACTCGCTCGAGCTGGCTAGCTTGACTCCTACTCCTACTCCTACTCCTACTCCTACTCCTACGACTACGACTACGACTACGACTACGACTACGACTACGACTACGACTACGACTACGACTACGACTACGACTACGACTACGACTACGACTACTACTACTACTACTACTACTACTACTACTACTACTACTACGACTACGACTACGACTACGACTACGACTACGACTACGACTACGCTTACGACTACGACTACCACTACGACTACCACCACTACTACTACTACTACTAC
>CAUYUJ010015812.1:267052-311367 GCA_963575745.1 Prorocentrum cordatum | reverse complement strand
AACATTGACTCTCGTCTCAGCGCCGCGCACAGCCGTCTTAAAAATGTACAAGCGTTTCGCGGATTGATGGCGGATGAATTTCACAATGTGGTTTTCGCCTGAGCGCCGCGCACATGAATTTTAAACATTGCAAGAACTTCGCGGATTGAGGGCGGCTCGGTTTCAAGATGTTGATCTCGCCTCAGCGCCGCGCACATTCGTTAAGAAGGATCAACAGCTAACGTTCTAAGGGCAGTTTCTTACAAAATGTATTTTTGGTCTTAGCGCCACGCACAGTTGCTTTAAAAATATGCAAGGGTTTCGCGGAATCCCCTGACGTTTGAAAACGATTCAGGATTGTCAGGGCGCAACACTTCATTGAGTCGCGGTGCCGAAATCCTAGAAACGTTGTTCTGGCACGATTCGGGATCGTCAAGACGCAACAATCATAGTGTCGTTGGAAGCCCGAGAATGGTGTTTGGCACGCTCCGGGATCTTCAAACGCTTCTCCCAACGGGGCATTTCCTTCAGTGGAAATAAATCCAAGTAGGTGCCCATGCAGAGGGAGCTTGGAGGAAGGGTTTACACTGGTCCTCCTCCTCCTCCTCCTCCTCCTCCTCCCGCATCCTCTAGCCTGGCCTCCTCATCTCCTCCTCATCCTCCTTGAAATCGATCCTACCTCGATCACCACTCCCGTCCTCCTCATCCTCCTCCTCCTCCTCCTCCTCCTTCCGTCCTCAGTCCTACTCCTCCTCCTCCTCCTCCTCCTCCTCCTCCTCCTCCTCCTCCTCCTCCCCCCACGTCCCCCTTCGTTCCTCTCTCCCCGCTCGTCCCCCCTCCTCCCCCAGAAGACACAGGGCGGGTGGATCCGAACCTCTCCATCGCCCGAACTCTCGACGTCACGACTCTTTGACAACGCTGACCCCTTGAGGTCTCGACACATTCATTCTCTGGGAACGGATTCTCATCCTGAGCTGTTTTCTCACGCGCGATCCCGGGGCCCGGCGAGGTCCCCCAGAGCCCGAGAATAGCAACAACAACGAAAACCTCCCGCCGCTAATTTCTCCACTGCGCGATGGGGGCTGGGTCCTCCTCGCCCCCCGCCCCCCTCCCGATCCGGGCGCGAGGCCGCGGCCACGGCAGCTCAGCCCGGGAGGCTGGAGCTCGTGCTCTTCCTGGTGACCAGCTCGCCCAGCAGGCTCTGCTCGCGGGAGGTGTCCTTGCCCTGCCGGGAGTGGGACGAGAATTTGGTGCGAGGAGGAGGGAAGCTCTTCCATCCATGCAGGGAGATCTCCGCTTCGAGGCCCGAGGCTCTCGGACGTTTTCGTGGACGCTCTACCCAGACCCCCGTCGTAATGACTTTTTCATTACGTCGACCCCCAAAGGTCTGGACCCTTTCCTCATGGCCGGCTTTGCATCCCGGGTCGTTTCTTGACGCTCCCGAGGCCCGGTGAGGGCCCCCGGAGGCCGAAAATTAGGAAAAACCTCCCGCCGCGATTTTTTCACTCTTGATTTTAGGAGAAGCCTCCCGAAAATTAGGGGAAAACCTCCCGCCATCTTTGTCACTACTCGAGGGGGCCTGGGCACGGCTTTGAGGCCTCGCGGGGCTCCCCGGCAGCCGCGCCTCGCCGAGAGCGCTCCCGGGGGCGCCCCGGGGGCGCCCCCGAGCGGCCGCCGCAGGGCCCGAGCTGTGGCCCGAGGAGGCCCCGAAGCGCCGGCATGGGCGGGCAGTGCGGCGCCCGAGGGCGAGGCCGGCAGGCTCCTCTGGGGCAGGCGGGGGCCGCTCGGGCCCCGAGGTCGGCGAGGAGCGGGCGACGCGTCCTCCCTCCCCGGGCCTATCCTTAAGTCGGGCCTGTCCCCCTACAGGGGATTTTCGACGAGAAACAGAAAAATATCTGGGGTATTCTGGGGGTATTTTTTATTTGTCGTCGAAAATCCCCCTGTAGGGGGACACGCCCGACTTAAGCCTGTCCCCCCTGAGGTTGCCCCGGGATGGCAGGGAGCAGGGCAGGCCGAGACAGACCAGCCATGGCCAGCCACGGCCTCCTCCTCCTCCTCCTCCTCCTCCTCCTCCTCCTCCTCCTCCTCCTCCTCCTCCTCCTCCTCCTCCTCCTCCTCCTCCTCCTCGCCCGAGGAGGGGCGATCCAGGCTTGGCCGGCCATGGCTGCTCGTTGAGGGCAGGTCTCTGGCCAACCTTGGGGGGCTCCCTCCTGCTTGGTCTGCGTAGGGCCCCAAGCCCCCTGAATCCCGAAGACGAAAAAAAAAAACGCGTTTGTCAAGGGGCCCAAGGACACACAAATAAAACATACACACAAGTCCCATGAGTCCCCATAGTTTCCCACATCTTCTGGATTTTCGTCTTCCCCCCCCCCCCCTCTGCCCATGTTTTCCCCTATTTTCCTGGGAGTCGACGATGAATTGTGTCTGTGTCTGTGTTTTCCCCTCCTGATCTTGCTCGCCACTCTCCTGCGAAGACCAAGCCCAAGCGTGCGATGCCCGGATTTTTCCAATGCGGGGCCCCAGGGAGTCCCAGCCCTTTCCCCGGGACTGATTCTTCGCCCCGAAACTTCTTGGACGGTCCTGGGGCACGGCGAGGGCCCTCAGAGGCCGGAAACGATCCAAAAAGCCCCTCGTCCCGACTTCTGCCGCGACGCGAGCGCGCCTGGGAACGAACTGGCCACCTCGACATCCCACAAACGGTGCATGCGCCGGCCCGAGCCGTGGGATCGGGGCGAAGGCGCTCCCCCAGCTCTGCCCCCAGGGGAGGAGGAGGAGGAGGAGGAGGAGGAGGAGGAGGAGGAGGAGGAGGAGGAGGAGGAGGAGGAGCAGGAGCAGGAGGATGATGATGATGATGAGGAGGAGGAGGAGGAGGAGGAGGAGGAGGAGGAGGGGTACGACGAAGATCGGCCGACGGCTCCGCCGGCGCCCACGCGCCCTGAGATCTGAGCCCTGCAGCTCAGTCACCCCGAGCGTCGCTGCCCGGTGTCGAGCCCCGGGGCCATCCCAGATCGAGCCGGCTCTGCGGGAAGTGCGGGTCTAGGGGGAAAACACACCTACCTCGCTTTTGACCACCCTCGCTTCCAAGAGATACCAAACGATGCCAAACTACGGCCTGTACTGGTCAGGCCGCTTGACGAGGAGGCGCGTGGTATGACTTGGTTTTGCCTGGAAGCGAAAGCGGGGTAGGCAATTCGCGCTCTGAGGGTCTGCGGCGACTCCTCCTGTGATTTCTCGCTTCTGCTCGCAGCGCGGGCTCTCAGGGCGCACCGATCTGGTGCCCCCAGGGGCTCTGGCCTGGCCACGACCTGGGGCACGCGCGCCCCAGAACTCCGACGTCGTTGGAGGGGCCCTGGGACACACAAATAGACACACACACACACACACACACGAATAGAAATATTCCCCATATTTTCCCATATTTTCTTGGTTTTTGTCTTCCCCCCCATTCCCCATATGTTCCATATCTTCTGGGGAGTCGACGATTACTTGTGTCTGTGTGCTTCTTTCCCTCCTGAGTCGTGATGTGTCCAGTGTGGGCCCCTCGAGGTCCAGACCTCTCCCCGGCACCGGTCTCTCGTCCCGAATCGGTCTTTGACGGGCCCCCGAGAGCCCCGAAAATGGCAAAAAACAAAAACAAAAACAAAAAACAAAAAAGAAAAAAAAAAAAAAAACACGCCTGTCGTGATCTCTTCCTGCCGCGGCATTCGGAGGCGGGAGGCCCCCGCCACCTGCAGCTGCAGCTCGCAGATCTGCTCCAGTGCCGCGGTGATCGAGGCGTCCAGGCTCGCCCTGTCCTCCGGCGGCGCCGCCCCGGCGGCGCCGCCCGCGGCGGCGGCGCCGCCCGGCGGCGGGCCCTCGCCGGCCACCGCGCCAGCAGCGCAGCCGGGCGCGCAGGCGCCGCCGCCGCACGCCGCCCGCCGCCGGGGGTGCCTGTGCCGCGCAGGGGGGGCCGCCTTGGGCGGCGGCGCTGGCGCCCGCGGCCGCCGCCTCGGCCGCCGCCTCGGCCGCCGCGTCCCAGCGGCGGCCGGCGGCCCTGGCCTCGGCAGCCGCCTTCTCGGCCGCGGAGAGGTCTGGCCGCTGCCGCCACGCGAAGCGCCCGAAGTCTTCCCGGGCGACGCGGCCCTCCACGGGCGCGCCCTGCACGAGGGCGCGGGCCATGCCCGCGCACGCGTCGGCGTCCAGGCTGCGCCCCATGAGCTCGGACATCTTGGAGCAGAACGCCGCGCCCTGGAGGTCTGCGGCAACCAGGGCCCCGTCGTCGTCCGCGTCCAGCAGGGCGAACGTGCTGACCACCCAGACCTTGTGGTCCAGCCACTTGTCCCACGCGGTCGGGGCGCGCGCCTCGAGCCTGCCCGCTGGCCGCCGCGCAGACTGCACCGTCGGAGACGACCACGAGGGCACCAGGTCAGGCACGGTCGTCGACTCGCCGCTCAGCAGCAAGAGCTGCCTGTTCTCCTGCGAGCCCGCGCTCCAGCCCGCGGGGCTCCTCGGCGGCTTCGACGCGGCCGTGGGGCTGCCGCCGCACGCCGCGAGGCCGCCGGGCTCCGAGGCACGCACTGAGCGCCGACCGTGGCAGTACGCGAACCTCCGCGAGGGCGACGATGGCTCGGAGACGGCCGCGAGGTAGACGTCCTGCACCTGCACAACCGGGGAGTGCGTCCACGCCCGCAGCCTCAGAGCCCTCCCCCGGACCCCTGGGGAGCGGCGCGTTGGATAGGTATCCCCGATGAGCCCCAATAGCGGTGTGATGGCGGTAAGAGAGGGGCACGGGATGGCGGCGATGCGTCCTTTACGGGTGGCGGTACCGCGGCGGGGCCCTGAGCGCAGGGCCCCCGCCACTCCCAGGAACTTGTTGCCCCAGGGTGTTGGGTGGGTTGTTCAGATCGGCCGAGCGCCCGAACCCAAATGGATATACTTACCTATACGACCACCCTTTCGGGTAATATGAAGGGGCCCTGGGACACACAAATAAATACACACACATAAAAAGATGCCCCCTATTCTCCCATGTGTTCTGGGTGTTTGCCTTCCCCCCCACTTCCCACATTTTCTCCCATATTTTCTTGGGAATCGACGACTCCTTGTGTCTGTGCGTTTTTTCTCCTGATAAATAAGGAGGCTGGGGGAAGGGAAAGGAGCCGACTGCGGGCAACCGCGAGGGGTGACGACGACGACGCGGGCGGCGCGCCCTCGAATGGGCGACCGGCGCGCGGTGGCGATGCTGCGCCGCGGTGTGCTGTCACGATCGCCCCCCGTTGTCGATCTCGCTCGGTCGATCTCCCCAGCGATCTCACGGCCAGTCTTAGTATCGATGGATCCGGCGATCGATCCCATTGGCGACATCCCACAGCCGATCTCCTGGTCGATCTCACGATGGATCGCACTCCACCGATAGCCGAGATCACGATCGATCTCACGATCGGTCTTACGATCGTTCTTACTATCAATCTCACTCGACCGATCTCACGATCGATACAACACTCTGTCTCTGAAGCGATCTCAAAGGATCGCACAATCGAACTCACAATCGATCCCACGATCGGTCTCACTGTCGATCCCGCATTCGATCGCACTGTCGACCTCACTATCGGTCACACTCTCGATGCAACTGTCGATCTCACAGCCGATCTCATTGCCCCTCCCGTCCAACGATCGATGCAAGCACCGATCTCACGATCGAACTCACGACCGATACAACCATCAATCAAAATGCCGATGCCACCACAAATCGGAAAGTATCGATCTCACTAGCGATCTCACGCTCGATGGGGACACCACCGGGACACCACGGCGGCACACCATTGGACACCACGGGACACCGCGGGACACCACTGGGGCACCGCGGGACACCACGGCACACTACGAGCCACCAGTGGAACGCCACGGCGGGACACCGCGGGACACCATCGCGACAACGCGGGACACCACGGCGGGACCCCCCGCCACCGCGCGCCCACCAGAGGGCTGGACTTTTGCATCCGAATCGCCCTAGCGACGGCGGGATCACCCCTCTCGCGCGCCCACGCAGCTCCGCCTCGCTCGCACGCACGATTCGAGCACGAACACGACACCGATTTCCCCGTGGGGGGCCCCCCGTTCCACTGCGCTCTCCCCCCACCAAACTCCGACGCGTGGACGCACGAGGGCGTGTCCTCGATGAGCCCCACTGGCGGCGCGATGGCGGTGCAGTGGCATGATTTGGCGGCGGCGCGCCCTCTCCGGGCGGCGGTGCCGCGGGGCCCTGCCAGCAGGGCCCCCGGCCACTCCCAGGAACTCGATGCCCCCCCCCCAGCAGCGACGGGAGCGAGGCCGGAGCACCCGAGCTGGGGCGGGGGGAGCCAGGGCCCCCCAGACGCTGCGAGCGCCGGCCCAGCCGACCCCACCTCCCAGACCTCCTCGACGTCCTGAAAAATCACGACGGGAGGTTTTTCCCCATTTCCGGCTTCCGAGGGGCCCTTACCGGGCCTCGGGGCCGTCAGATAACGACTCAGGATGCAAAACCGGCCCCGGGGAAGGAGTCCAGACCTCTGGGGGTCGACGTTGTGAGAAAATCACGACGTCGGGGGCCTGGGCTCGCTCCACGAAAACGGGACCCGGGGCCCCCCTGGACGCGGCGAACGCAGGGGCCGCCCGGCCTCACGTGGGCACCGCCGAGCCAAGCGGGACGCGGGCTACGTTCGCTGCACGGGACTCGACGCCCCAACTGCTCGCTCTGCGCCACCGCTTCAACCCGTGCCGCACCGCCCACGCGCACGAAGGCAAACAGGATGCCACCCCGAGATCCCCTCTGCTCGGGGGCCGCCCCTGAGCCCAGCCCAAGACGTGACCCAAGGCAACCGGCGACGGCCCCTGAGCGGGGGAACATTCCAAATGGCCGGAAAAAACGGGAGGGCGGCTCAAGCGCCACATCCCAGCCCTTGGGCACCCGACCCCCCCTCTCCCGCCAAAGGGGCCCTCGCCCACCGCGGTGGCCGCAAGGCCCCCCAGGGGGGCGGGCGCGGGATCGGGCCCCCCCCCCCCCGGGCGCGCACAGGTTTGAGCCGCCCATGCCCTGGTCCGACCGCGTGGCCAATGCCAGCGGCGCAGTTTCGAAGTCCTGCCCAACCTCCATATGCCCTTCGCGGCTGGGGCACCCCCCATCACACTCGCGCCCGCCCCCGCCCGCGGCGGAAAGATGGAGGCCCGCGGACAGGAAGCTGGCCCCCGCCGCGGAGCCCCCCCCCCCAGAGGGCTGAACCAAAACGATCCCGGAGGCGCCCCAGGACACCGCTCAGCGCCCCGCTCTGTCCGGCAGGAGGGAACGCGGGTTCGGGGGGGGAAGGGCCCCAGGCGCAGGGAAGTCTGCGCCGCCCAAACCCTGGGCCGACCGCGCGACCAAGGCAGGACACGGCTCGCCGAGCCGCGAAGGCAAGACCCCAGGCGGCCATCGGTGGCCACCCACCCCTCGGCGGGGGCCCCTACCGAGGTCCCAGTCGAACTAACCAGGCCGCATCGCGCCGAACGCCACGGCGCCGCGGCTCGCGGGGCCGCGGGGGCGAGACCCCGCGCCGCCAGCGCTCGCGACCGACAGGGCGCAGCACGCGGAGCCGCGTGAGGATAGGGTCGCCGCGCCGCTGCGCCCCAGCACCGATCTCTGCGCCGATCGCTCCTCCTCCGGCCCCCCCGCGGCCGTCGGCGAGTCTGTCGGGCGGAACTGTCGGCAGAGCTGCCAGCGAAACTGCCAGCGTGGCTGTCGGCGGGGCCGCGGGCCGCCCGTCGTCGGCGAGCGCGGCGCCGCGCCCCCGGCGCGGTCTGACAGCGCGCGGCCGCCCTTCGGCTGCCCCTCGCGGCCGACGGCGCCCCCTCCGCGCCTTGCTCCCCAGAACCCCTCGAGTCATGAAAAAATCATGACGGGATGTTTTTCCTAATTTTCGGCCTCCGGGGGCCCCCACCGGGCCTCGGGAGCGTCAAAAAACGACTCGGGATGCAAAGCCGGTCATGGGGAAAGGGCCCAGACCTCTGGGGGTCGACGCAACGAAAAAATCAGGACGTCGGGGATCTGGGCTCCGCGCCCGCGCGCGGGCGCGGCCCCCGCCCCGAGGGGTCGAGTGGAACCTCGCCGCCGCCGGCGCCGCCCCTTCCACGGCGGCCGCCCCAGCTCCTCTGCCAGCGCGCCGACGCGGCTCCCGCCCCGAAATGGTCGGGTGGAGTCCCGCCGCTGCCGGCGCTCTCCACGTCGGTCTGCCCGCTGCTGGTCGATCTCGCGCGGGGGGCCGCCGCGCGCCGCGGCGGCGCCTGCGGGCCGCCAGCCGCGGGCGATTCTACCGGCATCAGCGGAGCCGTTGGGCTCGGCTCGCGGCCGCCCCCAGCCCCTCGGCGGAGCGGCTGGCGAGGCCGTCGCCGGTCGCGGCATTGTCCGGACTTGCTGCTGGCCCGAGCTGCGCTACAAATCCACCGTCGACCAGACAGGCAGAACTGCCCACAGCGGCCACAGCGCCGCCCCACAAACTCGCATTGCCGGCGATCTGCGATACCCAGACAAGCGGGTCCCCCCCAGGAACTTGGCACCCCCGCTTTAGCGATGGGCGTGGGACACCTGGAGGGCGACCGAGGCCCGCGGCGCCCGCGGCCACCTCCCGAGGCGGGCGCCCTCTTCGCGGGGGCTGCCCCGTGGCCGGCTGCCTGGAGGGCCTGCGTCTCGTTGGTGGATCCGGCGGCCGCCGCGCTGACGGACCCCAGTCGCTCGCGGCCGGGGCCGCCCTCAGCGCCGCTGCGACGGCGCCGCCGACGAAACGCGCGCCGCTCCTGAGCGGCAACCCCAAATGAGCATGCCCCCCACGCGCGCGCAAACAAGCCTTAAGACGACATGTTGCCAATAGCTCCTGCTAACTCTGCAATATCAGCACTCCCGCGTGCCCAGCACGGGCCGTTGGGTCCGTCTGCGCGCGGACCTGGCCGCCGCCGCCGCTGGCCATCGAGCCAAACTTCCCCCGGGCGCGCGGTCGCGGTCGATCGAGCCCGCGCTGCACGGCTGCACTCGAGCGCGGCGTCGCCGACGCACCCGACGCTGCCTCGCCGCCCGAAGCGGCCCCGCTCGCCCCCAGGGAATGCACGACCCAGGCCGCGCGAGCTAACGTCGGCGACACTGAAGCTCCAGTCGCATCGGTGCCGTTGTTGAAGTACTCTCCGCCCTCGAACGGCACCCACCCGACGCGCGCGCCACCCGCGCTCTAGCACGCGCACTGGCACCCGCCAGTAAGGTTCAGGGCGAAACCTTTTTGGCGGTGTCAAGCCCTCCTGCGTCAGAGAGCCGATGTTGCAAGTGCCACGACGAGGTCCTGCCTGGCGATGCAGACCTCGTCGCCAACCCAATCGTGGGCGTTGCGCTCCTGCAGCTGACGGCGGACGCAGCCCCTCCTGGGGCGCATGCCGTGCGCGCGGACGGGGGCATGACCTTCCGCGCGCGCGCCTGGCTGCCGCCGCCGCCAGCCATCGAGCAACGAGCGCGCAGTCGCGGTCGCACGAGTCGGCGTCGCACGGCCGCCCTCGAGCGCGGTGGCGCCCCCCCGTTCTCGGGCACGGCACGCGTCGGTGCACGTGTCGTTCGAAATCCCCGCGACCGCGCCTGCGCGTCCACTTCGTCGTTAGCGAACACGATGTCGGCCGCCTGCGGGGCCTGCATCGCGCCGGCAACGCCGCGCTGCCCCTCTGGTCCGGCGATCGCCGCGCCGACGGACTCCCGGTCGCTCGCGATCGAGGCCGCCGCCAGCGCCGCCGCGACAGCGCCGCCGAAGTGCTCGCCGTTCCCAGACAGCACCCGCCCGACGCCTATGTCCTCCGCGCCACGGCATGCACTCTGACGCTCGTCGGCGAGGTCGCGCAGGGGCAAACCCCTGGCCGACGTCGAGGCTCGTCTGATTATGGGAGTCGCTACCGTCGAGCGCAGTGACGACGGCCTGCCTGGCGACGCAGATCTCGTCGCCGATGCAACCCTGGACGGTGGCCTCGCTCGCCCGTCTCGCCTCGCGGGCGCAGCAATGTGGCCGGAGACGCTGGACTCCAGCGCGCACTCGTAACAACTCGCTCAGCAGCGCCAGAGCCTGCTGCCCCTGCGCGCGCATCCCGCACCGCAGGCGCCGACCCCAGAGTCGCAGCCGTTGTCGCTGGCCCCCAGCTTCTCTTGCAGCCCCCCGCTGCGCCGCGCCGGGCGACGCAACCGCTCGCCCGTCTCGCATCGCACGCGCCCGAGGCAGTTCGCCGAGCAGCGCCGGGGCCCACTGCCCCGGCTCGCCCGTCTCACATCGCGGGCGGTGCAGCGCCCGAGCCTGCGGCCACGGCCCGCCCGTCTCGCCTCGCGGGCGTTAGTCCCAGCGCTGCCGCTGATGACGCTGGTCTCCAGCTCCCTCTCGCCGCAGCCTGCTGGGCAGCGCTGGGGCCTGCTGCCGCTGCTCGCCCGTCTCGCATCGCCGCATCGCGGGCGCTGGCCCCCGCGTTGTAGCTGACGCTGCCGGTCTCCAGCTTCTTCTCACCGCGGCTGCCAATACCGTCTGGCGATCGCCGCGCTGACGGACTCCAGGTCGCTCGTTATCGGGACCTTCTGCAGCGCCGCCGCGACGGCACCGCCGTCGAAGTACTCGTCGTTCCTGAACAGCACCAGCCTAATGCGCATGTCCTCCACGCCATAGCACGTGCTCTGTCATGATGGCAAGATCCAGGGCTCGTCTTTGAACGATGTTGAAGCCCTCCTGATTCGGGGAGCCGCAGCCGTCGAGCGCAATGACGAGGTCCTGCCTAGCGATACCGATCCCGTCACCGACCCTATCCTGGGCGTTGTATTCCTTGCCGTTCGCGCGGATGGGGATGTCCACCTCCCGCCTGTGTTCCTGGACGCCGCCGCCGCGGGCCATCGAGCAGGGCTCCCAAGCCGTCCACGGCATTAGCGTGCAGTCGCGGACACGCGAACCCGCGTTGCACGGCTGCTCCCCGAGCGCGGCGTCGCACTCCGCCCCCCCGTCCCTGGGTTTCGGCAGCACTCGTCCCACATGCTGGGTCGAGCTGTTGTTCCTATCCGTGCTGCTCCACGGTGCGCCGCTGGTGCCCGTCGCGGTGGGCAGCGACATAGTACTCGAGGCGGCATTCGCGCCGCTCGCGGGCGTCAGGGTAGAGCTGGTGCTCTCCGACAGGCTGCTGCCCGCGATCACGATGCTAGTATCCGTCGCGTTGCTCCGCGACGTGGTCCTCGAGGAGGTACTCGTCCCACTCGTGAGCATCAGGATCGAACTGCTGCCGTCGCTGCTCGACGTCGCCATGCCCGTGCCCGACGAGGTTGTCACCGACGTGGTACTGAGGGCCCACGACGTGGCACTCGAGGCAGTAGTCGCCTCCCTCGTGAACGTCAAGGTCAAGCTGCTGCTGCTTTCCGGCGCGCTGCTGCACGCTAGCATCCACCGTGCTGCTCAGCGACGTGATGCCCGAGGCGGCACACGTCCCGCTCGCGGACGCCTGGGTCGGGTTGCTTGGTACTCTCCAGCATGCTCGTCAGCGAAGCGCTGCTCTTGTTGGTCGTGGTGATCCACGACGGGATGCTGCACTCCGAAGAGATGCTCCACCTCGAGATACAAGTGCCCGACGTGCTGTTTAGCGACGCGGGACTCCACGTGCCCCACTCGTGGACGCTAGGGCCAGGCTGCTACTTTCCGACGTGCTGCTCAACGTCGAAGTGATAGTACCCGTCATGCTTGTTGCTTCTCGCACCGCAGGCGCTGTTCGCGGCACTGTAGCTGTTGAGGCTGGTCTCTAGTTACGTTTCGTCGCTGCTCGCTGGGCAGCGCCAAATCCTGCCGCCATGGCTCGGCCGTCACGCGGTCCACGCGCTGATCCCAGGCGTCGTAGCCGATGGCGCTGTCTTCCCGGGCGCCTCGCACCTGTCCTCAAAGCGGAAGGGGTCCCCCCTCTAACGCTGCGGGCGTCGGAGGTCCATGCCCCTCTGTCCGCACCGCACCGCGCACACGCAAGGGAGCAGCGCGGGCGTGACCTCGAAGCCCCACCCATCCTCCATGGGGCCCACCGCGATCCAGAAAACCCCTTCCCGCCCTGGACCCCCTTTGCCCCGGCCCCCGCGGCGGAAGGATGGGGGGGGGCCTATGGGCAGACAGGGGGGGGCCCCCGCCGTGGCGGCGCCCAAAAGCCGAGGGCGGCGGTTGCAAGACTGCCACGAAAGCACGGCGTGGGACCCCGCGGCCGGGCCCCCGCCCCGCAGGGCTGCGTGGGGCCACCGACGCTGCTGACGCTCGCCCTCTGCTCTCCCCCCGCGCGGGCGCAGGGGGCGAGGCGGGCCCCGACGTCGCTGGCGCCGGGAAGGCGCTGGCCTCGGATCCGCCGCGGCGCGGCGTCGAGGGCGCAGGCCCGAGGGCCAGCTTCAGCGCCCAACCGTTGTTCAAATCGGCCGAGCGCCTGAGTCCCCAAGCGGCAGCAGACGTCGGGCAGAGGAAAGCGGGGGCACACTTTCCGCGTCGGCACACGGAGGCGAGAGGAAACGTCGGCGCGCACGGACGCAAACGTCCTGAGCCCCGCGCGGACCCCTCGGATCGGCGCTGGACCCTCCCAGCGGCGCCTCTGGCGCCGCCCCCGTCGCGCTCCGCGCGCCAAGGATGGGTCCAGTGCCGAGCAGCGAGATCCACGCGAGGCTCCGAAAGTTTCTGGTCACGCCGCTGTTCCGTCTTCGATGGATGTGGCCACTTTCCCGCCCGCAGGGGCTGGCAGGTTGTCCATGTGGAGGCCTCCCAGGTGGGGTCGGAGCAGCTGGGGTCGGAGCATCGCGCCGCATCGCCGAGGCATCGGCGACGAATCGGCGATGCATCGGCGACGTCGGCGGTGCATCGGCGACGTCGGCGTGGAGAAAATCGGGCTCCATTTCGAGCCGCATCGCCGATGCATCGGCAAGACCCCATCTGGAAAGCCTGGACTAGAAGAAGAAAAAAACACATAAACATAAACTTTTGGCGTTCGGCGCGGACTCCTTGGAATCGCGCTGGACCCCCCTCCCTGGCGCGCGGAGCGCGCCGGGGACGGCGCCGGAGGCGCCGCTGGGGGGCTCCGTCGCGGATCCAAGAAATCCGCGCGGAGCGTCAAAAGTCTATGTTTCTGTGGCTGTCTCTTCTTCTCTAGGCCGTGCCCATCGCTCCTCGAGGACCTGGGGCACGACTCCGGGGCAGCGCGCGTCGGCGGTGCGTCGGCGACGTCGGCGTGGAGCCCCATTCGGGCTCCACTTCGAGCCGCGCCGCCGATGCATCGGCGATGCGGCGCAGTCCTCCGACCCCATCTGAGGAGGAGGAGGAGGAGGAGGAGGACGAGGAGGAGGAGGAGGAGGGAGGAGGAGGAGGAGGAGGAGGAGGAGGAGCAGCGAAAGGAGGAGGAGGAGGAGGAGGAGGAGGAGGAGGAGGAGAGGAGGAGGAGGAGGAGGAGGAGGCGGAGGAGGAGGAGGACCGTGCCCGCCGCTCCACGAGGCCCCGGGGCACGACTCCGAGACAGCGCGCGCGGACCACCGCAGGCCCGCGCCGCGCAGACGGTGCGCGCGGGGGGGCTCCTGGCCCCTCGCTGTGGGCCGAGCAAAGCCGCCGCCCTCGAGGACACCGCGGGCCGCTCCGTGCAGGCCGAGCTGGGAGGGCCCGCGAGAAGCTCGGGAGGGGCCCGCTCTCCACCACCACCGTGAGCTGGAGGGGGAGGAGGTCCTCCTCCTCCTCCTCCTCCTCCTCCTCCTCCTCCTTCCTCCCTCCTCCTCCTCCTCTCCTCCTCCTCCTCCTCCAACTCCTCCTCCTCCTCCTCCTCCTCCTCCTCCTCCTCCTCCTCTTCTGAGCCCAGCTGGCTCAAGTTCGCTTCGCTGGCTCAAGCCCCGTGCTTGCGGCCGCAGCGTTCTGATGCCGCGGGCGGCTGACGGGCGTCGCGCTGCCCTCGAGGAGGCCCGCGGCGCGCTCATGGCCACGCACGCAGCCTGCGGGCTGGCGGCCGCTCACTCCCTCGATGGAGTGCGGCTGCTGCGTGCGGCCGAGGGCCTCCTCCGCACGGCGACGGCCGTGCTCGGCGCGCCTGAGGCGCTGCCCCCGCCTGCGCCCGACGCCGCCCAGCCTGCGGGCCGCCCTCGGCGGCGCCGACGGCGGCGTGGGCGGGGCGGTGCTGGCGGCCTTGCTGGACATGCCAAGCGAGGAGGCGTCGACGCGATGGAGGTCGAGAAGGTGGAGGCGTCGGGAGCTGAGCTGGGGAGGGCTGCTCCCGCTCCGTTGGCGCTGGCGGCCGTGCGCGGGGGCTCGCAGGACGAGGGCCAAGCGGCTCCGTCCTCGCCCCTGGTTGACGACAGCTGGGCCGACGAGCTCCCTGTCCAGCGTCGCGGCCCCCTCCACGGAGCTGGTGCTGCCGCCGCTGACGGCCTCCCAGCGCGCCATGCGGCGCCCGCCGCGGTGGCGGCGCGCCCTGCTGTGGCGGTTCCTGGTGGAGCTGCTAGCGCTGGGGCTGCTGCTGCTGCCCCTCCCGACGGCCGCGGCTTGGTCGACGCGGAGGGCGCCGAGCGGCGGCGGGCGCTGATGGCGCGGGCGGCGGCGATCGGCCGTGGCGCGGGGTGATCGTCGTCGCGTCCGTGTTCATGTTCCTGGAGGTCCTCCTCTCGGTGCTGTTCACGGCCGGGGGGTGGTGCAGGCCCCCCGTGTACATAGGACTGCACTGCCGCTATAGGTTGCGCTCCGTCGCGGTGTTCGTCGTGGTGCACTGTAGCGGCCCTCATCTGATATAAGGCGCCTGCACCTCCCTCCGTTGCAGTCGCTGTCGCTAGGGCTTTCTCCCTGGCATCTGGAGGTGATGACGTTGATGTCAAAAAAAAAATCCTCCTCCTCCTCCTCCTCCTCCTCCTCATCCTCCTCCTCCTCCTCCTCCTCCTCCTCCTCCTCCTCCTCCTCCTCCTCCTCCTCCTCCTCCTCCTCCTCCTCCTCCTCCTCCTCCCCCCCAACCTATGGGGGTGGTGGCGGAGAACACGCCCATCAAGCTCAGCATCGAACGCCCGCGCGGGCACCGCCGCGCCGACGCGGCGCGAGCCCGCCGGCGCGTTCCCGCCGGCGGAGCACCCACTCCGGCGTGGTGCACGTCGGCCTGCCGCCGGAGCCGGAGGCCGGGCTGGCCGGGGCGGAGCTGGCCACGGGGCTCTGCAGGAAGGACGCGCGGCTGGCGATGCGGCCGAGGCAGATGGGGCGCCTGAAGGACCTGTGCTGGGCATGTTTTCCACCACCACCACCACCACCACCACCACCATGAGTTGGAGGGGGGAAGGAGGTGGAGGACGAGGAGGAGGACGAAGAGGAGGAGGAGGAGGTGGAGGAGGAGGAAGAGGAGGAGGACCCCCTCCACCTCCAACTGAAGGTGGTGATGGTGGAACACAAGCCCATCAACCTGGGCGCGCGGCCAGTTGGCCACCGCATGCGCAAGGGACGCCTGTACCCTGAGATCTGGACGTTGCAATGTTTTGCAGCGGGCGTGTTCGCCCCGTTTCGGGCCCTCGGACCCTCGCAGATCGGTGCACCTCGAAAAATGCCACCACAAGATTGGGTGCAGGATGCAGGTGGCTTGGAGCGCTTCTTCTTCCAACCTCCTTCTTCCCCCTCTGGGAGAGGTTCACCTCTCCCCCTATCCCCTCTCTCTGGGTCTGGAGGTGGCCCGCGACGCGCTGGGGCGTCCAAGGTGGCCAAAGACCGCTCCCAGAGTGCCCCGGGTAGCCCGAGATGATCTCCAAGACGGCTTAAGTAGCCTCCGAGATTCCTCCTAAAGGCCCCAAGACCAATCCAAGACGGGCCCGAGCGGTCACGGAGCATCCCCAGGCACCCCCTGCCGAAATCGGAAGGAAGTCAATGAAGGTGGCGTTCTCGCCCGTTCGCTTCCGATGGCCTTCCGAGGCCACAAAATGGTTCCAAGAGGGCCCAGAAGAGACCCAAAAGAGGCCTGAAGAAAGCCTTAAGAGGCGATGTCAGGGGCTCTAGAGGGGCAGCGGGACCCCCCTTCTTGGATCGATGCCCTCCAAAATGGTCCCAACAAGGCCTCCGAGGCTCCCAAGAGGGTCCCAAGAAGGCCAATACGCCCCAAGCGGACCCCAAGACGCCCTAAGAGGCCACCAGGAGCCCCCCAGGAGACATCTCAAGCGACTCCGAGAGGCCTCTAGTTCACTGAGGCTCCCCAAGGTATTCGAAAGATGCCATGCTCCCCTGACAAGAGCAGCTTCCCTAAGCATCGTGTCCGGATGGGCTGGTGGGGATACGCAAGCGCTCTGAATTGTTATACGATGTTGCATAGCTTCCATGACGTCGGATCTCAATGTGCCCCCACCTCCTCTCGTCGCGACCAAGATCACTGCGGACACCTTTCGACCGTTTTCGGCATCTGGGGGCCCTTACCGGGCCCCAGGGCCGGAAAAAACGGCTCGGGCCGATAAGCTGGTGCCAGGGGACAGGTCCAGCCCTCAGGGACTTCACGCTGTGAAAGAACCACGCCGTCGGAACTCTGGGCACAGGGAGGAGGAGGAGGAGGAGGAGGAGGAGGACGAGGAGGAGGAGGAGGGAGGAGGAGGAGGAGGAGGAGGAAGAGGGAGGAAGACGAGGAGGAGGAGGAGGAGGAGGAGGAGGAGGAGGAGAAGGAGGAGGAGGAGGAGAAGGAGGAGGAGGAGGGAGGAGAGAGCGGAAGGAGCGCTCTCTTGAGAGCGTGGTAAAACTTCTGCAATGAGAGGGGAGGCGAAAGCGGAGGAGGATTGCGGTGCAGCGGCGATGCACTTCGGGGGGGTCCCGCAGAGTCTGGAGAGAGGATGGAGGAGGAGCAGCAGGAGAAGGAGGAGGAGGAGGAGGAGGAGGAGGAGGAGGAGGAGGAGGAGTGAGGAGAGAGCGGAAGGAGCCCTCTCTTGAGAGCGTGGTAAAACTTCTGAAATGAGAGGGGAAGCGATAGCGGAAAAGGAGGATTGCGATGCAGCGGCGATGCACTTCGGGGGGGTCGAGCAGAGTCTGGAGAAAAAATGGAGGAGGAGCAGCAGGAGAAGGAGGAGGAGGAGGAGAAGAGAGGAGGAGGAGGGAGGAGGAGGAGGAGGGAGGGAGGAGGGGGAGGTAAGAGGGGGAAGGAGGGGGGAGGGAAGAGGGAGGAGGGAGGGAGGAGGAGGGAGAAGGAAGGAGATAGAAGAGGAGGAGGAGGAGGAGGAAGAGGACGAGGAGGAGGAGGAGGAGGGGGAGGAGGAGGGAGGGGGGAAAAAAAGTATAAGGGAGGAGGAAGGAGGTGGTGGTGATGGCTTGGGCAAGCATTGGGTGCGGCCGCTGGCACGGCCCCTTTAGCGACACCTCCCACTCGGGAATGGCTGGGGGGCAGCTCCCCACCCGTCGCGGGGGTCTAGTGCCGCAGCGTCACGGCGCCACTCGATCCAAGAGGCTCCCTTGGGGGGGTCCTCCTCCTCCTCCTCCTCCTCCTCCTACTCCTCCTCCTCCTCCTCCTCCTCCTCCTCCTCCTCCTCCTCCTCCTCCTCCTCCTCCTCCTCCTCCTCCTCCTCCTCCTCCCCCTCCTCCCCCTCCTCCTCCTCTTCCTCCCCCTTCTCATCCTCCCCCTCCTCCCCCTCCCCCCCTACTACGAGGGGTCGGCGCCCGGCCCTCCCCCCGAGGTCCCCGCGCCGCTGCAGTCGGGCGGGGGGGGGGGGCGGGGCACCCTGAGGCACCCTCCGCACCCCCCCGCGACCAGAGGACGGCCCAGTCGCACCAGCCCCAGCTCCCTGGGGAGCGGGAATCCCCGGGACAGGCTACAGCTGGGGCCCCGACCCAGGGCGAGGGGGACAAAGGGATCCCTCCAGAAGGGCCTCAAGGGTCTCCCGTGCCAGGCGGACACCAGCAACACAGGGCGGGGATGGGCAGCGCGAGAGCTCACGCGCACCACCGCTGGGGTCTCGCCTGTCCTAACACATCCCAGATGCCACCGCAGGACGCCAGCTGCGGGGCGAAGAGAGATAGCTGGAGGAGGCCCTCCCCGAGGCGACACCCGCGCCCCTACACCAGCTCGGCCTCGGGACGCGGCCTGGACTGTGGGGAGAGACGGGGGGAGGAGGGAGGAGGGAGGAGGGAGGAGGGAGGAGTGAGGAGGGAGGAGGGGGAGGGAGGAGGGAGGAGGGAGGAGGGAGGAGGAGGAGGGAGGAGGGAAGAGGAGGAGGAGGAGGAGAGGAGGAGGAGGAGGAGGAGGAGGGAGGAGGGAGGAGGGAGGAGAGGAGGGAGGAGGGAGGAGGGAGGAGGGAGAGGGAGGAGGGAGGAGGAGGAGGAGGAGGAGGCGGAGGAGGAGGAGGAGGAGGAGGAGGAGGAGGAGGAGGAGGAGGAGGAGGAGGAGGAGGAGGAGGAGGGAGGAGGAGGAGGGGAGGAGGAGGAGAGGAGGAGGAGGAGGAGGAGGAGGAGGAGGAGGAGGGGAGGAGGAGGAGGGGGAGGAGGAGGAGGAGGAGGAGGAGGAGGAGGAGGAGGAGGAGGAGGAGGGGGAGGAGGAGGAGGAGCGAACGTAACCTTGAAGGAAGGTTCGTCCGCGCTTAGCCGAGCCGCGGCGCGCCCGCACCTCCGCTCAGGTCAGCCGGGAGCTGGAGGGCGCGGCGAGCGGCGGCGAAGGCCGTGTACTGGTTGTGGTAGGAGATCGGGAGGGGGAGGTCCTTGGTGAGGTGGTACGCCCGCGTCGCGACGGCGAGGCGCGTGGCAGAGTTCGGGATGCCGTTCTCGCAGTCGAACGGGTGCGACAGCTCGGGGAGCGCCATGCGCGTGAGGAGGTCGGCGCTCAGCTGGCCGCGAGGCAGGCTCAGCTGGTGCCACATGCGTTCGCATGTCATGTAGTGCTGAATGTTGTCCTTGGCGAGCGGGTGATTGCACCCGAAGTGGCAAGGGCGCTTGTCCTGGATGACATGCATGCGGTAGCTGGTGGTCCATGCGCCCACGAGGGCCTTCACTGTGGCCCACATCCGTGCAGGCGGTTGTGTAGCCAGGTAGGTGCGCAGGCGTTTCCAACGAGCTGGAAGGTCGCCGGGAACCCGATGGAGACGAAGAAGATCAGGCGGCTCGCCTTCGTCATCTGGAGGGTCTTCGTCGCCGTCGGGGAAGTCGGCGTCACTGATGTCGGTGTCGGGCAGCTGGTACGGGAGAAAGTTGGCGACCCAACGGCGGCGGGCACGATGTTGGGCGGCTTCATGCTGAAGTAGCGAAGTCAGGCTGCTCGGTTCATCTGAGCGGGTCCGAGCACTTGAGAGACGGTGTTCGAGGAGGATTCTGCCAGTTCCGCTGTTGTCCCATGCCTGCTGACACATGTCGGCGGCGATCTGTCGTCGGCGAGCGGAGGTGGCATAAAGCGGGCGAAAGGTCTCGGACCCGAGGAGCTCGTACAGGTACTCCGTGCACCACTGCATCCAGTCTAAGCGGTTGTCGATCGCGCGGTCATTGAGCAGGATGTCGGGAAGCCAGTGGGCGGCCCATGCGCGAGCTCGGTCGGCCAGACGTTCTTGAACGATTTCGGCATTTCGGCAAGGCCCGCTGAGCGGCTCCCTGGCGAGCGACTTCGCAAGGTCAAGAGACGGGAACCAGGACAGGAGACGCCGCTTTATGGTGTCTGCCATCGTGTCGGTGTAGAGCTGCTCGTTGAGGGAGGTCATGTAGGCCTTCTGCGGCGTGATCTGTGTGGTTCGGCGGCGATGTAGTTCTTGTTGCTGCTGTAGAAGGGCCTGCATTCCAGCACGAGCGGCTCGCTTGTGGATGCCAATCATAGCGGCTCGGGCGCGCGGAAGGGGGCCAGCTGCGCGGGTCAACCTCTTTAAGTGGGAGCCCTTGCAGTCGGGGAAGAAGGTAGAGTTGATGATGTGCTCGAACCGTTGGGCGATGGAAGACTTGATAGACCAGCACTCGCTGCACCAGTGGCCGCGCTGCACTGTGACGAGGGGGAGCTGCTCGTACGCGGTGTCGCAGAGCGCGTTGAATGCGCCGCGCCAATCTGCCACCGTGGAGGTGGCTGTGCGCCACATGGTGGCCGCCAGGTAGTTCTCGATGCCAATGGGGACCTCAGCCTTGGCCCAGAGAGACATCGCGAGGATGTCGGACTTCGCGAAGCTGGACGGGGCAACGCGCAGCAACTTGTGGAACGCCTGCAGCTCCTTCTGGAGGATGCCCGCCGAGGGTTCGAATAGCTGGCCTACGTATCCAAGGACCGTGACGGCAGCGACGCTGTACAGTTTGATGCTCTGCTGGATAGGGGCGTGGGACGCGGCGAGCTTCTCGATGCGGCCCCACCACTTGACAGCAGGGCCTCGCCATTGGTCGTCAAGAGTGGCGCCAGGGCCGATGAAGAAGCCGAGGTATCTGGCGCTGGACTCAACCTTGAATGCGGCCCATGGAGCGCGGGCAGCAGCAAGTACTTGGCGTATCTCCGCAATGATGTCCTGAGTGGGCAGCGCCCAGGTCGGGACCACGATGCACTTCTTGGCCTGGAGGCACAGGCCCGCGAGAGTCTCCACCGCGATGATGTGCGGCGCGAGCTTGCTGATGTCCGCTAACCTCGCGAGGACGATGCCGAGGTCGTCAGCACATGCGCTAACCAGACCGCGCTCGATGGCTGAGAGCTCGCTGGTGAGGGCTCCGATGACTGGGCCAAAGACGAGTGCCCAGATCGCACCGCTTAACGGACAGCCCTGAGCAACTCCTGACGCTGCGATCAGGGGGGGGCGGCGTGCACCGCCCAGGTCCAGGTAGGAGACAGGCCAGTGGTAGCAAGCCTGAAGCAGGTGAAGCACGCGTCCATGAATGCCCCATCGCTGGAGAACATTCCACATCCAGTGGTGGCCGAGGCTGGGGAAGGCGGCAGCGATGTCCATGCTGCCGAAGACGGGCTTGTCAGTAACTGCATTAGGTGAAAGACTACGACGTCGAGCAGCGGCATCCACCACGACGACGTTGCGCAAAAACTGGCGGTCATTGACGAATCCCTGCTGCTCGGGAGACGTCTCGGCTGCGAGGGCGTGAAGCTGTCGATTGGCGGCGGACGCCATCAGCTTCACATCCGAGTTCTTCATTGAGAGCGGACGTAGGCACTCTGGAGCGCGGGTGCACTCAGCATTACCGCAGGGCTCGTCGCCCTTCGGAAGCATGGCCATGACGGAGTAGTTGAGGTCGTGAGGCGGTGCGCGTCTGGTGGCGATGTCACGGCAGAAGTCGGCGAGGATGTCGAAGCTGTCGGGAGTACGCAACCATGATTTGTAAGGAAGTGTGTCGGGTCCTGGCGCGGAGTCGCCAGCCAGGCGAGCAGCCTTCTCGAGAGCTTGGGCGTCAGGTAGGTCGAGGTGGGTGAGTGCGCGTTTGGGGAAGATCGAGTCGAGGTAGTTGGAGAGGGCGTCGTCAGGAACATGCTTTGCAGCAAAGACGGGGGCCCAGTGGCGCATGATGGCCTGATGCATCGTCGCGGGGTCGGTGACGATGTTGGCGACGCCGCCCGCGATGATCTTGACGCCCGTCAGGACGAACCGCTTGGAGAATGGCTTCCAGAGCTCGCCACGGAGGCCTTCACGTTTGGCTCGCTGGCGCCACTTCTGACCGAGCTGGACATTGTTGGCGGCGAAAGCGGCTCGCGAGCGTGCTGCAGAGAGGGCCTTGCGCTCGTCACTGAGGCTCGCGTGCGTGGCGTCGGTGGTCGAGGAAAAGTCGTGCATGTCGTCGATGCTGACGGTACGACCGTCAATCTTCAGGTGCAGTTTGCCGATGTCGGTGGTGTCGATCAGCGTCTGGGCGAGGGGGATGTTCTGGTACCATACAGCTCTGGCGATGCTGCGTAGAGTCATGGCCCTGGTCTCCTTTCTGACGGTCCCACTTTGTGATGATAGCTCGGCGGCTGGGATCTTGAGAAGCGTGTCACGGGCTCTGGCAGCAGCAACTCTCATGGCTGCCTTCAAGGCCCTCCAGCGCGCAGTGGGAGTGAGAGAGGCCATGTCGACCGTGGCGAGCACTCTGGCGACGTGGTGCTTGTAGTGGTCGGTGTCGAAGATGTACGCGGGGATGCCGCGCTCGGTGACCTTCTTGGGCTTGCGGAGACGGATGCGCAAGTGCATGATCGCATGGTCGCTGACGGGGCCCTTGGGGTTCTCGAGGGGGGCGTCGTCGGCGATGTAGACAGTTTCCATGAAAGGCATGAGGTGGCTAGGCAGGTTGATGAAGCAGCGGTCAATCGTAGACTCATTCTTGTTAGCCTCCGATCTATGCGTCGTCGAGGGAGTCACAATCTCGATGACGTCGCGGAACAGGTTGCGCCAGAAGACTGGTTGGTACTGATAACGCTGTGATGCTGTGGTGTCTGAGTCGACAGGCGTGTTGATCGAACGTGGCGGGAACTCGGAGACGTTGAAGTCGCCGACGATGACAAGAAGCCGCTGCTGAGGGACTTCGTCAGCATGATGGCGAAGAGCGTGCCAATGGTCACGTAAGAGAAACCGATCTGCTGGAGTCAAGCCGAAGTTGTGAATGTTGAGGACGGTGACTTCGCGCTGGAGGCTGGCATCCGTGGTCCGAAGCCACGCGGCACGGCCAGGGATGACGACCTCAAACCTGAGCTGAGGCCGTTCGTCTGGAGGAAGTTGAAGCTCTGCCTTGTCGTAGGGGACGAGGAAGCCAATGCCGCCAGCGTTAGTCATGGGCGCGCCGTTGACCATCACGGGCGAGTGGAAAGCTTTGTACCGATGCTGGGTAGAGTTCGCCAGCAGCTTTAGGTCATCCAGAGTTCCATGAGTCTCTTGCACTGCGATAAGAGCTCGTTGGCGAACGCATGGTAAAAGTTGCTGTCGTTTGTCGGCGCGACGTAGAGCGGACTGTCCGAGAAGCGCTTGCGAGTTCCAGAATGCGATGTCCAGGCCCTCCTGCGAGGGCTTCAGGAGCCATGGGCTCCACCGAAGGCTAAAGCCACTGTGCGGCAGAAAGGGGGTCTGCGAAGTTGCTGATGAACTCGGCGGCGATCTGCTTCTGGTCATCTTCGGAAATTCCATGTTTGTTGGCGGCCTGTGACCACTGGAGCTTAGTAGGAACATCAGCATCGCTGCCAACAATAAGGCGAACCATGGCTTCACCGCGGCACGATATGTAGCCCAGGGTTATGTGTGTGCGCGCATCGATGTCTGGCTTGAAGTTCTGCATGATCTTGGCGAGGCGCTTGATCTGGACCTCCGTGCGGACGGCCTTCGGGCTCTTGTCGGCAGATACATATAGAGGAACGTATTTGTCATTACCAAAATCGAGAGTGAATGTGCGCCAATCCTTTCCATTACGCAGAGCATTATGAAGACGTTGCGCCCGAGGTTCCGCAACCACTGTGCCCCCGCTGACCTGAAACGAGTGGCGCTTGGCGGGGCCGACCGTGTTGAATATAACCATGTCATTCTTGATGTTGGCGGCCTGGAACCATGGGGTGAGAGCTTTTTCCAGATGTTGCTGACTGAACTCCTGCGGACTGCTGCACCAGAAGGTGGCGATGTCGGGGTCGCGGTCCCAGCTGCCCAGGCCGTCCAGGTTGAGGGCGGGAGCGCGTGCTTCTGCTGCTGTGATGATGGATTCGAGCTTGGCAACGGCGGCCTTGAGTTCGGAGTTCTGCTCTTCCAGGGCATTGGTGCGGAGCTTGACTGCGGTGATGTCTCGTTCTGTAGCTTCGTGACGTCTGCTGAGGTCGGACGTGATCTGCGTGAGCGAGGCGAGGAACTCTGACCTGGCCTTGGCTGTGACTGCCTTGGCTGTGGCCTCGAACTTTTCGGTGGCGTCTTTGATCTGGGCGGCCATGGTCTCCTCAAGCTGCTTTCGAACATGTGCTGGGAAGTCGTGAACTGCGGGATGCGCTGTCATGCCATGGGTCTTGTTGTCGCTTGACTGGGTCAGTGGCTCCGTCTCTGGGGGTCGATGCAGCGCTGGCCAAACAGTCGACGGGGGGACCCATGCTGTCGACGTCCGCGAACTGAGGCCCGCGCCAGCCTCTGGTGGCAATCCACCGATGTGCGCGTGGAGGAGACTGCAGGCGAATGCAGCACCAGATATGAAGCTCGACCTGCTGGGCAGCAGGAAGGCGAGGATATGAAAGCAAGTCCTTAGCTGTCCCTGGACCAAGGGTCTCCGTGCTCTGCCACGGGGCAAAAACATCTTGAGCCAAAATGGCTACGGAGGAGGAGGAGGAGGAGGAGGAGGAGGGGGAGGGGGAGGAGGAGGAGGAGGAGGAGGAGGGGGGAGGGGGGGGGAGGAGGAGAGGAGGAGGAGGAGGAGGAGGAGGAGGAGGAGGAGAAGGAGGAGGAGGGGAGGAGGAGAGAGGAGGAGGAGGAGGAGGAGGAGGAGGAGGAGGAGGAGGAGGAGGAGGAGGAGGAGGAGGAGGAGGGGGAGGGGGAGGGGGGGGGAGGGGGAGGGGAGGAGGGAGGAGGAGGAGGAGGAGGAGGAGGAGGAGGAGGAGGAGGAGGAGGAGGCCGAGGAGGAGGAGGAGGAGGAGGAGGAGGAGGAGGAGGAGCAGGAGGAGGAGGGGGAGGGGCAGGAGGAGAGGAGGAGGAGGACGGGAGGAGGGAGGAGGAGGAGGAGGAGGAGGAGGAGGAGGAGGAGGAGGAGAGGAGGAGGAGGAGGAGGAGGAGGAGGAGGAGGAGGAGGAGGAGGAGGGGGAGGGGGAGGGGGAGGAGGAGGAGGAGGAGGAGGAGGAGGAGGAGGAGGAGGAGGAGGAGGAGGAGGAGGGAGGAGGAGGAGGAGGAGCAGGAGGAGGAGCAGGAGGAGCAGAAGAAGCAGTTGGAGGGAGCGAGGGAGCGAAGGCCGAAGGGGGCGGGGGGGCACCTGGGCGCGCTGCGCGGCCGAGCGCGCTCGCCGAGGCCGCCGGCGCCGCGGCCCTCGACGAGCGGCGTGGGGCGCCGGCGGGCCGGCGTGGAGGGCCCGCGCCAGCGCACCGCCATGGCGAGGCCCGGGGGCTCGGCTCGAGCCAGGCCTGCTTTCGTCGCGAAGCCCCAGATAGGATCGCGTCGTGGAAAAAATCAGGGCGGGAGGTTTATGGCTACATTTTTGGCCCCGGGGGGGCCCTCGCCGGGCCTCGGGAGCGTAAAAAAACGACTCGGGACGAAAAACCGGCCCCGGGGAGAGGGGCGTGATTTCCAGGGACGCCGTCCGGAAAAATTCAGGACGTCGCATGTCTGGGGCCGCACCTCAGACGTTCTGACTTCTGCCAGCCCGAGGGTTCCCCGAGGTCTGGGCGTTGCAGCTGTTGCTGCGCCGGGCGTTCTCTCGCCCCCTTGCGGGCCCTATACAGCTCGATCCGGCCTGCAAAAGCGCTGCAGGAAGACGGGGTCCAGGACTCCACTCGCACTTCTTCGCGATGGTGCACACGTCTCGCAGCGTCAGATCACGAGGCTCCTCCTCGACCTCTACCCTGGGGGCCCGCCATCGGGCCGCAGGACGCTCCAAAATGGATCCTGGGGCAAACGACTCGCCACCCAGACCCCCGACGTCATAATTTTTTCATGACGCGATCCCCAGAGGTCCAGACCCATTCCCCGGGACCGGTTTTTCATCCCGAGTCGTTTTGTTGACGCTCCCGAGGCCCGGTGAGGGCCCCTGGAGGCCGAAAATTAGGAAAAACATCCCGTCATGATTTTTTCATTACTCGAGGGGGCCTGGGCTGGCGGCACACCTCTGTGTCGCCGAGCCCAGACCCCCTTCGCGTCGTGGAAAAATCACGACGGGAGGTTTTTCGCTATTTTCGGCCGTTGGGAGCCCTCACCGGACCTCGGGACCGTCAAAAAACGACTCAAAATGAAAAACCGGTCCCGGGGAAGGGGTCGAGACCTCTGGGGGTCGACGTCATGAAAAAATCATGACGTCGGGGATCTGGGAGGCCTGGAGCCCTTCCTCGGGGCAGGCTTCTCGTCCCGACGCGCTCTTGGACGGCCCCAGCCCGGGACCGGGTGAGGACCCCAGCTTCGAGAGGTCGCCCGCCATGATCTGTGATCGAAAACTTCGGGGCCTGGTCAGAAAAAAAAACACCCCAAATCCGCTCGTCCCAGACCCCCGACGTAATGTTTTTTTCGTTACGTCGACCCCCAGAGGTCCCGACCCTTTTCTCATGACCGGTTTTTCATCCCGAGTTGTTTTTGACGCTCCCGAGGCCCGGCGAGGGCCCCCGGAGGCCGAAAATAGCGAAAAACCTCCCGTCGTGATTTTTTCATGAGTCGAGGAGGTCTGGGAACCGCTCGTCGCGTCGCAATTTCAGCCTCGCTCTCGACGATTGTTCGGAGTGGAAGCCTGGGGCGGCCGGCGGCGGAGACGAGGCTGCCGGCGGCCGGGTCTCGGGCTGGCGCGGCCAGGGGGGGTCCTTCACCTCGCGCGGCTGAAGGCTCATGCCCCTTTCCTCACCACAACCCATCCATCGATCCCAAACACGATCGCGTCGTACAAAAAATCAGGGCGGGAGGTTTTGGGCTATTTTCGGCCTCCGGGGGGCCCTCGCCGGGCCTCGGGACCGTCAAAAAACGACTCGGGACGAAAAACCGGCCCCGGGGAAAGGGTCGGGACTTCAAGGGATGCCTTCCTGAAAAAAATCAGGACGTCGCATGTCTGGGTCCCCGCCGCCTCCTTTCCCTTCTGTCGCCGGCGCAGCGCTTGGCCAGCGTACAGTCCCAATTCGTCACCGGTCACCAGGAGACTTGTCGGATCTTGACCGATGCTCACCGCATACATCACCACGTGGGTGGCAGGGGAACCGCTATGGATAAGAGTGCGCGTGCCCTGAGCGGGCACTCGGCCCCCAGCTTGAGCCAGTTGGACCTCTGTGTCCACTGGGACCTGTGGGACCTGTGAGACCTGAGAGGCCTGAGGTACATGTGGAACCTGTTGGACCTGTGGGACCTGCCTGCGGGGCCTGAGGGGCATGCGGGACCTGCGACACCTACCTGTGAGACCTGCGACACCTGCGGGCATCTGCTTGTGATTGCGGGCATGAAAGAACTACCCACCCACGAGCGTCCACGAGCAGCCTGTTCGCTGCGCAACTGGGACATCGGTCGTGAGCCCAAGGGGGGAGCTTCCCACCCACGCGCGTCCACGAGCATTATGTGCGCCGCGCGGGTGGGAAATCGTTCGCGGGCCAACCGCAACTCACGCGCCGTACGCCGAAGCGCTCAAACACTAGCTCACTCACAACTCACACAACGCACAGCCCGCTTCTCTGTTGCCGGGGCACGGTCAGCGCTGCAACCGTCTCCATTTCGCTGACTGCAGTAGGGGGCGGTTTCGGAGGAGGGTGGCGTTTTCGGGGGAGGGATTGCTGTGCAGCGTGTCGGCCTTGCGCCCCCCGAAGCCCGCTGAAGTGGTTCACTGGTTTCGAACGCCCTTGCGCGCGGGCTGTCGCAAAAATCGGTTTGCTAAAAATGAAACAAAGTGCACAAACGCGCGTCGTCGCGCGCATGCCGAAATCCTTCAAAAGCCTCGGCGTCGTAAGCTGTCAAAACCAAATGTAAAAAATGCTTCGCAACACCAGTTTTCAAGCAAAAACAAAAAATGCGTTCGCGCTCTTGCGAATCCTTCAAAAAAAACAAGTGAAATTCTGCCAAATGGGCCACTCGCGCCGCATGCCGAAATCTCTCGAACACCCTTGCGCGCGTGCTGGGGGGGGGCGCGAGCCGCGTCAAATAATACCATGCGGGCCATTATCGCGCGTCGGCCGAGCGCGCATGTCGAACTCCTTCACAAACCTTCACCACCGACGCGAAGACGCCGACATCGTCATCGGTGTGACCAGCATCGGCGCCGTCACTTGCCTTACCGTCGTCATCGCCGCTTTCGTCACCATCGCTACTTTCATATACGTGTCTACCGTTGCCCGCGTCGCCATGATGCCTCGCCCGCCCAACTCACCGACTCGCACTCGAGTGCTCGCTGGGAAGTGCCAAGCAGTCAGCGTCAACGCGGCCGCGTCGGTCGCGCCAAACTAGCTGGCCGCTGCGCGCGCGTGCTTGGGTTGGCGCGGCCGCAGAGATGCACAAGCCAACGCCAAGCCTGCATCGCAATCGCCACCGCATGGGTTTGCAAACCAAGCTGCGGGTGGGTGGATGGGACGGTTGCAAGAGCATGGGATGTGTCAATTCGTTTATTAAAACCACTTGCACCGCATACAGTGCACCGCATATGTTGTATTACACAGGCTGCATCGCATACATTCTCCTTTCTAAAAACAGAATAGGATCTATCCCCCCCGGCGTTATCGGTCCCCCTTTCGGGTATGTAAATCCTATATGATTATGACCACATGTCCATCCTAAAAATGAAATCAAAATGTCAAATGCCAACCGGGTTTCCCCCCCTGAGGGTCCCTTGTGTAAAAAAATATGCGGTGACATTTGCTGTTCTAGCATAACACTTTTTCGCGAATCCCTTTGCAGAAAATAGGACGAAGAGCACACGCGCGCGTCGTCGCGCGCGCATGCCGAAATCCTTCAAAAACCTTCGGTGCCGGAAGGATTTCGCAATCGAGTTGCCCAGAAACATACCAAAACACAGGGTTTCGCAACACTGACTTGCTAAAAAAGCTTCCGCGCGAGCTCTTGCGAAATCTTGAAAAAAAACCATGGGTTTTTCAAGATGTGCACAAAATGCTACCAAACGGGCTTCGCGCGCGCGCATGTCGAAATCTGTCGAACGCCCTTGGAAGTGCACAGGCGCGCGTCGTCGCGCGCGTATGCCGAAAACCTTCAAAACCCATCGGTTTCGGAAGGATTTCAAAATCGTGTCCCAAAAACCTACAAACATCTAAGGTTTCGCAACACAGATTTGCTAAAAAAAGTTTCCGCGCCAGCTCTTGCGAAATGTTAAGAAAATCATTTTTTCAAAATTTTCACAACATGCTACCCAACGGGCTTCGCGCACGCGCATCGCGTGTGCCGTCGCGAGAATCCTCTGCAAAAAACGGGACGAAGTGCACACGCGCGCGTCGTCGCGCGCGTATGCCGAAAACCTTCATAACCCATCGGTTTCGGAAGGATTTCAAAATCGTGTCCAAAAAACCTACAAAAACACAAGGTTTCGCAACACGGATTGTCAACAAAAGCGTGCGCGCGCGCGCTCGTGCGTCGTCGTCGTCGTCGCCGTCCTCCCTCCTCCCGCGTCGTCGTCGTCGTCGTCGCCTACGTCGTCCTCTGTGTTGCCTCGTGTTCGTCGTCGTCGTCCTCTTTGGTGTCGTGGTCGTTTTCGTCATCGTTGTCGCCGTGGTCGTCCTTCCTCCTCCTCCCTCGTCGTCGTCGTCGTCGTCCGTCGTCGGCGTCTCGTCGTCGTCCCTCCTATTTCGTCGCCGTCGTCGTCGTCGTCGTCGTTGTCGTCGTCGTCGTCTTCCTTCCTCCCTCGTCGTTGCCGTCGTCGGCGTCGCCGTCCTTCCTCCTTCCTCGTCGTTCGCGTCGTCGCCGTCCTCCCTCCTCCCTCGTCGTTGTCGTCGTTGTCGTCGGTGTCACCGTCGTCGTCCTTCCTCCTCCCTCGTCGTCTTCGTTGGCGACGTCGTCGTCGTCTTCGTCGTCGTCGTCGTCGGCGTCGGCGTCGTTGTCGTCTTCGTCGTCGTCGACGTCGGCGTCGTCGTCGTCGCCGCCGTCGTCGTCGTCGTCGTCGTCGTCGTTCGTCGTCGTCGTCGTCGTCGTCATCGTCGTCGTCGTCGTCGTCGTCGTCGTTGTCAGTCGTCGTCGTCGTCGTCGTCGTCGGCGTCGGCGTCGTCGTCGTCGTCGGTGTCGTCGTCGTCGTCGTCGTTGTCGACGTCGTCGAAGTCGTTGGAGACGTCGTCGGTGTCGTCGTAGTCGTTGTCGTCGTCGTCGTTGTAGCTGTCGTCGTCGGCGTCGCTGTTGTTGCCAAGTGCCATTTGGTACCCACCGTCCCGGTCTTAAGAGATTTTGCAAACCAAGTTGCAGGTGGGTGGGTGGGATGTTTGCGCGAGCAGTGGAGTGGACAACTCACTGCGAACAGAAAATGATTGCACCACATAGATTGCACCGCATAAACTGCAAGAACCTAGCGTTTGGGGCCAACGCTGGCTAACATCTTCGATTGTGAGAATGATGGATAAACACATGACTGGACTGTTCATTAGTATTAGTATGCCTTCTTCTTCTCCTGCATCATCATCAGCAGCATCATCATCAACATCATCACGAGCATCACCACCACCATCACCATCATCGTCATCATCATCACCATCATCACCACTATCACCACCACCGCCAGCATCATCATCAGCAGCAGCATCATCATCCTCATCAGCATCATCATCAGCATCATCATTATCATCACAATCGGCATCAGCATCATCAGCAGCAGCATCATCATCATTCTCATCAGCAGCGTCGTCATCGTGATCGCCATCGCCATCGTCATCATCGTTATCAACATAATCAGCAACAGCAGCAGCATGACCATCATAATCATCATCATCATTCTCAGCAGCGTCATCATCATCAGCATAAACATCATCAGCCGCAGCGGCACAATCATTATCAACAACAACGTCAGAATCATCATCAGCAGCATCAGCATCACACCCATCATCATCACCACCATCATCATCATCATCATCATCATCATCATCATCATCATCATCATCATCATCATCATCACAATCAGCATCAGCATCATCAGCAGCAGCATCATTATCATCATCATCAGCAGCGTCGTCATCGTTATCGCCGTCGCCATCGTCATCATCGTTACCAGCATAATCGGCAACAGCAGCAGCATCACCATTATAATCATCATCATCATCATCGTTCTCATCAGCGTCATCCTCATCAGCATAAACATCATCAGCCGCAGCAGCACCATCATTATCAACAACGTCATAATCATCAGCAGCAGCATCGGCATCACACCCACCATCATCATCATCATCATCATCATCATCATCATCATCATCATCATCATCATCATCATCATCATCATCAACGTCGTCATCATCATGATGATCATCATCATCATCATCATCATCATCGCTGTCGTCATTATCATCATCAACATTCTCGTCATCGTCATCGGTATCGGCATCGGTATCGTCATCATCAGCATCAGCATCACCATCAAAGTCATCATCATCATCATCATCAGCAGCAGCAGCATCATCATTGTCATCAGTATCAGCATAATCATCATCATCATCATCAGCAGCAGCAGCACCACCATCCGCATCATCATCAGCATCATCACCAACATCATCGTCATCGTTACTATCATCATCGTCATCATCATCGTCATCATCACCATCACATCACCATCACCATCATCATCATTCTCATCCTCATTATCATCCTCATCCTCATCCTCCTCTCCCTCCTCCTCCTCCTCCTCCTCCTCCTCCTCCTCCTCCTCCTCCTATTCCTCCTCCCCCTCCATCTCTCTTCCTTATATGTACCTTCCCCCTGTCGCACCTACAGGAGTGTTGGCAGAGCGGGCCGGACGTTTCCCTTGAGACCTCCTCACCCTTCAAGATCTTGAAACGTGAACTGTGCAACAGTCTCACGGATGGAGGGTGGGCCGCTCTCAAAATGTCGCTGGCAAGGCCTTCGGCCCCGCAGGGCTGCTGTGCGCGCTCTCCCGCCCTGGCCACGAGGGCCTTGCGCGCAGATCCCGGGCCCCGGAGACGTCCGCTGTGGGCCCACGGGCGGACGGGGCGGCCAGCCACCGCTCCGCCCGACGAGAGGCGCAGGGATCGCAGACCTCCCCGCGTCGGGAGCAGCAAAGATCACGGCGGGAGCCTCTTGGCCGCTTTCGGCCTCCTGCGGGCGCTTCCGGGCCGGGCGCCACGGCCGTCGGACAGCGACCTGGGAGGACAAGCCGGGCCCAGGGTTAGGTCGGGCCTGCCCCCCTAGAGGGGGATTCTGCACGAAAAAATCCAAAAAATAGCTGTTTTTAAAAAAAGCCCATAATTGCCAAAAATGATTCAAAAATCGTCCCCAGCTTATTTTTCAACACTATGTTTGAACATCCCTCCTGTAGAGGGGCAGGCCCGACTTGGGCCCAGGGAGCAGTTCGAGACCTCTGGGGCCCGCGTGGCGAGAGGAAAACACGACGACGAAATTCTGGGGTGGCGCGCCTGCTCTTCGCTGCCGCCGCTGGCAGACGAGGTCGGGCAGCGCAAACCATACCCAGACGTGCTTGCGTTGTTTTTTGTTTAATAATAATAACAATAATAATAATAATAATAATAATAATAATAATAATAGTAACAATAATAATAATAATAATAATAATAATAATAATAATAATCATATGATTATAATAATAATAATGATGATGATGATGATAATAATAATAATCATAATAATAATAATACTAATAATAGTAGTAATAATAATAATAATGTTGTCTTAAGCGCTGGGGGCGGAGAACTGCGCAAGCAGTAAAGAGTTTTCTGTTGCACTATTCTCGTGAACACAGCAAAGTCATCGCGATGAAACCCGACCGACCTCGAATCGGACGGGTGCTACAAGTGTCTAATCAAACACTCCGGTCCCAGAAAATCAGTTCGAGCATTCGAACATTGCAAGAAAACGAAAAAGAGGCCTTGGGTTGGCGGCGGGAGCCAAAACAGAGCAGCTACAGAGAAGCTGTTCGGCACCGCAGTGCGATTCCCAAAACAGTGCAAGCACGACGGAGCAGAGACCCCCGCGGGGCGAAGCGCGATGATCCACGCGCCCACGCACCGAGAGGGTTGGGGTCCACGACAGGGCCCGCTATTTTACATCATTCATGTGCACGCACCCCCATGCTGTCTTAAGCGCGGGGGGCGGAGAACTGCGCAAGCAGTAAAGAGTTTTCTGTTGCACTATTCTCGTGAACACAGCAAAGTCATCGCGATGAAACCCGACCGACCTCGAATCGGACGGGTGCTACAAGTGTCTAATCAAACACTCTGGTCCCATGGCATCCCCGAAACAGATGTTCGCTCACACATTGAAGACACAAGAGTCTTCGCGAGCGCTCTGTTCAAAGCTTGTGGATAGGTCTGGGCTATGGTGGTCCACCTCACACCCTCGGGCGATGCCCCTTCGAGGATGAGGTGAGGCCTGCCCGTGCGGCTGCAGATTCCTGCAGGCCCGTTGCAAGTTTTTGTTAATCGGGCGAGCTCGTCTGGGTGGCAACGTCCTACGAGGAACCGAGTTCGCTTTCGCCAACGAGCTCCAAATTGACAGAAATCTGAAATGACGATTGACACACACTGTAGACTGGCTAGTCTGAGGAGCTCTGGCGTTTTAAACATATAGCTGCTGTGAGGGATCTCTAAAATCCAAGGGACGCCAGAGCGATTGCATTATGCGATTATCTTCAACACTGCGCGCAAGCATTTGTTGCCCGCCTGTAGCTTCTCCCAGTCTTTGGGGGTCATCTCACTACGGGAAAAGCCCCGCGGCCGCGAGGCGTCTCTGATCGCGGCCGAGCGGGCTTTCATTATAGAGAAGGTGGAGCATGGAGGCGCAAGCATTACGCCTCGGCAGATCCCTGCACGAATGTCTGAGAGCAAGCGCTTCAGGACGGGCGGCCGCGTGAGGTCGCCGTGGTCGCCGCAGCGCTTCTCCCAGACCCTCGCCTGGAAGCCGCACCTCCGAATGGATTTGGCCACGCCGCCCTCGCCGGCAAAAGCGTCTGCAAAATAGATGTCGCTCACGAGCGGCCGCCCTTTAGCGGCAGCGGGACGACCAGTCCGTGGACGCTCGCACTCGGAGGCGTACATCTGTACTTCGATCGGGCGCTGGCGGCGCCCGCTGGCGAGACGTGCGTGTCGCTCGTAGCGCAGTACGCTCTTGTCGCTGCGCCACTGACCTCTCTTCTTGATGTCGGCCAGGGTCCTCAGATGCCTGGCCGCGTCGATGGACGGGCCCGAGTGGCGGGCCTGGTAGGGCGCTAACTTGGGTACCCCGATCTCCTGCGCAGCACGCCGGAAGCACTTCAGCAGGTCGCTGTAGTCGAAAGCCCACAGAGGTCCCTCCCCTGCGCTCTCCTTCAGCTCCTCCATGGCCGGGCCGATCCACGTCGCCCAGCTCGAGTCCTGGAGGATGGATACATTGGCGTCGCCTATCTTGCTTCTGCTCGCCGTCTCCTCGGGGTGAACCAGCAGCGACCAGTGGGACGTCACTCCGGGCGTAGGCGGCGTCAAGCCTGAGCCATGCATGCCCAGCAGCTGTCCTGGCCTCAGGCGGGTGCTCAGCATGATCAGCACGAACAGCGCCATGTCGCGACACCCAGCCGTCACTAGGGCGTTCATGAGCCCAAACCACACACCCAGGGCCTCGGGCCTCCGCGAGCGGCCTGGGCACAACTTGCACCAGCCTCGGAGGGCCCGCCAGGCCCGGGGCAGCCGCCTGGAGCCCAGGCGGTTGTAGGCCGGGCGGAGGCGCAGCCAGCCCGCCAGCGTCTTGGCCCCCCTCGAGGCCTCCACGCCGGCGAAGAAAGTCTTCTCGAATTGCGGCGAAAAGGCCGTCCAGCACGTCGTCCCCGATGCTGTCGACGTCCTTCCCCCTCGACTCGACGAACTGCTTGAACCTGCTCACTTCTAGCCTGTACTCTGTGTGCACGGGCCTTGTCACAGCCCGCTTCTCCAGCAGCGTCAGCCCGTCGTTCTGCGCCTCCATGGCCTCCTCGAGGTACTTGCGGAGGCGGGACTTGGACCGGTCCAGCAGCGTACGCTGGCGCTTGGCGTTGACGCCCTCGCTGACGGATGTGGTGCCAGTGCTCGACGAGGGCGAGCGCTTCCGATGACGACGATCGGGCGGCTCGGCGAAGTTGCCGCTCGTGAGGTCGGTCATGGCCTCCGCCATCTGCTCCAGCGTCTCGGCAGTCGCGGCTGCCTGGCGCCCGACTGGCAGAGGGGCGAGGCCGGCTGCAGGCCGCAGGCTCAAGGCGCGCTCTCGCCGCGGCTGGGCCGAGGCGCGGCACCCTTGCCTCGGGGCGGCTGCCAGTCCGCGCGCCCTCGACAGCCGCGAAGCCGCCGCCGCGGGCGCGGGCCCTGGGGCGCTGCTGCCACGGGCCCGCGCTCCTGGCGCATGGGCGGGGGCCGACAGGGTTCGGCTCTTCCGCGCGGCCGGGGCGTGCTTCATTGCTTAGAGCCAAGGGGGCGACCGACGGTCCAGAGTCTTGCTCAGGGTTCGCTGGAATAGGCTGGCTGCTGATGTAATTCATGATGTTCGGGCTTGGCTGCTGCTCCGCTATGTAAGCTTGGCTGCTGGAGAGGGCTGGCTGCTGATGTAATTCATGGTGCTCATGATGTCAATCACGATGTTCACGAACGTCTATATCGCTAGCGTTGTGTGGCTTTACTGAATGAACGTAATGATGTTGGCTATCTTCTTGTACTTTATGTTGACTGTTACCCAGAAGCTCGTGTTCACATGCTTGCTCATGATGATGATAAAGAGGCTCCGACGTTTGCTTGCTGACGACGTGGCTTCCGTGGGGCCCCTTGGGGTCCTGGGTGTCTGGCCGAGATGAGACGGGATGCACCAGGCCAATGAGCAAGAAGCGTTATCATCAAAGATACGAGAGGCCTCGTCCGCCGCCCCGTTGAGCTCACTCGGGATCCAGCGGACGATGAGACGGATGTTGCGAGCTAGGAGGTATGCATTGATGCGTCTGATGACTGCCAACATCGAGAACTCTTTTGATCGACACCGACAGATCGACAGTACAACTCCCATGTTGTCGCAAAGATGCACGTGCCTGATATCGTGGCCCCACCGCGACTGGGCGAGGCGGCGCACCGAGGCCAGGACTGCACGGGCTTCCAAAATGGCGATGCCCTCAGCCCTGTCCCAGGTCCCGCTGCGGCAGACGGCCCAGCGCCCCTGGTCGAGCCACCCGGCCGGCACCTCCTCGAAGCTCTCGTCGATGGCCCAGGCGCCGTCCGATGCCTCCTCGGGCGCCGAAGGGCGCCATGGCCCGGAGCCGCTGTCGTCGACGAAGCCCGCATGCCGCATAGCACGCTGCCGCGGCGCCAGCTCCAGGTCGAGGCGGAAGCGGCTCCGCTCGGCCACGCGCCCGACCCGAGCGACCTCCCTGACGTCCACCATAGTGGAGGCGACGCCGAAGCCGCTCTCGGACGCGTCCGACGCCGTGACACAACGGTTCCAGGGCAACGCCCAGTCGCTGCTGAGGAAGACGAGGATGCCCCGGAAGCAGCTGAGCTCCTCGCGGACGGACGCCCACATCACTTGCCGCTCCCAGTAGTTGGCCTGCACGAAGGCGTAGCAGGCGGAGAAGACGCAGAGCACCTCTCGCCTCACCAGCCCAGCATGCGTGCAGTGGCCCAGGAGGCACTCCAAATCCTGGCCCGAGAGTCTGCCTCGTTGCAGCGCGTAGGCCAGAGCCCTCTCCAAGCGGCAGCGCCGCTTGCTGGTGATGGAGGTGCAGAGGCGCTCGCAGTCCACGACGACGCCGAGCGCCGACCCCTTCCTCTCGAAGAACTCCACCTCGTGGATGTCGAGCTTCATCTTGTTGAAGGCCGCCACCTTCTCGTCCAGCGCCCTCTTGACTGAGCTCGCGTCCTGCCCCAGCACGCCCAGGTTGCCCACGTACACGTAGTGCCAGAGGTCCTGCTCGCGAGCCCCGCCCACCCTGAACACCATGGGCTCGCCGCGGTCGGTCGCAAGCCGCGCCTCCCGCAGCAGGTCGCACTGCCTCGCCAGGTTTGCGTTGGCGTTCTGGCAGAAGTACAACGACCACGAGCATCCCATAGGCAGGGCTCGGCAGCAAGGGTACACCACATCATCGCCGCTTGCCACGCGGCCCTCCACAGTCTCCACTGAGTCTAGGCGGAGCTCGCTAACGGTCAGGGCAGGGAAGGCGAAGAGGGGGCTCATCCAGGGCGGCATCACCATCCTGTGAAAGCAATTCTCCACGTCGCCGACGCCGAGGCACAGGCGGAGCGCCCGCAGGATGCCCCAGCTCGAGTCCTTCAGCAGGCACGGGTCGCCGTCCACGGCGACCTCGAGGCGCGAGAGGCCCTCCGCCGTCAGCAGGTCCACCCGAGGTGGAGGTAGCAGCCGCTGGTTGGTAGGGCGCGCATCTGTAATCATCCGCATCCTCTGTCTACCCTTCTTCCAGACGAAAAAGGCTCCGACAAATTCAACAGGCTCCGACGTATACCGTAGCATGCCACTGGAATGCAACCTCTTCATGAATCGAACCAGAAGTCGCCTACTCTTTGTGAACGCTGGGTCCAGGTGAGGCCGCACTGGATCGCTCTGTCGGAGGCGTTCACAATCTGGGACACTTCGTAGCATCCGCTCTCCACGACCCTCCAGAAAACGTAGGCCCTCTGCGTCGAGAAGCCGCTCCAGGCGCGGGGCGCCCTGGGTGCTCTCCGGCAGTGACACGAGCCCGAGCTGGAAGGGAGCTATGTTCGGTTGGCCCGGCTCCTCGTAGGACCCGCGACCTCGGAGCAGCTCTAGATAGGCCGCTCTCGGCGAAGACGCGTCAGGCACCGGCTCCTGGGCTCGTACCAGTCCATCGACGCGCGCAGTCACTTCGCTGTGGATGTCCGTGCCGCCGCCACTGCCGGCTGCAGGCGAGCCGGCCGCCTTTGCCAACCAGTGCAGGGCGTCAATCGCCCTGTTGACCAGTCGCACGTGCAGATAGCGACCTCGCAGCCCGCGGCTAAGACGACCGCCTCCACGTGCTGCATGTGGCTCCTCCAGCCGCGGTAATGGGAACAGATGGCGTTCTCCGCGAGAGGCTGGAAGGCGCCCAGCACCGGGCCAAGTCAGCTGCGCGCCGAGGGGGGGGGGGGGCCATTCCCCTCGGCGATCTCCTCGCTCATGATTTCTCGGCGGCCGCGGGGTTCCCGGCCTTGGGCAATGCGCCCCTGCCACGACCGCGACCGCCGTCACCACGTCCTCGTCCACGGCCCCTCGGCCCTTCGCCGGCTGTGCCCTCGAGCGCGTCGTCGCCGCCGGCTCCACTGCCACCTCCAGGGAGGCCGCGAACCCGCTGGGTCCTCGTCTCCATGTCGATATCCTCCTTCGCTCGCTTCGCCCCGTACTGCCGCAGCTCGGGCGCGATGGCATCCACCGCCGGGGTCACTCCACTGTAGAAGCGGGCCGTCTGCCAGTTCGGGGCTCGCCCAGGGATCCTGCACGCGTCTAGGATGGTCTGGAACCTTCGCGCCAACACCTCGAAGCTGGCCAGCGCGGGGACATTCAGATGGTCGAAGGTAGAGGCGTAGAACATCATGTCCACGAGGCAGCTCAGCTCGTGCATCACTCGATCATTCACGTCCACCTGCTTTGTGCGAGCCCACAGCTGCAGCCACAAACGCGGGTCGCCCCCCATCCTCTCGATGTGCTTCATCACCTGCAGGTACGTCGACGGGCCCTCGATGGGGCCAGTGCTGGTCAGGCACGTGGAAGCTCTCCTGCACCGCCTTGCGGTATGGCTTGTACCTCTCGCCCTGCTCATCGTAGTCGATCCACAGTGTGCGAGCGTCCTCCGCCGCTGGAGGCGGCGTGGCTGCGCCGCCGACGGCGTCTGCACCCTCGGGCGCCTCGGCCGACGGCCCAGGCGGCGGTCCAAGGGGCGGAGCCAGCGGAGCTGCCCCAGCTGGCCTCAGCTGGTCGGCCAGCTCCTCTCGGCGGGCTCGCACGAACTCATCCACCTCCGTGATAGGGACGAGCTCGGCCCGGCGGCCCTGCCCCCGGCGGAGGATCATCGCGTCGTAGTCCGAGAGCCTGAAGTCATCTGGCCCCAGCACCACCTCATCCCCCAGGTCGCCAGCGCGGCCGCCCTCCGCGAGCACCCACGCGTGACCACGCGGCGTGTCCAGCGGCCCCGCCTGGGGATGTCCTGGGCTGGCGCCATCGCCGGCAGCGCCCAGCGCAGGGGCGGCACCCGCGTCGGAGCCGGCAGCCGCGTCGCCAGGGGGCCCGTTGTCGGCCCCGGCCGCTGCCGCCGCTGCGCCGCGGCGCAAGGGGAGGCGGCGAGGCAGGAAGCGGCCGCCGAACACGGTGTCGAGCGGCACCACCTCACGATCGGGCATCACCACGTCCGCGACCTCGATCGGTGGGTCACCCGCCGCAGCTCCGTCCTGCAGGGCCAGACGTCGGCCCTCGCGGATGTACCCCTTCAGGGCGTCCAGGTCGAGCGCTTCCTTGAACCTGTAGGCGGGTTTGTCGAGCCGGGGAAGACGCCCGTCGGGGCGCAGGCCGACGATCCGCACCACGCCGTCGACGCCCTCGCTGCCGTCCAGCATCTCCGAATACATGTCATAGTCTGGGGTCAGGATGACCCACCTGGCGTGCGTCTGCGGCCACAAAGCCACCCGCTCGTGGTACACATCGTCCCCATCGTACCAGGCCAGGTAGTGCCTACCTGGCAGGAGGCGCCTCAAGAACTCCGCCTCCGCGCCGAGCCCAACGAGCGCCATGGCCTCTGCCGCGTCCGACGAGCTTGCGCCCCACGCTCGTCACCCAGCCGATGCCCGTCTGCACCGCCCAGGTGACCGCGCCGATGATCAGCACCTTTTCCCTGCTGAGCTCCGTCGGCGGGCAGGCCACCGGCTCCGGGCACACGCACGCGGGCGCCGCTGGGCACACGCAGGGCGGCGCTTCCGCGCACGTCTCCGGGCAGATCGGCGGCTCCGGGGGAACGGGGCAGGCCTGCCTCCGCGTGCCCAGCGCGAGAAGACCCGCGGCTATCGGGCCACTGAGGATCTGCGGGAGGGACACGGGCCGCATGCAGCTCGAGGCCGCAGGTCGAAGAGAAACCACTCAGCCAAAACAGAGCAGCTACAGAGAAGCTGTTCGGCACCGCAGTGCGATTTCCCAAAACAGTGCAAGCACGACGGAGCAGAGACCCCCGCGGGGCGAAGCGCGATTATCCACACGCCCACGCACCGAGAGGGTTGGGGTCCACGACAGGGCCCGCTATTTTACATCATTCATGTGCACGCACCCCCATAATAATAATAATGCTAATATTTATAATAATAGGCAAAATAATAATAATAATAATAATAATAATAATAATAATAATAATAATAATAATAATAATAATAATAATAAAAATAATAATAATAATAATAATCATAATACTAATAATACTAATAATAATAATAGTAATAATAATAATAGCAATAATAGTAATAAGAGTAATAATACTAATAATATTAATAATAATAGTATTGAAATTAATAATAATAATAATAATAAATAAATAAATAAATAAATAAATTAAAAATAAATAGAATATATATATATATATATATAACAAAAACAAAGCAAGACACACAAAAAAAAAAAAAAAAAAAACTCTGTTTTGTTTTAATAACAAAAAACGGAAGTTGATGTTCCTAGCTTTCGGCCTCTGGAGGCCCTCGCCGGGCCCGCAACAAGTAGCGGAAAGACCTTTCGCCTGAGTCTGAGGAGGAGGAGCAGCAGCAGGAGGAGGAGGAATACGAATGAGTGGAGGAGGAGGAGGAGGAGGAGGGAGGAGGAGGAGGAGGAGGAGGAGGAGGAGGAGGAGGAGGAGGAGGGAGGAGGAGAGGAGGAGGGGGAGGAGGAGGAGGAGGAGGAGGAGGAGGAGGAGGAGGAGGAGGAAGGAGGAGGGAGGAGGGAGGAGGAGGAGGAGGAGGAGGAGGGGGAGGAGGAGGAAAGGGAGGAGGAGGAGGAGGAGGAGGAGGAGGAGGAGGAGGAGGAGGAGGAGTTTGGGACCGTCAACAACACGACAGGGAGAGGGTCGGGGCTCGCGGAGACGCCGTCTGGGCTGGGCGCCAAGGCCGTCGGAGAGCGACCGGGGACGACAGGCCGGGCCCAGGGTGAGGTCGGGCCTGTCCCCCTACGGTGCGATTTTGGCCTAGGGAGCTCCCTAGGGAGCCATGCGGACTGCGCCACGGGGAGCTCCCCACGGTGCGACTTTGGCCGTGCGGACTGCGCCACGGGGAGCTCCCTAGGGACGAGAAGTAAAAGACACCCCAGAAATGCCAAAACAATACCCAAAAGAGTGGTCGAAAAATCGTCCCCTGACTATTTCTATTTTTTACTATTTCTAAATATTCCTCCTGTAGAGGGACAGGCCCGAGTTAACATCGGTAGACAAGGTCGGGCAGAGCAAACCATACGCCTGCACGGCGGGCGTCACGCCAGCAGGGGCGACCAAGCTAGGGCTCCAGGGGGATGAACTCCTCCTCCTCCTCCTCCTCCTCCTCCTCCTCCTCCTCCTCTCCTCCCTCCTTCCTTCTCCTCCTCCTCCGGCCTCCTCCCTCCTCCTCCTCTCCTCTCCTCCTCCTCCTCCTCCTCCGCCCTCCTCCCTCCTCCTCCTCCTCCTCCTCCTCCTCCTCCTCCTCCTCCTCCTCCTCCTCCTCCTCGGGGGGAGGCGAGAGAGAGAGAGGGAGAGAGAAGGAGGGAGGGAGAGAGAGAAGCAGAGCCGCCACGTCAGGCGACCTGCCGAACTGCGGAGACAGACGCAGAAGGACCGTGGCGGCAACTGCATCCTGCGAGCGTCGGCGTGGGGGCTGGGTCGATGAAGACATGCTGGTGGTACTGACTCACAATGCTAACATGGGGCCACACTGAGCACTGTGCTTGTGAGCTGAAGTAAGAAAAAACACGGCCACGCTGCTCGATCACTCCACGACTCCACGACTACATGCTACGACATTTGACGACCGATTCTCCCGTCACTGTGCCCCTCATCGATCCCGAAGGCGCTCGCGACCGTCTCCTCAGCCGACGCCTCGCTGAGCAGCCGACCCCCTGGCAAGACAGCATCGACGCGCGCGAGACCAGAGACGAGCCTGCCCGCCCGATGGTCGGCCGTCAGCTGCTCGCGGACGGCCGCAAGGCGAGCAGCGGGCGCAGCCCCGACTTGGCAGCGCTCCGACCCGCCCAGCGACCAGAAGCGTACCGAATCACCGTCCAGCGATGCCTGCAGCAGCAGAGTAGGCAATAAGTGAGCCGCATAGGTCAGGCCGTCCGCCAGCGTCGGGAGGTTGCGCTGCCCGAAACCATTCCAGCCGCAGGCCACGGCGGCGCCGTCGCTCTGGAGCAAGATGGTGTGAAACCCTCCAGCGGCGACCTGCGCGTAGCTCAGGCCGTCCGCGAGATCTGGGAGGTCACACTGGCCGTCACCATTACGGCCGCACGCCACGGCAGTGCCATCGCTCCGGAGCAGGACGGTGGTGTTACCTCCAGCGGCAACCTGCACGTACCTCTGACCGTCCGCAAGCTCGGGGAGGTCGCACTGGCCGTCCTCATTCAAGCCGCAGGCAAGGGCAGTGCCACCGCTCCGGAGCAGGACGGTGTGGACCCCTCCAGCGGCAACTTGCGAGTATCTCGAACCCTCCGCCAGGGCCGGGAGGTCGCACTGGCCGAAACCATTCCAGCCGCACGCCACGGCAGTGCCGTCGCTCCGCAGCAGGACGCTGTGGCTACCTCCAGCGGAGGCCTGCTCGTAGCTCAGTCCGTCTGCCAACGCAGGGAGGTCGCACTGGCCGTCCCCATTCCGACCGCACGCCACAGCAGCACCGTCGCTCCGGAGCAGGACGGTGTGGCTGCCTCCGGTGGCGACCTGCGCGTAGCTCAGGCCGTCCGCGAGCGCCGGGAGGTCGCACTGGCCGTCACCATTACGGCCGCACGCCACGGCAGTGCCATCGCTCCGGAGCAGGACGGTGCAGTCTCCTCTGGCGGCAGCCTGCGCATAGCTCAGGCCGTCCGCGAGCGCCGGGAGGTCGCACTGGCCGTCCTCGTTCAGGCCGCAGGCCACGGCGGTGCCATCGCTGCGGAGCAGGACGGTGTGGAGCCCGCCCGCGGCGTGGGCCATCCCCGCAGGCCGCGCGCGCTCCGGCGAGCCCGCAGGGCTCGCGGGGGCCGGAGCTGGAACCGCGGAGCTGTCGGGGGTGGGGCGGCGGGGCTGGTGCCGGATGGCCACAGATGCTCTCGCGTCAGGGTCTCAAGACGCTCTCCCTCTCTCTCTCGCTCTCGCTTTCTGTCCCTCTCCCTCGCCCTCGCTCTCTCTCTCTTTCTCCCTGTCTGTCTCTCTCTCTCTCTCTGTCTCTCTCTCTCTCTCTCTTTCTGTCTCTCTCGCTCTCTCTCTCTCTCTCTCTCTCTCTTTCTGAAGAGTACACAGAGGGCATACGTACACCACCACCGCGCCTGGCCATGGCCCTGGGCCCTGGCATGGCGTACACGCCTCGTGGCCGAGGCCAGCAGGGTCCATGCACGGTGCGCCGTCGTGGGGCTCGGGATGGCCCCAGCCAGGCACGCTCGACCTGGCCAACTTGGCTCGACCTGGCGAGCTCGACGCCTGCTCCTACTGCTTATCGTTATCCTCCCTCTTCTCCTCGACCCTCTTCCCTCCGCAAATGTTCCCCAAAGGGTTTCCACAACGGCTGGGGGAGCACGTAGCCCAGTAGCTTGGCAAGACTTCGGCCCAATGGTTGGCCAAACAGGCGCTTCCAAAAGGCAGGGGGCGGCGGTGGTGCGCCGCAAGCGTTTTCAATTCCGTAAGTGTGGAAGTGGCAACGGCTAGAAGACCTGGCAGGGGCTCCAACGAGCCCGACACGGCTGGGAAGAGGCTCCCGTGGCTTGAAAGACTCGAGGGCAACTGGCCAGGGCTGGAGACAGCAGAAAGGCCTGCCGCAGCCACTCTTCCCGGCCTCCCTGTAGATCGGCGGCACGCCCAGATGGGAAGGCCGAAGGGGGCGGGCCTTCTCGAAGGCTATGCACCGCCACCTTCGGAGAAGGCCAGCCCCCTCAAAGCTCCTCGTCGTCGAGTTTTCGGGTCAGAACTCGGGTCTCTGCAGGCCGCTCTGGACTATCCGAGCACCCCCGGACGCCTCTCGGCGAGGCGCGGCCGATGAAGCGCATCCCGAGGCTGGGAGAAACCGCCGAGAACCAGCAAGAGCGCCCAAAAACGCCCGAAAACCTCAGGCCTCGAACCCGAAGCTCCCAAACTTCCCCCCTCACCACGCCGCTGTTGTATGTATATATGTATGTATATATATATATATATATGTGTAAATATATTGTATACACAAGACTGCAGTGGCGCTTCGCGCCATGCACCTTGGTCCTTGAAGCTTGGCATGCAGGCGGAATAGCAGGAAGGTCAAGCCGACAAATTAGCGATAACTCCTTGTTGCTTTTTCCGGCATCGCCGCTATGATAATGTTATTCGTTATCCTTCCTCCATGCTTATTTTTCCTCATTTTCGCCATACCCTGCGCATTCTCCCCATCCTCCTCAGCTCTTTTTTGCGGAGGCTCCTCCTTGGAGAGCCTCTGGGGGCCTCACTAAAGTTGTTTCAGGCTTTCTTAAGGCCTTCTGGAGGCCTCATGGGCGTATTCTGGGGGCCTCT
>CAUYUJ010015812.1:244552-264552 GCA_963575745.1 Prorocentrum cordatum | reverse complement strand
ATTTTGAAAACGGCCAGACCTCCATCCATGAAACTTTTGCAAACTTTTAAAACGGACGTGCGCGTCGCTGCGGCGAGGACCACTTGTTCAGAACGGTCCGCCCTCCACCATGGAAACTGCTGCAAATTCAAAGCTTCATGATCCCAAATGGTGAGGAAGACTCAGGCTAAACGCCTGGCCCGCCCTACTGGTACGTCTCGGGGTGCGACAGGGAGGAGTTGCTTGTGAGGCAAAGGGGTGGAGGAGGAGGAGGAGGGGGAGAAGGAGGAGGAGGGAGGCAGCGAGAGAGGGAAGGAGGGAAAGGAGGAGTGGGAGGGGCAGGAGGAGGGAGCGTCGGGGAGCATGATAGACAGAGGGGCTTAGGAGATCAGGGAGGCGGGGGAGCCCCATGCGATCTGAGAGGGGTTCTCAGGGGCTGCGCAGGGTTCTAGAGGTCGTGAGGTCTCAAGGGGTCGAGGGATGAGGCAGGGTTTTTGCTTCTGCACCTGCGCAACCCACAGAGCACGAGGCAGAAGCACGAGCAGAAGCGTGGCCGAAGGCAATCAGCATCAACATGATCGTCAACATGAGCACTAGCACCCGCCGAAGCACGAAAGCATACCCATCGGCCACAATGTCTCTGCCAAACTGCTGCGGCGCGCGACAAGACTCAACGCACGCTTTGCCTAGAGAAAGAGAGAGAGAGAGAGAGAGAGAGAGAGGAAAAAGAGAGAGAGAGAGAGAGCATGTTCTACCCGCATCACATGAGCAGCGGCGCGCCCGCGCCACCGTCCGCCACTCCTCGGTGCTATGAGCGCGGCGTGGGCACCAGGAGAGCTCGAAGCTAAAGATGGTTGCAGCAGGGACCGGAGAGAGAGAGAGAGAGAGAGAGAGAGAGAGACAGAGTTACTTGGGCATGGATTTTCAATGGGTGGGAAGGAGAGAGAAAAAGAGAGAGAGAGAGAGAGAGAGACCCTGATCAACACGCGAACTGGGGGGCTCACCAGGGCTCACGCGCTTCATCCAGTAGCACTCACCTCACCAACCAGCTCCCAGGATAGTAGACTTCCGACGAGGACACCTTTCTCACAGACTCGGTATTGAATCCGTGGTCACCATAACTGTATACAGAGATAGGAACACCAGTCATATCTAGAAAGTTATGCAACTGCATCGCCTCCGCTGTATGCGACACCCTCAACGTCCACCAAGCACGAAGGACATCATAATATCTGTCACGGTCCAGCGTCGGAGGCCTTGAAGTCTGTAGCCCAATGCTAGTCACCCCACCCATGATCACCACGAAGATAACCCCTGCACAAAGTTTTGAAGACCAGCAAAGTAACTTCCAACAAAAAACAGTACATTCAGAACGCTCCTGGAGATCATGAAATCAACTGCCCTCGCCTTTGATCGATAGGAGCATGTCTGCTTTGCCCTGCGGCTCGCCTGGCACTTTGACACCAGCACTCTTGAACACCTTGTTCACATTCCCGACGATGTCCTTCTTCTTGATACACTTCAGCACGGCCTTGATCAGCACTTCTTTGCTGTCCGACGATTTGACCTTGAACTCATTGCCCAGGATCGACTGGACCCAACCACACTCCGACCCAAGAAGAAACTCGCTGGCCCCACCACGGCTCTGACGGCGCCGGCCACCGCCATCAGAACGATCACGAACGTCGCCACCTCCATCGCTGTCAGCTTCATCACGTGGCGTGCCAACCGTGGGGGCAGAGTGCCCCGTGCTCTTCTGGACCGTCTGCAAGCCCTTGAGGTGCCCCGCGAAAGAAGACTGGAGGGCGGCTGCAAGGGCTTGCCCCTGAGCGCGGAGGTCGCGCTCCTTGGCCGCCTGATCACGCTCCTTCATCATCTGCGCGTACTCTGGATCAGCTGCTGCAAGCTGGCGGCGAAGAGATTCCACGCGAAACTCCTCGGCCTCGCCCTCGGCGGCAAAGGATTGCCACGCGGGAGGAGTCCATGGCGACGAACTGCCACTCCATGGACTCAGATATAGGCTCGAAGATGGGCCCACCTGCCAACCTTTGCCTCTGCCCTTCCCCTTGCTGAAGTCGCGCTCGAGAGGCGGGCGCTCATCCCAGGACGCGGCCAGGTGAGCGGCCTCGCCCCATGTCGGGAGGGCCCTGAAGTCGCTGCCACCGCAGAAATTGAAATCGAACCTTTTGAGCCGCAATAGACCACGGTAAGCGAAAGATAAAGGCACGAAGAAGAGGAAGGGGATATCCCATGAGAAAAAATTCCAGCACTGCCTCCAGAATCCACGCTGCGGCGAGCGACGGGGAGAGACGCATCGCGCGAGAGCGAGCCAGGCGACCAGCCAGGACCCCGCATAGCATCCCAAAGGCCCTCGGAAGAACACCAGGCCACGGAATGATGGCACTCGGTTCGCGCTGTTTGGAAACATCAAAAAGCCATTCACAGTTCGGATTCTCGGGCGCCCAGATGAAAGTATCACCAGAACTCTGAATACGAAGATCTAGCCATGTAACCTGTGAATATTCCAAGGATGGGTCCGAAGCTATGGATAATGGAACAGAAAAATGTGGTACGTGTAAACAACGCTGCACACGAATGGCAACAGGATGAACTCAGCGCAATAACGTCATCGACGAAGCGAAGTAACCCAATATCGAACTTAGCATTAGGCATTCTCTGGAAACCCAAACGCGTGAAGCGGTCTGGATCCAAGCCCGACTGGAACTCCTGAGCCCCCAAGAGCGCACTGAGGCCCACACCCGAGAGCACGCCGCCGATGGGAAGCCCTTGGAGCTCAAACACAAGGCCCACCACAGATACCAGACTTGCCCAACAGAAAGCCAACAGCCCCTTCCCCACATCAGATGCTTCGGCACGGAACCAACCTCTCGGGCAGGACGAAGATGACGCGGGCAGGGTGCATGCCTTCTTTGCACGTTTGACGAGGGCAGCTGCAGAAGGAACTTTGTTGGCAAACTCCTCTGCCACGACGGCCCACGCTTCACCCACGCGAGAGGCTGTGCACTGTTCGCAAGCCTGATCAGCGCCATGGGCGAGAATTGTAAACCCACGCATGGGGCTGCCACACCGTGAACATGAGCAGCGAATTGCTGGGCTCGAACAGCCTCGAAGTTGAACGAGACGATCAACAGCTTCGCCAACTTCAAACACTTCATGGCCGATGCCCGAGTGTGAAAGCATACTCCTCGCAGCTCGGCCCAGGATACGGTAGCCGTTAGTCCCAGGTGCATTTGACGCATCAACCACGCGCCCCATGCAGGAGCGGCTAGGCTTGAAACAGCACTTCACACCATTGGGTAAAACAAACACTTCGACTTCACGAGCGGGAAAAACCACTGGCACGTTGGCACTGGCAAAAATCTTCGGCATCTGGCGTCTTGAACGTAACCAATGAGGTAGACCCAACGCCGCGCGCGCTCACAGCCATGAGGCCAGACTGGATTCAGTCACATCACCTCTGTAGCGCCACGTCGGGCCCGCCTGCACTGCACGGAGCAGGTACCGAACAGCATCAGGTCCATCAGCCTGCGAAACCACATCATGAGCTTCGTCATCCGACATCAGAATGGAAGAATCAGGAATATCCGTGGAGAGATTGAGCATGCGCTCAAAGGAAGCCCACTCTGCGAGGGGGTGGCGCACACGAACTTGGAGCCGAGCTGTGCAATTCGTCAGCGACGATAGTCCGCGATCGAGTGAGCCCTGAGGTAGCCGCATGCGAGACGCCCACGAGCGCAGCTCCGCACGGCACGCGGCATAGGTCGTGAACGGGGCCGGCCGCCGTGGAAGTAGCCACACCCCTGGAGCAGCATCAAGGAGGCGAGGGGGAACAGGGGGGGCTTCAGGAACACGTGGGAGATGATGGACCTTGAATGCGTGGAAGAAACGAGGGGCTGCCACATGACCTTTCCAAACAGGAGTCTTCTCAAAACCATGCTTCAGGCGAGGGGGGAGCCATCGCTGGGCATTCAGGACTTTGACGCCGCTGATGCAACGGCGAACACACGATTTAAAGAGCTCAAGCTTGCGATGGCCACGTAGAGCGGAAGGCACACGAATCTGGCGAACACGTAGACTTGTTGGAAGCCGAAGTTGGGATAGCCATCTATCGAACCCCAAAGAAGCTGAATACACACGGTGGTAGCTGCGAAACAACTCCAGGGCCAGGTTCGCAGCCCGATAGATCATGTCAGCCAGGCGGGTCGTTGGCCACGGAGGAAGACGTACATGGGGACGATTACATGCTAACCAAGCTAGTAATAGACCAACTCGGTCATAAGCAAACAAATAGATCGGGCCACACGTGCCTTCCGAGGCGAGCATCCCCCTCTGGTGGCGGATATAGAGAGCACGATATGGACCTTCTTCGGATAGAATACCTGGAAGCCGATCTTGCAAAAGAGCTTCATCACGCTGCCGTGGGTCACACGGGAAACATGATGACCAAATCGAGGGTAAAGAATGAACAGGACGACGCAAACGTCGCCATGAGGGAGGGCGAGGACGCGGGCATTTTCTTCTTATGCCCGAAGAGTAGCGCCTGTCCTCTGCGTAGTCGTACTGCTGAAGCCTCACAGCGGTCTGCTGCATTGGCTGTAGGCGCGAGTTGACGTAGTGCAAAAGCCTCAAGCAGTAATGCCGATGATCCCGAGGACGTCAAAACAACAGGGAAGAAGAAGAGTGAACCCAGATTTCGCCTGAGCACACGATACCTTGGACGGTCACCTGGCGGCTTGCATGGGTACAGAAGACAGCGTACGTGCTCGGCCACCCTGGCGCAGACGCCAGGAAGGCCTTTCCTGGAAAGAATAGTCTTCCCACAGTAAATCGCCGAGAAGGAAGCCAAGATGTGGACCACCGCGTCATACACACCAATTGGCCCCAACACTGATGCTCGTGCCATACGGAACACAAAATGATCGTGAGGAACAGATACAGCATGCTGCCACTCGGGCGGAACAAAAGGTAAGACATGACGTATCCGCTTGCACCCAGACTGGCGTTGCAATGCCCATCTGAGTCTCAGGACACCCGACACCATGAGGAAGCTCGAGAGGACGGTGTACAGTGCCAATCCACGGAATTTACATTCAGATACACCTTTGTAACCAATACTCGATGCGCAGATAGCCACAGCAAACGAAATGGCCGCAGTAGAAAAAAAACAAAGACGGCTGCGTAGCAAGGGACCATGACCAGTCAACTAGCTGGCGCATTGTGTTCCCATCATCTGAGGAGCAGCCTAGTAGGCGGCGAACGTACGACGCAGTAGTCCGAGAAAGCGAGGATGGCAAGGGCCACGGTGTCCGAGTCGAATACACACAGTCAATCTCAATATGAGGAAGCATGCGGACGCACACGAAGAGAGTGAGGTACACGTGCTGGATATGGAGTAGACCTTAGGGCTGGACGTCTCCCGCGAGGAAAGACGACCACAAGAACCCAGCACTCCCGTAGCCACGTCGTTGGCCGGATTAGAACTAGTCAGAGAGAGTATATTCTACCCGCATCACATGAGCAGCGGCGCGCCCGCGCCACCGTCCGCCACTCCTCGGTGCTATGAGCGCGGCCTGGGCACCAGGATAGCTCGAAGCTAAAGATGGTTGCAGCAGGGATCGGAGAGAGAGAGAGAGAGAGTTACTTGGGCATGGATTTTGAATGGGTGGGAAGGAGGGAGAGAGAGCGAGAGAGAGAGAGAGAGCGAAAGAGAGAGAGAGAAAGAGACCGAAAGTGACGAATGTGAAGAAGTGAACGCAGGTGCACTTAAGAGACATGACGTAAGCGTGGATGAACACATGCAGAGCTCGAGACAAGGGTGGAAGTAGATGCACGTACAGGTGGAGGAACACGTAGATAACTAAACAATGCGATTAGAGAAAAGGATACCGGCTGTTGGGATTGCCGTAGAGGGACATCCATGGGTGGGCGCCTAGTCCGCATACTGATAAAAGAAGGGTCCAGGAAGGAGGCGGACGACGACGGAAATGAACGGGAAGGAGGGGAACACCACGGAGGGAAGATGCTGCAGCGGAAACGGAGAAGCCTTTCCAGGAAGGAAAGGGGGAGACAAGGAGGGGAAGAAGAGGGAAGCGAACACTGAGCAGTCCATGTTGGGATTCTTGGAAGAGGCAGGTGCTCCAGGAAAGAATCCTCGGAGCATGAAAGGCCCGGGAGAGCATCATAGCGCCAAGCGGGAGACACGGGGAAGGAGATGAAGCGCGTGGGCCCTGGGCTACCGCATCAGCTGCTGCAGGCTCATGTTCTTGTCGGAGTCCTTCTTCATGACCTCGCTTCGCGGGCGCATCGTGACCGGCGGGAGGCGCCAACAGGTGATGTAAGCCATGAGCGCGTTCAGTCTCGCACTGGCAGGGAGCGACCGAAAAAAAACATCTTGATAAATGATGGCAGCGCGAAGGGGCCGCGGACTGCAGCAGTGTGAAAGGCCAGCAAAATCAAGGCGAGGCGCTCACACTCGGGGACGCACTTTGGGGCGTCGCGGCGACGCGCGCAGCAGCTCCGCTGAGTCGAGCAGAGAGCGAACGAGGACGCGCGGGCCAGCCCCAGATCACGCAGCAGGGACATGCCACCATCGGGGACACACACACACATACATACATACATACATACATACATACATACATACATACATACATACATACATACATACATACATACATACATACATACATACATTCCATGCATACATGCATACATGCATACATGCATACATGCATACATGCATACATACATACATACATATATCTATATATATGTATACATACTTACATACATACATACATACATACATACACACACACATACATACATACATACATACATACATACATGCATACATACATACAAAAATACATATATATATATATATATATATATACACACATACACAAATACACACATACATGCATGCATGCATACATACATACATACATGCATACATGTATACATACATATATACATACATACATACATACATACATACATACATACATACATGCATACATACATACATGCATGCATGCATGCATGCATGCATGCATACATACCTACATATATACAAAAATACATACATACATACATACATACATACATGCATACATACATAGATGCACACATGCATACATACATACATACATACATACAAACATACGTGCATGCATCCATGCATGCATGCATACATGCATGCATGCATACACACATACGCACATACAAAAAAAACATATACGTACATACACACATGCATACATACATACATACATGCATGCATGCATGCATGCATGCATGAATGCATACATACAAAAATATATACATACATACATATATACATGCATGCATGCATGCATGCATACATACATGCATGCATGCATGCATACATACATACATGCATACATGCATACATACATACATACAAAATATATACATACATACATCCATCCATGCATGCATGCATGCATGCATACATACATACATACAAAACATACGTACACACATACATACATGCATGCATGCATACATACATACATACAAACAAAAACATACATACATACATGCATGCATACATACATACATGCATACATACACACATACATGCATGCATGCATACATACATGCAAACAAATACATACATACATACATACATACAAAAATACATACATACATGCATGCATGCATGCATGCATGCATACATGCATGCATGCATGCATACATACATGCATACATACATACAAAAATGCATACATACATACATACAAAAATACATACATACATACATACATACATGCATGCATGTATACATACATGCATACATACACACATACAAAAATACATACATATATACATGCATACATGCATGCATGCATGCATGCATACATACATAAATACAAAAGCACGTACATACATACATACATACACACATGCATGCATGCATGCATACATACATACATACATACGTACATACAAAAATACATACATACATGCATGCATACATACATACAGACATACATAGAAAAATACATACATACATACAAAAATACATACCTACATACATGCATGCATACATACATACATACAAAAACACATACATACATACATGCATACATGCATACATACATACATACAAAAAAATACATACATACACACATACATACATACAAACAATACATTCATGCATGCATGCATGCATACATACATGCATGCATGCATACATACATACAAACAAACAAAAATACATACATACATAGATACATACATGCATTCAAAAATACATACATACATACATACGTACATGCATGCATGCATGCATACATACATGCATGCATACATACATATCTACACACATACATACATACAAAAATACATACATACATACATACATGCATGCATGCATGCATGCATACATACATATATACATACATACATACAAAAATACATACATATATACATGCATACATGCATGTATACATACATACATGCATACATACATACATACAAAAATGCATACATACATACATGCATGCGTGAATACATACATACGTACCTACAAAAATACATACATACATACATACAAAAATACATACATACATACATACATGCATGCATGTATACATACATGCATACATACATACATACAAAAATACATACATATATATACATGCATACATGCATGCATGCATGCATACATACATAAATACAAAAGCACGTACATACATACATACATACATACATGCATGCATGCATACATACATACATACGTACATACAAAAATACATACATACATGCATGCATACATACATACAGACATACATAGAAAAATACATACATACATACATACAAAAATACATACCTACATACATGCATGCATACATACATACATACAAAAACACATACATACATACATACATACATACATGCATGCATACATGCATGCATACATACATACATACGTGCATACATACAAAAATAGATACATACATACATACATGCATCCATGCATACATACATACATACAAAAAATACATACATACGCACATACATACATACAAACAATACATACATACATACCAGAGTTCCGACGTCGTAGACAGGAGCAAACGAAAACGTGGTGCGAGGTCGCGAACGACGCATTGCCGCTGCATGCTTCGAGCTGGGATCGCGCCGCGGGGCTCCTGGGGCCTGTGGGGCCCGAGACGGAACAGAAATGCCCGCCGAGACTGCTCACGACGCCGGAACGTCAAGACGCGAAATGACGAGAACGACGACGACGACGACGACGACGACGACGACGACAACGACGAAGATGGGAGGAGGAGGAGGAGGAAGAGGAGGAGGAGGAGGACTGCGGGGGTGGGGGAGGACTGGGAAAGGAAGACAGGAGGAGGAGGAGGAGGAGGCGGAGTAGGAAGAGGAAGAACCTCACTCGCTCACTCCCACCACCCCCTTGCACCCCCCCCTCTACGCGGAAGGCCTTCACACACCACCACCACCACCACCACCACCACCACCACCATCACCACCACCACCACCACCACGACAACCACTACCATGCATGGCCAGGATTATCCTTGGCCCTGGCGAGGTGTACACGCCCTCCTGGCCGAGGCTGGGAGGACATATGCACAATCTCGGGGGCGGCCAAGAGGGGGGCGTCAAAGAGGGGGAGGGCGCAAATCATGGCCAGCGGCATGTGCGCGGCCCAGGGGGGGACCCAGGGACGTATAACAGGAAGAGGCGCCATGAAATCTGGGGAGATATCATGACCCCCGCCATGAAATCCAGATGGTACTCGCCGAGCACGGTGGTGGTGTATTAACCCAGGAGTTCCGACGTCGTGGTTTTGTCACGTGGACCCCTGGGGGCCTGGACCACCTCCCCAGGAACAGTTTCTACTCCTGAGTCGTCGGCGCGCCACCCTTGCAGACGTGCTGTAGCGGATCTTTGCGTGAATTTCTGTCCATGCACAAACCCGAAACGGCGAGTGAAAAACGAAGTGGATTTCGCGTGGACTGTCTTCAGTCTTCATACCTGGCCCCAAACAATCCGCACGAAATTCACCTCGAAGTCCAGAACGAAATTCTCCAGGACACCCCAGGCCCACCCTACCGTTTTCCGAACGAAATGCGCTCTGCGATGCTGGCGCCATGATTTCTGACGGCCCTGGGGCCCAGTGAGGGACCCCCAGAGGCTCCGAGCGGCCGAAGATCGTCCGCCGCGTCAGCTTCGCACGACGAGCGGAGGTATCTGGCTTTCGGGCCATGGCTCGGGACCCCAGCGGTCTGTCGGGACGATCCCGGCACCACCAGGACGCTCTGGTCGAGGACGCCCAAGGAACGCCCAAAGAACGCTCTGGTCGAGAACGCCCACAGAACCTGCGAGAGGCGATGCGCAGAGGCCTATGGCGCCGAGGCTTTTGTCGAGGCCTTCGTCGAGATTGCTCCCCTCGTCGTCGTCGTCGTCGTCGTCGCCGTCGCCGTCGCCGTCGCCGTCGTCGAGGCGGTCGTCGCCGAGGCCCTCGCCGAGACCGTCGTCGAGGTCGTCGCCGCCGACGAGGCCGCCGGCGGCGCCGCTCCCGGGCGGGGCGGCGCCTTCGACACGGCCATCTGGAAGTCGTCCTCGGTGACGTGCTGCCGCCGCTCGCGCAGCGCGAACATCCCCGCCTCGGTGCACACCGCCTGCCGGGCGAGGTCAAAAACGGCAGCAGCAAAGAGACAACCCAAAACAAGCCAAAACATAAAAAAAAAAAAAAAAAAAAAAAACTCATGCTCCTCCTCCTCCTCCTCCTCCTCCTCCTCCTCCTCCTCCTCCCCTCCTCCCCTCCTCCTCCTACTGCTCCTCCTCCTACTGCTCCTCCTCCTCCTCCTCCGCCTCCTCCTCCTCGTCCCCGTCCTCCTCCTCCTCCTCCTCCTCCTCCTCCTCCTCCTCCTCCTCCTCCTCCTCCTCCTCCTGCTTCTCCTCCTCTTCCTCCTCCTCTCCCATTCCCTTCGGATGTCGCTTCCCTTGGAAATGGCACCCGCCCAGGAGTGGTGATTCTGTGACTCGCGCCTTTCCTGCCCCCGCCCCATGGTCCCTCCTCCCCCCCCCGTCCTCTCCATCGGGGAGGTGAAGGGGGGGGGGCAGCAGAAGGAGAGGGGGGCCAGAGCGGGACGGCGGGGCAGAGGTAGAGTCGGGAAGCCAAGCCAAGTGCGATCGCGCCGCCTCTGACGTCCGACCCCTCCCCTCCCGTCACGTCCCACTGCGCTGAACCAGTTTCTGGCTGGCTGGGGCGTCCCAGACGACCTTGACCCTGGGAATGGCCCCATTGGGCGATACGCAATCAGAGAGGCGGGTGCTCTGAACTTTGGACGAAGAGGAGGAGGAGCAGGAGGAAGCGGCGGACGAGCAGGAGGATGAGCAGGGGGAATGGCAGAACAATGAAGAGAGGAGGAGCACCGGCAGAAGAAGGAGCAAGAGGACCAAGGACAGGCGGAGGAGGGAAGAACAGGTGGGGACCAAGGAAAGGCGGAGGAGGGAAAAAGAGGTGGACGGCAATCACGAAGAACGAATCGGATCCAGGAAATGTTGCCCGGGCTCAACTAGATAGAGCGCAAGTCAGGACGGCAAGAGCAAAGCGCCGATCCTGAAATGCGGCCGACGCTGCAGCGGGAGCACCATTGCTAGAACCAAACATGGCCCGAACGAAAAATCACCCCAAAAGGGTGCTTGAATCCCTGTATGAGAAATTCTGGAAAGGCGCACGACCCACTTACAGAGCAGAAAGGAGGGTAGTGATCAAATCGGATCCCAATGGAATCCTACAGGATCCCTATGGCTGTTCCACAGGATTCCCATGGAATCGTACAGGTTCCCGATGGAGTCGTAGAAGGTCCCCAAGTATCCTATAGAACCCCTATGGAATCCTATAGGACACCAGCACCCACACCCCCAACAGCCCCGTGGCGCCACCGTAGGGCCCCGACGGGGCCACCGCAGGGGCCCCACGGGGCTGTTGGGGTGTTGGTGTTGGTGTGGGGGGGGGTACGGGTCGTCAGCGCACGTGTCCATCAACAACAACAACAACAACAACAACAACAACAACAACAACAACAACAACAACAACAACAACAACAACAACAACAATTACTAGCACGTGGGGACACTCCGTTCTCACCAGTGCCAGGGTTTTCATAGGAGGCGGGCAATACCCCCACTTTGTGGGGGGGCCGGTTCAAGCTCTACCAAATTTCCAAACGACTCTTCGCCACCACCCACACCCAGCTTCCCGCCCTATGACGTTCGGACACTTCACTTCGTGGCATGCGGACGACCGTGGCTACTATTCAGGGCCCCGCGGCCGACGACGACGGCGTGCGCGCGCGAAGAAAAAACGAATGTGTCCCGCATGGTATTATTTGACAGGGATGATGGCCCTGGCAGGTGCGCAACCGTTGTTGCAGAAGTTCGAAAAAGTTGCTCGCAAAAGCCCGTTTGACAGAAATGTTTAAAAAGTGTTGGGTTTCCTACGAATCCGCAAGAGCGCGCGGGATGAAATTTTGACATTTTTTTTTGAAAAACCATTGGTTTTTTGATGTTTTTATGTTAAAATCGCTACGAAAACTAAGGTTTTGGAAGGATTTCGTCTTGCGCGCGCGAATGTCCACTTTACCTTATTTTTTGCAAGGGATTCTTGAAGTTTGGTTATGTTAGAACAAGAAATGTCCACTTTAGTTATTTTTTGCAAGGGAAAACCGATCGTAACAACACAACCGGATCCGGACCAACCCGTTTTGCCTGAGACTTCCTCACGAAAATGATGAAAATGTGGCTGCGGCCTAGGCGCGGCGGGGGGGTCGTGCACCAGGGGCCCCAACAATAATTATTCTTTAGAAGTAATAATGTTCAACAACAACAACAACAACAACAACAACAACAACAACAACAACAACAACAACAACAACAACAACAACAACAACAGCAGCGGCAGCAGCAGCAACAACAACAACAACCACAACAACAACAACAACCACAACAACAACAACAACAACAACAACAACAGCAACAACAACAGCAGCAGCAACAACAACAGCAGCAGCAGCAGTCACAACCACAACCACAACCACGACAACAACGACGACGACAACAACAGCAGCAACGACAACAACACTAACAACAACAGCAGTAACAACAACAGTAACAACAACATCAACTATCATTTTAAGACTGGTCGCTCTTACATGCTCGCATGCCATTGAACACGTATATCCCAAACCCTTGGTGCCGCCACCTTCGTTTTCGATCGTTCCCCCCTGGGTGCATATCTTCCTTACCTGCCACGTGTAATTTGGTGCAGGCCGTGAAATAGGGGAAGAGAGGACGGAGGAGGGGAAGGCTAGGAGCAGAAAACAGGTGGCAGAACAAAGCCGGCCCATAGGGCAGGTGGACCCTAACGGGCGGGTCGGGAAGGCGGGCCCAATCGGCCTGGTCCAGAAGGCGCGTTTCTGAAGCATGAGTACTGCATGAATCGCGAAGAGAGCTCGAGCGATAGCGCGATTCCCAAATAAATCGTTGGAAATTCAACAGCGAGGGCATGATTCCTGAGTGTCGAGGGCGCGGCGTCTGAATAAATTGTGAGGACGTCCCACGCGAGAGCGCGATTCATGCATAAATTGTGAGGACGTCCCGCGCGAGAGCACGATTTGCGAATAGTTTGTGAGGAAGAATGAAGCGGGAGCCGTTGTTGTTTTAGGTCGGGGGCCAGGGGCGCAATTTGGTGACCCCTCGCGCGTTCCCTTGCAAAAAAAGGGTGCGAACCCCGAGGGGAGCACTTTAATTGAAAATACAATACGTACCAGGCAGGGGGGCAAGACAATGATTACTCTTCAGAAATGAGGACACGACGACAGCAACAACAGCAACAACAACAACAACAATAATTTTAAGACTGTTCGCCCTTATATGCTCGAGTGTCCAATAACGCGTATTTCCCAAACCCTCGATACCCGCCCTCTTCGTTTTCGATCGAACCCCTTTTGGGGGGTATACTCTTCTTCCCTGCAGGCCGGGCCCCGGCAAGCGGCGGGGCGGCCGCGGACCGTCGGCCTGGCCAGCGGCAGCGCTGATCGGCGGGGCGGCCGCGGACCGTCGACCCGACTCCAAGAGGGACGGACAGAGGACCGACCACGACGACGACGACGACGACGACGTCGAAGACGACGGCGACGACGACGACGACGGCAACGACGAGCAAAAGCGAGAGCGAGAGAGAACGACAGCAGGGCCACGAAGGGCACGAAGTAGGCCACGAAGGGCGACAGCGGGGACACGAAGGGAATGCGTATGGGGCCACGAGGAGCGCGAACGAGCGGGGACCACGAAGTGCAGATAATGCGGGGCCACAGAAGGCAACTATGGGGCCACTGAGGGTAGCAACTGGGCCACGTAGGACAGTGAGGGGGGCACAAATGGCGACAGCGGGGCCACGAAGGGCATGCACATGGGGCCACAACGGGCGCGACTCCTGGGTGCCTGGGTGTCGGGAGCGCGGCGCTTGGGCAAATTGCAGGAAATTCCAACGTCAGGCCATTCTTCAGTAAGTTGCAAGCAAGTCTCCAGCGAGAGCGCGACTCCAGAGCGCCGGGAGAGCGATTCCTTAATAAATTGTGAGGAAGTCCCAAGCGGAAGCGCGATTCCTGAATAAAATGCGAGGAAGTCTCGGGCGGGAGCGGGGGTCCTGGCTAAATTATAAGGAAGTCTCAGGCGGGAGCCGTTGTTGTTGTAACCCGGGGGCCAGGGGCCCAGTTTGAGCAGGAAGACTTTCCCTGTCAAAAAACAGGGTGCGAGCGTCGAGGGGCACACTTTGATTTAGAAAAAACAGTATGCACCAGAAGGGGGGGTTCAACAATAATTATTCTTCAGAAATGAGAATTCAATAACAACAGCATGGTAATCATCGCCCTCGTCATCATCATCATCATCATCATCATCAACAGCAACAACGACAACAACAACAACAACAACAATAACAACAACAACAACAACAACAACAACAACAACAACAACAGCATCATCATCACCACCATCATCATCATAATCATCATCATCATCATCATCATCATCATCATTGTCATCATCATCATCATCATCCCCATCGTCATCGTCATCATGATCATCACCATCATCATCAGCAGAATAATCGTCATCATCATCGTCATCGTCATCAGATGCATAAGCATCGACAACATAAGCATCATCATCATGGGCATCAGCATCAGCATCAGCATCAGCCTCGGCATCGGCATCGGCATCATCACCCCGACACGAGCACATGTGTAGACACGGTGCCCCCTAGCCTCGTCTGGCCTGAGCCTCTCCAGGAGCGTGCGCGAACGAGGCACAGCCTGCCCGGGCGCGAGCCGTACTGCGTTTTTTCTCTCTCTCTCTCTCCAGTCTCCGCCTCCCCCCTCTCCGCGGGTTGGGGGCCCCGACCCCCTCGCGCCGTGCATACATACGACGGCCGTCTCTGGGGGGCGCTGCCGTCGGCTTCTCTGGAGGTGCCCGCCCCCCGGGCGCCCTTCGGCCGCTGAGCACCGCCGAGGGCGTGCTGGGGGCGCGGGGATCGCCCCGAGCAGCCGCCAGACACCCAGAGGATGTCCCCCGGAACACAACTCCCTCCCGTCGCGACAACACAGCGACGCAGAGTTCTGGGCGATGTTCAACCTCCAGGGGTCCCTGCCCAGCCCCAGGGCTGCCAGACAACGGCCGCGGATGAGAAGCGGGCGCCGAGAGAGGGTCAAGTGGTGCAAAAAATCACAACGTCGGAGCTCTGGGGGGGAGGGGGGGGGCAGTGCTGCTCCAGGAGACGGAGAAGGGAGAAAGCCAACCGCCTTGCTCTCGGCCCCGCTGGCCCCGTTCATCTGCTGGGCGATCTTCCTGAGTATCTTTTAACCGATCCCCATCCACAGCGGCGTGGCCTGGGCCCCACTAACCGATTTACCCCCCTAGATGGATATATATATATATATATATATATATATATACATACATATACACATATAGGCCGTATTCTTCGAGCTTCGAGGTGTGTATCTCCAACTGGGGGGGGTAATTTGGTGGGGGTCTCGGAGGGGACGGGGATGGGGATGGGGATCGGTTAAACGATACCGACTTCCGCAGGTTGATGCCGCGCATCAGGTTCATCTTCCGCGAGTGGATCTTGACGATCTCCATGCGCGCGTCCTCGGCGCCGCAAGCAAGCGCCGAGGAGGCAGGCGAGGGAGGGGGCGGTGGGGAGGAGAAAACGGCGAGGGGGGAGAGCAGGGAGGGGGACGAGGAGGGAGGGGCGGAGGAGGAAGAGGAAGAGAAGCGGTGGGGAGGAGGAGGAGGAGGAGGAGGAGAAGTTCGCAAGTCACCTTTGGAGACATCAGTATTCACCAATACGGCTCGGAACAGAACGGGATAAATGTGTGCCAACTCCCTCGGACTGAGTATGCCCACGCTGGACGGGCATCGCTGGTCCGGGGACACACGCCGGCCAGACGCCCTGTTGGCTGCTGCTCAGACCTGAAGCGCCTCGCCTTCGGCTGAGCCGACGACGTCAAGAACGACAATCCGTCTCCTCAAAGCTGGACTTTCGGCTACCAGGTCTACCGGCGAAGCCGGCAGGCGCAGCAGCCGTGGCCTCGAATGAGCCACAGTGGGCGGTCGTGCAGGGAGAAAACAACTGAAGAGAAAGGGATGCGAGGAGAGCAGAACGAGGAGAGGAAAGGAGAGGACAGGAGAGGAGAGGAGAGAAAAGGAGAGGAGAAAAGACGAGAAGGGGAGACGGGGGAAGAGAGGGAGAAGCAGCAGCTGCAGCGGGATGCGGAGTACGAAGAGAGGGCAGAGGAGGAATATGAGGAGGAGGCGGAGGCGGAGAAGAAGGAGGAGGAGAAGAAGGCGAAGGCGAAGACGAAGGAGGAGGGGGGGAGCCGAAGCATCCACGTCTCGATTCACGTCGCGATCCACTGGCCAGGCTCGCCTCCGCCGAGTGAAAGATGTCCACTCCTCCCACCCCTCGACGGCGAGGCTCTCTCTCTCTCTCTCTGGAGCGCGCCGGCTACCTCCCTGCTCGCGCACCTGCTCCTGCCCGCGCCTCTGCCGCGGCTCCTGCGCTGGGAACGAGGCAAGCGCGGAGGCGAGAGCACAGCTCCTCCTCCTCCCCCTCCCCCCCCTCCTCCTCCTCCTCCTCCTCCTCCTCCTCCTCCTCCTCCTCCTCCTCCTCCTCCTCCTCCTCCTCCTCCTCCTCCTCCTCCTCCTCCTCCTCCTCCTCCCCCTCCCCTCCCCTCCTCCTCCTCCTCCTTCCTCCTCCTCCTCCTCCTCCTCCTCCTCCCCCTCCTCCTCCCGGGAGCGCGGTGGCGGGCGCCGACACGGACGAGAGCAGGCTCTCCGAGCTGGGGATGCGGCCGGCGCTCCGGCGAGAGCGCGCTGCCCCGAAGCGGAGGCGTGGCGCCGGCGCTGCCGGGCGAGGGCGCAGCTCCGAGCCGGGAGCGAGGCCGGCGCGAGCCGAGGAGAGAGGTCGGCCTCCTCGCCCTTTCGCCCTCTCTCTCCCTCGTCCTCCCGCGTCTTCTCCTGCGTGCCCCCTCTTCTTGTTCGCCTGCTCTTCCTCGCCCTTCCTCCCTTCCCCGCCCTGCCCTTCCTCCTCCTCCTCCTCCTGCCCTCCATCCCGCCATCCGTCCCTCAGTCCCTCCCTCCCCTCCCTTCCCTCGCTGCCCCCCGCCGCGATCCTCGTTGGGGTTCGGGAACTCGACCTTGCGGTCGATCCGGCCAGGCCTCAGCAGCGCCTCGTCCAGGATGTCGATGCGGTTCGTGGCCATGATCACCTCCCCGCGGCCACGAGGCGGAGCAGGGCCACGGCGCAAGAGAGCTGTGGGCAAGACGGCGGCAAAAGACGGAAAGCATCGGGGGGGCAGTGCGGCCAAGTCGGAGCGCTCCAGGATGCTCTGGGAGTGCTCCGGAACGCTCCAGAGCGACCTGTTGCGATGTGTTGGTGTCCCAAGGCTGGCTGAATCATTCATCACTCCTTGGGCTCGCTCTGGTGCTGGAGCTGGTGCGAGTGGGGGTTCGTGCCAGCACCCTGGGCACAGCCAGAGTTGTCTGCCCCCGCCCCTGCTGGTGCTGGCCCCCGTCTGCTCCAGGCCCCGAGAACCCAGACCCCCGAAATCATGATTTTTTCATGACGCGACCCCCAGAGGTCCAAGCCCATTCCCCGGGACCGGATTTTCATCCCGAGTCGTTTTTTGCGGTCCCGAGGCCCGGTAAGGGACCCCAGAGGCCAAAAATAGCGAAAAACCTCCCGTCGTGATTTTTTCATGACTCGAGGAGGTCTGGGAACGGAGCGGGAGGCCCCCGGCAGCGCAGGTGCGAGGAGACCGCGAGCGCTGGGCGCGCCGAGCCGGCCCCAATCCCGTCCACCCCTGGCGGCGGGCAACGGGAGGCAGCAGGGTGCGGCGGCGCGGCCTCCTCCTCCTCCTCCTCCTCCTCCTCCTCCTCCTCCTCCTCCTCCTCCTCCTCCTCCTCCTCCTCCTCCTCCTCCTCCTCCTCCTCCTCCTCCTCCTCCTCCTCCTCCTCCTCGAGCAAGAGCGGCCAGCAGGCGCGGAGGCACCGCCGCGCGCGGGCCGGGGAGCTGACGAGGGCTCCCCCCCGGGGGTGCAAGCCACCGCGCGGCCCCCGTGGAGGAGGCGGGGAGGCGCCTCGGGAAGGGGTCGGCCCCCTCGGAACGTGACGCCCCCCTCCTCCTCCTCCTCCCTCCTCCCTCCTGCCTCCTCCTCCCCCTCCTCCTCCCTCCTCCTCCTCCTCCTCCTCCTCCTCCTCCTCCTCCTCCTCCTCCTCCTCCTCCTCCTCCTCCTCCTCCTCCTCCTCCTCCTCCCCTCCTCCTCCTCCTCCTCCTCCTCCTCCTCCTCCTCCTCCTCCTCCTCCTCCTCCTCCTTCTCCTCCGCCTTCCAGAAGGCCCCCCCCCCCCCTGACTCTGCACCGCCTGTGGTCGCCGCCACATGGAGGCTGGGCGCACGGAGTCCGACCCCCCCCCGTCCGCAGAGGCGCCCTGGCGGGGCGGTGGGGCCTTGATGGTCTGGGTCGCCTCGAAGCCGTCCAGCCTTGGCGGAGGCGGGGGACGAGGAAGGGGTGGAGGGACGAGAGGGGAGGCGACGAGGAGGGAGGGGGGACAGGGCGAGGGAGGGGGATGCAGGAAGGAGCAAGGAAAGCGGGGGATGGAGCAATGAAGTGGGGGAGGGAGTGGACGAGGAAAAGGGAGAGGTGACATGAAAGGAGGGACGGGGAAAGGAGGAGGAGCAGGTCCCGCTACACACTGGCCCCGATGAGCTCGGACACGCCGACACGCTCCTCATAATACTCCCTTTTGTCATTTGGCCGGCGTCGTCGCCTTATTTACATGGGCTCACTCGCGAAACGATGGGCGAACAAGCTCAGCTCCTGGCGAACAGGTGGCACGCGTGCCACGGCTTTTGCCCATAAAAGGAGAGACAGATGAGAAAAGCGGGGAGGATCAGAAGGGGCCAAACGGGGGGAAAACAGAGGGCGATCGAGAGAAGAAGGACAAGGGATACGGAGGACAGCGCCGTGCCGGTGCCGCGCCGTGCCGGGCCAGAATACAGTGATCGGGGCGGAGGAACCGGGCTGGTTGCCGGAGGCGAGGAGGAACTGGGCTGGTCGCTGGGGGCGAGGAGGAGGAGGAGGAGGACGAGGAGGAAGGGGAAGAGGAGGAAGAGCGGGGCTGGCCGTGGGGCGGGGGAAGCGGTGGCGCGGTGATGGTGCCGTGCCGTGCCGGAGTAAAGTGGTCGGGGCGGGGCGGGGCAGGCACGCTGGCTGGGGGCCGAGGAGGAGCTGGGCTGGCAGCGGGGGGCGAGCAGGGGAAGCTGGGTTGGCTGCTGGAGGGGGGGGGGGGAAGGTGGGGCGAGGTGCAGGTGCCATGCGTGTCGTCGCCGAGGGGGGGAAAGACAGGGGGCAGGCCTTCTCAG
>CAUYUJ010015812.1:234552-239552 GCA_963575745.1 Prorocentrum cordatum | reverse complement strand
AAGCGGCCTCGACGAGGAAGCCGGAATCGTTGGTTTTACACAAGGTTTTGGTTCCATTTTGGCCTCTTGGGGGGGCAACCCTAATTAAAGTTCCCCTCTTGTTTGATCTATGTCCTCCAAGATGGCCCCAAGAGCGCCCCCAAGGCTCCCAAGAGCGTTTCAAGAGGGCCCTAAGAGGCGCCCAGGAGGCCCAAGGAGGCCACAAGAGGCGCCCAAGAGGCCTCCAAGAGGCTCCCAAGAGACCCCCAAGAGGCCCCAAGAAGCTCGCCGAGGCCGCCAAGACGCTCCAAGAGGCCTCCGGGACCGCCAAGAAGCCCCCAAAACGCTCCAAGAGCCCTCCACTGGGGAACCCTTCCTCAACGTGCTGTCCACTTCCCTTATCGAGGCAACTGCTCTGGGCATCGTTTCTGTATGGGCTGGTGAGGTTAATTTTTGATCGCGACCGCGGCGAAGGCAAGTCGGGCGGCGTCCAGGGCACTGCGAACAAGCAACGGCCTAAATTAGCGCAAAGGAAAAAAAAACGAAAGGCTAGTGGGGTTACTTCTTTAGTCAGCGGCCGCGGGCGAGCGCGCCAGCGGCGAGTCAGGCCCAAGCGGGCTACGCAGAGACTAATTAGGCAGAGGCGAGCTGGTGGGGTTACTTTTTGGGTCGCGTCCGCCAGCGAAGAGCGCGGGCGGAGAAAGAAGCTGTCCGGGGCACGGAAGCAGGCCTAATTAGGCTGGTGGGGTTATATTTTTTCGGCCACGTCCGCTAGCGAAGGCACTAGCGGAGTCAGAAGCGCCACGGGTCACGAGGGCGGCCTAATTAGCAGCTAAACGCGCCGCGAGCCGGCCGGCCCGCTCACCCAGCAGCGGCTGACTGCGCGGGGAAGCGGCAAGCTGAGGGCGTCCAGGGAGCTCGAGCACGTGCAACACGGCAAAATGCTGGTGATTTCAAAAAGAGCCATGGCAGAACCCAAACGGAGCGGGAGGACAACAGCTGTGGGCTGCGTGCCCAACGTGCCGCCTGAGTGCCCAGACGTGGCAGGCGATGGGCCGTCGCCAGGGGGGGCGCCAGGCCCAGGCCGCGCCAACGGCGTGTGCGAGCCAGCTGAGCTGCTCCGCCGAGGACTGCTGAATACCAGGCTGGGGGTGGGACGGGCCCAGGGGGCGGCCGCGGCTGCGAAGGCAGAAACACTCGAAGCATGCTAACCTCCAGGGGCCGTCATCCCGCGCAACATGAGGAGCCACAGAAACTGCAGGGGGGCCAATCAAGAACCGCTGCGCGGGCGCCGGCTGAAGCGCTGCGTACTGGTGGGGTTACTTTTTTGGTCGCGGCCACGAGACAAGGGTCAGGCGGCGAAGGCAACGTCCGGGCCACGGGCGAGGCTAATTGGCTAGGACAGGCGCGCCGGCCGGCCCACTCAGACGGCAGCTGCAGGCCGGGTGAAGCTGAACTGACTGGCGCACTGCAAGCACGGGCACGTGCACTGGACAAAATGACCAGAATTACTGGTGGGTTTTTTTTTTTTGGTCGGCGGCCGCGCGACCACGGTCTGGCGGCAACAGCGATGTCTGGGACTACGGATCAAGGCAAATTACACGCGATGCGTGAGGTGCACATGTCTGGCGGGGTTACGCGAAGCGTCTAGAACTTCGAAGCGAATCCAACAGTGGCGACGAGGGACGCGTACGAGGGGCAACGTTAAGGGGTGGGGACACCGGTTCGGGGGGGAAGCATCGAGCTGGAATCGGCGTTGCATCGCCGATAGATCGGCGACAGGCCCTCGACGGCTAGACCACACGGTGCTGGGCAGGGTGGGGCTATCAGGCCCCCTTATCGGCGATCCATGGGCGATTGGGGGTCGATGCGTCCCCCCCTGAGCCTATCTTTCCCTGGCGCTGCCCCTGAGCGTAGCGTTAGTTCGAGCCTGTCCCCCTACAAGGAGATTTTGGGCCAAAAATTCTGAATGCCTAAAAATATTCCAAAAATATTCAAAAAAATGCTAAAAGAATCGTCCCCTGACTATGTTTGGACTAGTTTTGAATATCCCTCCTGTAGAGGGACAGGCCCGACTCCAGCGTAGCGGCATCGGTACCCTCTACTCCTCTGACCCTCTTGTTACCTCGCCCTCGCTGCCATCCCCTCTGGGGGCAGATCCTCCGAGCGCGCGGCAACAAATGTAGGAAATCACTCCTTCCTCCTCCCCTCCTCCTCCTCCTCCTCCTCCTCTCCTCCTCCTCCTCCTCCTCCTCCTCCATCCTCTTCCTCCTCCCCTCCTCCTCCTCCTCCTCCCCTCCTCCTCTTCCTCCTCCTCCTCCTCCTGCTTCTGCTCCTCCTCCTCCTGCTCTTCCTCCTCCTCCTCCTGCTCCTCCTCACCCTCGTGTGCTTCTCCACCGAGGCCATCCAGCACGACGCAGACGGTGTGCAGCGAGGGCCGAAGCAGGCGGCGTGCTGCCAGCGGAGCTGAGCGGGGCAAACACACGTTTGAAGGGGCCCTGGGACACACAAAGACATAGACACAAATAAAAAGGATTCCCCATATTCACCCATCTGTGTTGGGTCTTCGTCTGACCCCCCCCACTTCCCACATTTTCCCATGCTCTCCTGGGGGTCGACGACTCATTGTGTCTGCGTGTTTGTTCCCCTCCTCCCGCCTAGCTCTTAACCGGAGGAGGCCCGCTCTCGACCCGCCGATCAAAAAAAGTGTTCTTTCCCCTCCTGAGCGTTGTCCTAACAGTCGTCCTGAGGATCATCGCGCAGGAGGGCGCCGCGCGGGCGCGGCGGGAGGCTGGTCCGGCTGCCCTCGCCGATGTACTTCTGCACCAGCTCGCCGCCTGCGCGCCCGCGGCGCGGCGCGGCAAGAGCTGAGGCACGCGAGGGCCCAGCGCCGCGCGCGCAGTGGCGCGTCGGACCTCCGTCCTCGATCTCGCCGGCTGCGCGCCTGCATTTCCCGACGGCACGAGTTCCTCCATCCTGGCCTCTTGCCTCGAATCGGCCTCTACAGTCGGCCTTGATTGGAAGAAGACACGCGAGAGGACACAAGGCCCTTTCCGAAGGACACGCGAGAGGACACGCGAGAGAACAAGCGAAAGGACGCCATAGGAGTGTAAGAAGGCACGCGTCGCGAGGCACAGGACACAAGGGTACCCTTGAGCTGGCAGGGTCGCCGTACTAATCCGGGCCGCCTGTAAGACCCACTGTTGGGCCCTGGGCCCCTGGCCCCTGGGGAGCCGTGTCCAGCCTCTCGGGCTCGGCGTCGGGCCCCAAGACCATCAGACGTGGATAGTGGATCAGCGTGACAAAAACTCCTGCGGAGCGTGGATCGTGGACTGGCTGGGGAAGGATGCGGAACCTCCTGGGGCTGCGCCCTGACACAGAACGCCGCCGGATGCCAGGGAGCCCAGCTCGCGGACTTCTTCGTCGGCGGCGAGGCGGCGAACTCCGCACCGGCGAGGTGCTAGAAAGGGGCACCAGCTGGCGAATCGGCCGGCGGGCAAAGAAAGGGGGGAGGGGGGGGGGGGGGACGACCGAGAGGAAGAGGGGACGCTCAGACGCCGAAGAGCTCGACGAGGAGCAGCCGGGGGGAGCAGCAGCAGCCGGGCGCGCAGGGCCAGACCGCGGTGGGCGGCCGTGGCGCACCACGGTGGCAAGGGCGGCGCCCGGCTCGCGGCCACGCCAGGGCCCCGAGAGTGCGGGCGCCTCGCGCCGCGCCTCCGCCGCCCGCCCAGCCTCCACGAGGAGCGCCCTCTGCGTCAGCCGCCCAGTCCAGCCGTCCTGCCGCCGGCGGGGCCGCCGCGGGCGTGCTTGACGTCGGCCTTCTGCCCGAGGCGGGGCCACGCCGAGGGCGGGGCCCCGTCCTGGAGCGCCCCGGGTGGGCCGGCGCAGCGAAGGAGAGAGAGAGAGAGAGAGAGAGAGCGAGCGAGCGCCAGGGGGGGGGGCCCGGGGACCTCCACTGGACCAGGAAACAAGCGACACCACCCCACCTACGGCACCAGGGGCCTTCGCGTATGCCAGGAGATCTGGCGCGGGTTTTTGCGTGGCGTACGGTATGGCGCCGGATGGCCCCTAGCGCAGCATGGAGGGCCGCAGGTGGGGTGGTGTCGTTTGGTTTTCGGTTGATCTACTTCCTCCCGCCCCTCGGCTCTTGGCCCTCCTCCAGCGCGCGACTGGGCTGGAGCTCTGGGACGGGGCACTCCCCGGAAGAATAGAGGACTCTCTCTCTCTTTCTCATTCTCTCTCTTCCAGGGGAGTGCACGGCCGAAGCGGAGTGTCGAGCCACCGGAGGCGACCCACACGCAGGAGCACGCCGTCTGTACACCGACACCGATCCTGGCCAGGACTCGGCTGGGCCCAGGATCTGTGTCCTCCTCCTCCTCCTCATCCTCCTCCTCCTCCTCCTCCTCCTCCTCCTCCTCCTCCTCATCATCATCATCATCATCATCATCATCATCATCATCATCATCATCATCATCATCATCATCATCATCATCAATCATCATCATCATCCATCATCATCATCATCAAAATCTCATCATCATACATCGTCATCATCATCATAATCATCATCAGCTCATCATCATCATATCATCATCATCATCATCATCATCTTCCGCCATCCAAACTGCAAAACTTGATCGCTAGGGAGCCTGCATCTCATCACATCAGCATCATCAAAAGGTGGGGGGGGAACATCATCATCATCATCATCATCATCATCATCATCATCATCATCATCATCATCATCATCATCATCATCATCATCATCATCATCATCCTTCCATTTCCTTCTCCTTATAAACAACTTCTCCCTGACACACCCCGAGGCTAGTTTTTAGGGCGGGCTGGGAATGTCGCCTGATAATTCCTCACCATCTATGACTCTGAAGCTTAAAAAGTTACAACAGCTTCACAGATGGAGGGCGGGTGGCTTTCAAAATGAAGCTCTCGCCGTAGCGCCGTGCACATTCGCTGAAAAATGTGCAAGCGCTTCACGGACTGAGGGCGGGTCGTTCTCAAAA
>CAUYUJ010015812.1:232989-234452 GCA_963575745.1 Prorocentrum cordatum | reverse complement strand
CCTCCGCCTCCTGCTCGTCCTCCTCCTCCTCCTGCTCGTCCTTCTTCTCCTGCTCCTCCTGCTCCTCGTCCTGCTCCTGCTCGTCCTCGTCCTCCTGGTCTTGCTCGTCCTCCTCCTCGTCGTGCTCTTGCCCCTGCTGAAAATGTGGCCCAGGAATCGGAGTTCTGGGAAGTCGAAAAGCACGAAGTGGCATACAGTTGGCTCCGGGCATTCAAAATGTGGCCCGGGAATGGAGTTCTGGGAACTCGAAGAGCACGAAGTGGCCTACAGTTGGCTCCGGGCATCCAAAATGTGGCCCGGGAATGGAGTTCTGGGAACTCGAAGAGCACGAAGTGGCCTACAGTTGGCTCCGGGCATTCAAAATGTGGCCCGGGAATGGAGTTCTGGGGACTCGAAGACCACGAAGTGGCCTACAGTTGGCTCCGGGCATTCAAAATGTGGCCCGGGAATGGAGTTCTGGGAAGTCGAAGAGCACGAAGTGGCCTACAGTTGGCTCCGGGCATTCAGAAATGTGGCCCGGGAATGGAGTTCTGGGAAGTCGAAGAGCACGAAGTGTGTGACTGTTGCATCCGGCCCTCCAGAATGTGGCCCGGGAATGGAGTTCTGGGAACTCGAAGAGCACGAAGTGTGTGACTGTTGCATCCGGTTATTCTAAAGTGGCCCGGGAATGGCGTTCTGGGATCTCGAAGAGCACGAAGTGTGTGACTGTTGCATCCGGTTATTCAGAATGAGCCTGGGAATGGAGTTCTGGGAACTCGAAGAGCACGAAGTGTGTGACTGTTGGTGAAAAACGAGGTGGGCACAACCCGCCCGGCAACTCCCAACACCTGCCCGGACCCCCCTGTGGAGTGATCTGTGAGCTCTTTTGACCCTACTAGAAACCTATCAGTCTTCGCTGTTAGGTAAAAATGCGTGGTGCAACTGCAAGCCGTGCGCTGCAAGATGTGTGGAGTAAGCTGCGTAGGTGGGACAATTTGTCATTCGCGGGTCGAGAGCGCACCTCTTCCGGTCGAACCTAAGCGGGCCGCGCGAAGCTTGAATTGACAAAGAGGGGGGGGGGCAGTAGGAGAGGCCTCACGTCAAGGCCAGGAGGAGGCAAAGCCTCGGGATCAGGCGGTGCCGAAGACGATGTGCTTGCAAAGGAACGCCTTGGACAGGAACCCGGTGGCACAAGCAGCCCACGAAGCACCCGTGGGCGGCCGCCCCGCGCGCCGCCCGCGCGACGCCGAGGGGCGGCAGCCGGACGGGCACCAGGCGAGAGCTCGGCACGCCCACCCAGCCCACGGGGCGCCCGCGCGGCCGACGCGCAGCCCGCCGGGCACCGGGCGAAGCCTCCGCACGCCCGTCCGACGCACGGGGCGGCCACGGGGCGCCAGCAGGCGGCGGCCGACCGCGCACGAGGCGAAACCTCGGCACGCCCACCCCAAAGTGCACGGGGAGCCCACGAGGGGTCACGGGCGGCA
>CAUYUJ010015812.1:195489-230489 GCA_963575745.1 Prorocentrum cordatum | reverse complement strand
CAGGGTGGCGCGGAGTCTTGCAGGTGCGACGGCATCTCTCGCGCCCCCCACGCCGCCTGCAGAACTGGGCGCGGACGATAGGGCGACGAGATCGAGACAGATCCGCTGCCCCCGGCCAGGCCCATCCAGGCCGGGCACAAGAGCTGTGCAGTCGCCCTCGTGGCTTGGCTGGGGAGGCACGCGCACCGCTCCTGGACCCAGGATTGGGCCGGGCCACGAGCAGCGAGGAGCAGTACATACCTCTGTACACCCTCCTGGCGTAGGGCCGGGGGGCGTACGCACCGCTCCTGCACCGAGCACGGGCCAGGGCCAGCGAGCAGGGGAGCTGCGAGCAGCATCGATCCCGCGGCCCGAGGCGCAGGAGGGGAACGGGCACGAGGGAGCGAGGGGGGGCAAAGGCAAGAGGCAAGCGCAGGCAGGGGAGGACCGAGAGCGGGCAGCCGCACGGAAGAGGACCGCGGGCGGCGGTCTTTGGCTCCCGCCTCCCCCGGCCCCCGACCATCTCGTAGGTGCTGTCGGGCGTCTTCTCGACGCGCATGAGCTGCACGAGGGGGTCGACCTTCGGAGCTGCGCTCTGCAGGGGAGGGCCGCGACAGACGAGCTGCTCTCAGCGGGCCAACAACTGTGCGCACAGGAGGAGGAGGAGGAGGAGGAGGAGGAGGACGAGGAAGAGGAGGAGGAGGAAGAGGAGGAGGTGGAGGAGGGCGAGGAGGAGGAATGGGGCGGAGGAGGAGGAGGAGGAGGAGGAGGAGGAGGAGGAGGAGAAGGACGACGAGGGGGAGGAGGAGGAGGAGGAGGAGGAGGAGGAGGAGGAGGAGGAGGAGGAAGAAACGGCGGAGGAGGAGGAGCGGCATGGTGCGTGGAGAGGGCTCGTAGGGCCCAGCCAGGAGCGAGTCTCACGGAGAGTACGGCAAGGGAGAGGAGCCAGAGATCCTGCAGAAATGGGAGGACGCCGACTATACGCATGCACCGACCCTGGCTAGGCCCGTCCCGGGTCCAGGACCGGCCCGCGGTCACGTGATTTCCGGGTCGCGTTGACTCGGGCCGCCTTGCAAGATCAGTCAGCATCGAATCAAGAAATCGGATCGCATCGGAATGTGCGTCGGACCGGGCTGGATCGGCCGCGCCGAGACGCACAACAGCGCCGTTGCAAGCCAGAGGGCACGACGAACGCAGCGGCGCGACGAGGGACGCCCAGGCAGCTCTGAGGAGGTCGAGGTTGGCGTGCAGGCGGGGCCCTCCAGGAGACGAGGAGCCGGCAGGGCAGGGCGGGCCGAAAGGGGGCAGGCCACGGAGCACGCGAAGCTCCGCCACAGGCAGCGGGCGGCGAAGGGGCGATTGCCCACAGGCCGCGAGCCACGCGTCGAGCCACGGGCCGAAGGCCACGGTCCAGCCACGGACGACGAACACAGCCGCCTCCGCGCCCTCGCGATCTGGATGCCGAGGCGCGGTCCCGTGGATACGCGACCCCATGGATACGTTCGGCGCGGGGGGCATCGGCGAAAGTCGATTCTGCATCGACGGGGTCCGGGCCCATGGGGTCCAGACCGCAGGGCCGCAGCTGTGGATAACATGTGCCCCGCCCACGAGCCACGGGCCTCGGGGGCTCCCCAAGACTGTCCCGAAGACGACTCCAGCGTGAGCCCGTGTTCCTGAACCACAAACACTGAAGAACTCTACACTGCTGCACGCATTGGCCCCCAAGCTGCTTCGAACGGACCCTCTGGGGTCTTCTGGGGAGCACCTGGGTAAGCTTCTCCACTATCATGGACTCTTGGCACCATCTTAAGCGTTTGAGACTTCTGTGGGCCCCGTGGGGATTCCTTGGGGCTCTCGTGAAGCCCTCTTAGGGGCCTCTTGGAAGATCCTGAACCGTCTTGGGAGCCTCGGCGGCACTCTTGGGGCCCTCGTAGGGCCTCACGCAAGCACCCTCGGAGCACTCCGATGACCGACCTCGGAGCGAGCCCAGCGTGGGAACCGCCTCGGCCCAAGAAAATGATCTTAGTCCCTCAGGGGCTTCACCAGGGGATCTCTGGGGCCATGTTGGCAGTACTTTCTAACTTTCTTGGGCTGCCCTGGACTTCCCAGGGTGTTCTTGACAGGCCATCCCATGGCGTTACGAAGCCCCCTGGTGCATATGTGCCTCGACTATCTCGTGTATCTAAACGATGCTGGTGTTCCGCGATAAGGAAACAGCACCGAGCTTCACGTGGAATTCGCGCCAAAACTGAATTCCAAACAGGTTCGACCGAAGACTGGAATTCGCCTTTATTTCGCAGACCTCTCCTTAATGGGCAATTGGCGGACATGTTAAACTTGACGTTCGGGTTTGAAACATGAGTGATGCGCCTTATTGAATTAATGCTGGTGCTGGGGTTACTTCAACAAACGGACAACGATGTTAGCTCTAGAGTGACGATGCTGATGCGCAACAAGTTTGGTCGTAGATGTTGAAGCACTATGTTTTGTACCAGCTACGTCGTCGCAAGAACCTCGCAGGCAACGCGACACCCGAACTGGAAGCATCAAAACAAAATTTGGATGGAGCGCGACCAAAATTTTGCGCGAACACTCCAAGAAATACGTTGGATCCTGTTTCGCCTGCCGAACATGAAAAATCCCGAATCGACGAATAAACCAAAACGAAAAATTAATCACGAACTGTTCCAAACACATGCAGTCGCATGAAAAGTTCATCCACCCAGCGCCAGGGTGCTAGGGCCTCCACGATGAACCTCGGTCGCCGGTACACATATTGGTTATATGTGTGTCTATGTAAATGAATACGTATATGCACATGCATATGTATATATGACGTGTGCATGTCGGCGATGGACTTTCGTGTTCCTACACTTGCTCGGCGAGTTCGCGCCGCCATTGAAGCGAGGATACCCACCAAAATACTAAGTCTCGACGTGGGGATCCACATATGTGCATCTCGGGCTCCTGTTGCGTTTTGATGGAAAATGATTTCCAACCCTCCTGTGTTGCGTTCTCGTTTTGAATAGAGCAGTGTGGTCTCCACCCTCCTTTTCCCGCCTCCTCGCACTTGTCTTCTGTGCTCTCCTGCCGTCTGGTTCCTGATTCCTGCATCGCCGTCTTGTCTGTTGGGTGGCCTTGCCTAGGGGTTGCGATCACTTGGGGGGGGGGGTGATCTGCGCAACTGTCGGCACTTTCGTGGCCTCCTGGGAGGCCCAGCGGAGGTACGTCATACGTGGATCACCACTATAGCTCGCGGAGCCCTGGGCGGCTGCGATCTGCGAAATTGTCGGCACTTTCGTGGGCTCTTGGGAGACCCAGCGGAGGTACGTCATGCGCAGATCACCACTATAGCTCGCGGTGCCCTTGTGGGCTGCGATATGCGAAACTGTCGGCACTTTCGTGGGCTCTTGGGAGGCCCAGCGGAGGTACGTCATACGCAGATCACCACTATAGCTCGCGGTGCCCTGGGGGGCTGCGATATGCGAAACTGTCGGCACTTTCCTGGGCTCCTGGGAGGCCCAGCGGAGGTACGTCATACGCAGATCACCACTATAGCTCGCGGAGCCCTGGGCGGCTGCGATCTGCGAAACTGTCGGCATTTTCGTGGGCTCCTGGAGGCCTACCGGAGGTACGTCATACGCAGATCACCGCTATGGCTCGCGGTGCCGTGGGTGGCTGCGATATGCGAAACTATCAGCACTTTCGTGGGCCCCTGGGAGGCCCAGCGGAGGTACGTCATACGCAGATCACCGCTATGGCTCGCGGTGCCCTGGGTGGCTGCGATATGCGAAACTAGACGGCCCAAGAGAGACTCAAGAGAGCTCCAAAACTATTTTGTATATATAGAAGACGCCTACGGCGAACCACCGCCGCCCCCTGCCTTTTTGAAAGCGCCTGTGTGGCCGAACGTTGAGGCCAGACCTGCCAAGCCATCGGACCATGTGCTCCCCGAATCGGTTTGGAAAGCCTTCGGGGAACACGTGGGCATCTTGAAGGTCATCTTGGCCGTCTTGGAGGCCTCTTGGGCGATCTTTTGGCGATCGTTGGGGGCTCTTGGGCCTTCTCGGGCAGTCGGAAGGCCGAAAAGAAGGAAATGTCAAAATCCGTCAAAAACCTTAGGGAAATCCATGTTGTTGGCGTCTTCTGGCCTTCGTGGAGGCCCTCTCGGGGGCCTCTTGGGCCGTCTTTGGCCAGCTTCGAGCCAACTCCGGCCATCTTGGTGGGTTCCTGGCACGTCTGACGCCGTCGGGAGCTGCCTTGGGTGCCTTTCTGGGCCAACGGGGGGCCCTCTTGGGGCGCTTCGGGGCCGTCTTGGAGGCCATCTTGGGCGTCTTGGAGGCCATCTTGGGCGTGTTAGAAGCGTCTTGGGGCCCTCTTGGGGCCATCTTGGAGGCCTCTTGGGCCGTCATGGGGCCCTCTTGAGGGCCTCTTAGGCGATCTTGGAGACCTCTTGGGCCGTCTTGAGCCGTCGGAATGCCGAGAAGAAGCAAATTCCAAAATCCTTCAAAAACCTCAAGAAAATCAATAAGTTTGGCCTCTTCGGGCCCTCCTGGAGGACCTCTTGGAGGCCTCTTGGGCCGTCTGGGAGGCCTCTGGGGGGCTTCTTGGGCCGTCTTGGGCCGTCTTGGACTCTCTTGGGCCGTCTTGGAGGCAGTCTTGGACCATCTTGGCCGGACTTGGAGGCCATCTTGGGCCATCTTCGCGATTTGTTGAGGATGTCCCGAGCGAAACGGCCGTTTCAGGGAGGATTTGTCGTGGACCTTGCGCTCCTGGAAGAGTTGTTTGAGGATGTCCCGAGCGAATTGGGCCATCGTCGCGATGTTTTGAGGATGTCCCGAGCGAACGGCACGGTGGCGGGACGGGCCGAAGCGCCAGGGAGAGTTTTTTTTTAGGAAAAAAACAAAACCAAAACCGAAACCCCTGCGATGAATCGACAGGGGGCGGCGGATCGAAGACGCCTACGGCGAATCACTGCCGCCCCCTGCCTTCGTAGAAGCGCCTATGTGGCCGAACGTTGAGGCCAGACCTGCCAAGCTATCGGACCATGTGTTCCCCGAATCGTTTTGGCAAGCCTTCGGGGAACACATGGGCATCTTGAAGGTCATCTTGGCGGTCTGGAGGCCATTTTGACCCTTTCGGGCCTTCTTGCAGGACGTCTTGGAGGGCTCTTGGACCGTCTTGGAGGCCTTGGGGGCCTCTTGTCGCCGTCTTGGGCCTCTTGGGCGATCTTTGGGGGCACTTGGGCCGTCTCGGGCCGTCGGAAGGCAGAAAAAAAAACAAATGCCACAATCCTTCAAAAACCCATGGGATGGAAACATCAACAATGTCTGAACGCGGTTCGTGCGAAGCGCCAGGCCGCTGGCACGCCTTCTTTCCCGCAAGGCTATGATGCTGGAGGCATTCCGTGCTCGCACGCAACGCATGTACCAGAAGCTCCGGTTCTTTGGCCGTCGTAATAAGAAACGATTAAAGGTTTCTACTGAGCTTTTCTAAATCTCCTTGCTCTCCACTCGAAGGTTCTGACGGTTCGCGGGCTCTTCCTGCCTCTGCTGAAACCGATTTATTTGCAATATTTTAGCAACAAGTGGCGTCTTCCCGTCCCAATTTTAAATGACTTTATTGATTTTTCTTTCTCGCTCATACCACCGGATCGCTGGGGAAATTGATCCACTCATGCTTTTCTTGGAAGCCTCTGTCAAGACAGCGCAATTAATTCTGATATTCTCCCAACTTGCGTTTTGAAACGATGCGCCAGGAACGTGCCTGTCATACTAAACTCGCTTGTTTGTCGAACTCACTATTTTAGCTGTCTAAAATCGTGAAACCAATGTTACTGCAACATATTAACCCTAAAATTGGAAAATTTGGTATTGCACGTGTATTCATATCAAGTTTGATCATGTGCAAGCTATCTTACTCGATAAGAAGCAATTAATGTATGATTTCGAATATTTTGACTGAAACATCGGTATTAAATTTTAAAAAATAAAAGTTGCACAGAAAATAACGATTCAGAACTTTTTCCTTCTCTCGATTACTTTTACTTGATTTATGCAAACCCACTCGTAGGTATATGTATATTAAGTGATCTAAAAGAACTAATTCTTTTTGCACAGTGAGACTCCAACAAATAAGAACGAAGATTAACACGCGTGATATAATAACAAACCGTCAATTAAAAATCGCGAAAATCTTAAATTCGCACGCTATTGTAGAAAAAGCTGTCAAACAGAGAATACACTCTGCGTTTTGAAAACACAAAAACAAATGTTCCGATATTTATGTTTGAAACCTTTCTGCTTTACTGATTCTTTTTGTTGAATGTATATATATATATATATATATACGACTCGGCACGCGACAACAACTCACCAATGACACATCAATCGCATTAGCCTGCTGTGTGCTCGTTTGACGAGCAAGCAGGTCGGTAGGAGAGCCGGGAGGGAGCAGAGAAGCCGATTCACGTCGGCGGCCGCCAGTCGCGGAAGGGGAGCAAGGGGTGAAAAACAAACGGTTGCCTCCAACTGAGAACGGCGCGCCAGTCCGGGAGGTGCTGGCGCGCGCACTCGCACAAAAACGCTTGCAACGCACACTGGAATTCCTGGACGGACCGCCGAGAAATAATACAATCTGGTAGGATGTTGCACAAGCGGATGGCACCGAGAGGAGACCGCAGGGGGAAGTCAGGAGTGGAAGCGCCACACGGATTGACCAGGTGCCTTGCATGGCGTCGAGAAGCTGACGAACGGAGAGACCGCCGAGGAGGAGGAGGAGACGAGTCGATGCGAAAAAAATTATTGAACATGGCAAGGCCGAGTCCTAGAGCAGCCCGGTGAACGAGTCCCAAAATTGCGATGTCCCTTCGCAAAGCCAGCGGGGCAAGAGAGAATCTGACCAGAGCCTCTTCTTCAGATACACCAAGACTGCGCAAAAACCTGTGCTGGACATTGTCGAGTGTGGAAAGAGCAGAAGTCGAAGCGTGAGAGATAACAGGGGTGCGAAACTCTAGATAGGACAGCACGTGGCTCTTGCACAGAACAATTAGTTCTCGCACTGAAAAATACCTGCGGCTCGACAGAATGTTGCGGACTCTCCAACCGCCTTCACATGCCCAAGAACTGATGGCGTCGTGCATTTAAAAATTGCAACCAAAATCGATTCCGAGTAGTTTAAACAAATCTCCTACCGGGGCAACGTGAGACACGATAACTTCATGCTCTTTCTGAGGGTCAAAAACAACACCGTTGGCTCTACCCCATTCGTGGAGCTTGCTTTGGCAAGAATTAAGACTGTCAAACAACTGGTGGTCTACATGAGAACTATCAAAATGCTTGAATGCATTCAGATCGTCTGCGCAAACTACTTCCTGATAGCCAGCCTGGGCTATAACCTTGCGAGCATCAGCGTAATACGGGTTCCACAAGCCCGGGCCGAACACTGTTCCCTGGTAGACCATGTTCGACATTTCGATGGAATATGATTGCCTGCCTTGAACAATCACTTTTGCTGTCCTAGGTGCAAGCCAATCTTCCAGAACTGTTAAAATGCGAGGGTGGATACCAGAAGAACCTAGCTTCGCAACCAAACGTTCCGAAGAGGCTTTGTCGAAGGCCCCAGACGAATCGGAAAGATATAGTGCAATCCTGAAGCCCTGGGAAAAACCTACAAGCCACGCCAGCACGAAGAAAAGAATCGCGTCTCTGGCCCCCCCCCCGGGCGTTTATGCGACTTGAAATTCCCCGTAACCCAGGGACTGGATGAGGGGAGGCACAAATAAAGTGCAGAGAAGCCGCTCCGCAGCCTTCGATAGCTGGGAAGTCAAGTGAATACCACGACAATTCTTCGCTTCGTGTTTCGACCGGCGCTTGCGCAGAGGAAGCAACCAATGCATTGTCCAAAATCGCGGCCAACGACCGGCGGCAAGACTCTGACGAGTTAGCATGCAAAATGGAACAGCGAGCTCTGCACTGCAGTTCTTTAGCACTCTCGCACGGATGAGGTCTGGACCCGTGCTGCTGTCGACTCGCAACTGCTGGAGGATCTCACAAGCAGACCGGGGGCGAAGAGGAGGGAGCGAGGGAGGAGGAGGAAGGAAAGATGGAATGGGGGAAAACGAATTCAATTCGAGATCAGGCACGCTCCAAGATGCTGAAAAACTGGCTGCAAAGAGGTTCGCTTTCTCCCCAGCGTCGGTACCCCATGCACCAGAGGACCGAAGAGGAGGAGAAAAAGATCTGGTCACCTTATGCAAAAGATCACGGGATAGATTCCACCACCCCTTAGAGCCGGGGCGCAAGGATTTAAGCTTCGCCCGAGCGCGGGCCGCGTGAACAATGTGAGCCCGAAGCATATTCGAGCTGCAATCGCGGACAGCACGTGGATACTCCGACGTTCCCGCTGCCGACGCCTTCGCACGGATCGATTCGAGACAACTTTCATCCAACCAAGAAGGATCGCTCGACACCTGAATGCGAGTCTTCGGAATGAACTCTCGCATAATCCTTAAAAGAATATCGGTAAATCTGCGCGCGCCTTCTTCCACGGGCTCCCGGGCTAAAAAAGACCAGTCGCGACCGCGAATAGCGTGTTTCATCGCACGCCAATTCGCCTGAGAATACAACCACCCCTCACGAGACACGGCGGTAAGGGATACTGGAAGGAAGGAGACAGAAGCAAGAACAAGATTATGATCTGCGAGCTGTGGCAATACGACCGTCGACACTTGATTGGGAAGCTCGGTTAAAACTAGATCTAAGAGGTTGGCCTGTCGGGTCGGCTGCCGCACTCGTTCTGTGAAGCCGTGTTCCGAACACCACTGGCGCATTCTCCGGCCTTCTGGGCTGTTGATTCTAGAGAAACGACGCCAATTCTTATAATGAATGTTGAGATCTCCAATCACGATAGCACCGATAGCGAGAGCTGCGCACGAGCTCCACTCATTCTCAAACGCTTTGATAGAATAAATTCCCCCATAATGCGGGGGACGATACCAACAAGCAATTAAGACAGGCCCTAATTCAGAATGATATGCAAATACCAGATGATTTCAGCAGAAGCGGACGTCGAAAGAGGAGAGTAAATATCACGCAATGCATCTAAAACAAATACTGCTACTCCACCTCCGTTACAATTTCTATCGCGTCGACTCAAGACAGTATAGCCGCAAACTGCCGGACATGGGCAATCACGATCCAATTTCGTCTCGTTTAAAAGGAGAAGGGAAGGACGCAAAGGAAGAAGAGAGGGACGGCCCTCGAGCTCAGCTCGGCGGGTGGCAAAACCATCGACAGTAGCGTGCATAATGGTGAAAAATTGAAGTGCAAGGGACGGCTCAGATCTGGATTCGCGCAGATCACCGCCCCGAGGCTAAGCCTGAGCTGGCTCTGAAACTTGAATGCAAAACTCAGAGATAAGACGCTGCGAGAGATCGACACGGTTCGAAGCGATACCAGGAGCAGACAGAATCGACGGCACAGGAGCTGAAGACACTACATCACCAGGAGGAAGGTTCGCGAAAAAATGTTATCCAATCTACTTGATTATCAAAACAGACATACATAGAAACATTATTGGGAATAACAATAAACTTCCGCAACTCTCTCTCTCTCTCTCTCTCTCTCTTTCTCTCTTTCTCTTTCTTTCTCTCTCTCTCTCTCTCTCTCTCTCTCTCTCTCTTTCTCTCTCTCTCTCTCTCTCTCTCTCTCTCTCTCTCTCTCTCTCTCTCTCTCTCTCTCTCTCTCTCTCTCTCTCTCTCTCTCTCTCTCTCTCTCTCTCTCTCTCTCTCTCTCTCTCTCTCTCTTTCTCTATAAATATATATATGTATGATTATCAATGGATTCTAATTTTGTTACTCCTTTTAAATCTAGATTTAAATGATCCAACGCAGGGTACGTCGATTCACTGCATTCATTGACATCTAGATCTACATGATTCCCATACGCCGTTTCCATCTTCATCATTTAAATCTAATTTTTTGGTCTACGCAGCATCGCGGGGATGAACCAAACCACACACGGGTCACACCAGCGTCAAGCGCACTAAAAAATTAAGGAACGAAAGAGCAAGAGACGGAGAGAGAGAGGGAGAGAGACAAGAGGGAGAGCTAGCCGGGCGGCTGCCAATCCAGGCACCGGCGCAAAGGGTGGTTAGCAAACGGAACGCGGCAGCTCAAAGTATTTGTCCAGTCGGGGTACGAATCAGCCATATCCCTAAGCAGAGCTTGGAGAAGCGCTTGAAAGCCGTGGACACTTTGGGCAGCCGCAATGCTGTCTGGTCGGAAGTTATACACTCCTACGGAGCCAAAAACAGAGCGGCGAGCAAAATCTGGAGCACGAAGCTGAAGCGGGTCAGCCAGGTGCCGGGCGCGACGCCGAGGAGAGCGAGGAGGAGGAGGACCGGAAGGAGAGAAGAAGGAGGAGAAGTGGGCGGGGCCATGGCCAAGCACGGCGCGGTGGATAACGCCAAGCATCGCAATGTCTCGCCGGCAGGCCAGAGGGGCCAGCGAGAAACGATATAACGCTTCTTTTTCCGTTATCGCGACAGAACGAAGAAACCTAGATTGAACAGCATCAAGAGGAGCAAGAGAGGAAGAAGAGGCGAAGTGAAAAGCGCAAATTCGGCATTCAATACATGACAGACTCTGGGCTTTGTACAACAAGACAATATCAGCAGAATTATAAAAAATAGCGGCATCGCAACAAACTACGTAGTTTCCATCCACAATCGCAGATACAGGTCTGAATGGCTTCGTGCATTAACAGGCGAGGGTCAAAGACGATTCCCAACAGCTTAAATGATGCTCCACACGGACGGCTGCGAGAAATGATATGCATGCTTTCCTTGCCAGGATCAAAAACGACCCGGTTGGCAGCGCCCCACCTGTGCAGAGAAGCTTGACACTCGTCAAGCATGCGGTGACCCTGGTCGTCTGTAACACTGTTTTCGACCACTCGGAGGGCATTGAGGTCATCCGCATAAACGAACTCTTCAAAACCAGTGGCCCGAACGGCCATGCACGAGTCAGAAAAGAAAGCCTTCCAGAGCGGAGGCCCCAGGACCGCGCCTTGGTAAATCATATTTTCCATGCAAACGGGCCGCGACAATTTACCTTGAACAATGACGCGGGCGGAGCGGCGACGCAGCCAGCTAGCGAGCACTGCGAGCACAGGCTCCGGGACAGAAAACCCACGGAGCTTAGCAAGCAGACGGGGCGCATCCACTCTATCGAAAGCGCCGCTCACGTCTGAACAGCACAGAAGGACACGGCGCCCTGAGGCAAGAGCAGCAATGCACTGCAAGACAAAATATAAAACTGCGTCTCGTGCACCCCTGCCCGGGCAGTAAGCAAACTGCCGCGCGCCAAAGCACCCGAACCTGTCAAGCTGAGGGCCACTGAGCTGCAGGAACATACGCTCCACGACTTTAGACAGCTGAGAAGTGAGTTGGATGCCCCTGTAGTTGTCAGGGTTACAACCAGCGAGCTTCTTATACAGAGGGTGCACCCAATGCTCTCGCCATTGCAAGGGCCACGCGCCTGACCACAAAATCAAACGAGCAAGCTTAGTGACAGTCACAGCCAGGCTGCTGGCACATCGTTTCAAAACGCGGGCTGGGAGAGGATCAGGACCAGTTCCGCTGTCCTGACGGAGGCCGCCGAGAACAGCACGAGCGGGTCTCGTCCGAATAACGCAAGCTCCCCAGCGATCCGGTGGTATATGCGAGATAGACAAATCAGTAAACTCATTTAAAACTGGAGCGGGAAGACGCCACTTGCTGCTAAAGGACTGTGCAAACAGATCGGCTTTAGCAGAGGCAGAAAGAGCCCACGAACCATCAGAACGCTTCAGTGGAGAGGAAGAAGGTTTATGAACGTGCGACAAAAGCTCATTAGAAACCTTCCACCATTTCTTGCTTCCACGGCCGAAGGACCGGAGCTTCTGGTGAATGCGTTGTGTGTGAGCGCGGAATGCCTCCAGCATAACAGCGCTACACGCGGCAGCGGCAGCCGGGAAAGAAGGCGTACCGGCGGCCTGGCGCTTCGCACGAACCGCGTCCAGACACTGCTGATTAATCCAAAGGTGCGAAACAACTGACGCAGCTCCAGACGACGGAATATACATATTCATAAAGAATAATATCAATTGAGTTAAACACGATACCACGATATCCAGCGTCGAACGGTCTATCCAAAACCAATCCTGCTCACGCAATCGACGCCCAATTGAATGCCAATCGGCATCTTTAAAAAACCACAATCGCCGCTCGCCGTGCTCAAATATAAGCGGCGGCATGCAAACTGAGCATACAGTTGCAGAATGATCAGCGACTTGTGTTAAAACCTTAGAAGTAATCATGTCTGGTATGTCACACAAAAACAAATCAAGGAGATGAGGGCCACATGTGGGGGCACGAATACATTCACGAAAACCCCTCTGCAGGCACCAATTTTTCAAGCAAGTGCCCTCAGGAGAAACATGACTAGAGAAAGTGAGCCAGTGCTTATGATGCACATTCATATCCCCGGTTAAAATTGTTCCTACACATTGATATACTAGCGAATTTCATTCGCCGCTTAAGGATTCAATCGATTGCACTTCTCCGTGGCACGGTCAACGGTACCAACAGCAAACAAAAATCGGCCCAGACTCGGTATACATTAAAATCCAAACACGCTCAGCAGAAGGAGAACGAAGAACAAAAGAACAAGCGTCAATCGCCGAATCAACAACGAATATACAAACTCCACCACCCAGACCGTCCCGGTCTCACCGTGCAACTAAAGAATATCCAGGAACAGCTGGATGAGCGACGGATTCATCAAGCCAAGTCTCGGTTAAACAAATTCGAGAAGGAAGGACGGGAGAGAGGAAATATAAGCGAATAGTTCGTCTTTGTGCACTACAAAACGCTGAATGTTCAAAGTCAAAACTGCGAGGCTAGCCCAATCGAAGGATGGCTCAGGCTGGGATTCGCCGCGGCCACCATCCTGAGGCAAAAAACTGTGAAACCCAATACAAAATTCATGCAAACTCCGTTGGCCCAAAGGGGGGCGAGAAAGAAAGGAGGACAAAGAAACAGGGCGAGAGAAAGAAGGAGGAGGGGAACCAAAACGATCTCTCGACGGATCTAGCCTTCTCGAAAATCCATCTCGAGAATCGTCCGGCGCACAGCTCGCTGACGTAAGGCTGGCCGAAAAACTGCCCTGAACATTCGGCGGCCTAAGGCGGGTCGAAAATTCGCCCTGAACGCTCGGCGGCCTAAGGCAGGTCGAAAATCCGTCCTGAACACTCGGCGGCCTAAGGCGGGTCGAAAATCCGCCCTGAACGCTCGGCGGCCTAAGGCAAGTCGAAATTCCGTCCTGAACACTCGGCGGCCTAAGGCGGGTCGAGAATTCGCCCTGAACACTCGGCGGCGCAAGGCACGTCGAAAATCCGCCCTGAACACTCGGCGGCCTAAGGCGGGTCGAAAATCCGCCCTGAACGCTCGGCGGCCTAAGGCTGGTCGAAATTCCGGTTGGAAGAACAGAAGAACCCGGAAGAAAAGAACGATTCAATCGTTTTGCAAGCGAAGCCGCGGATATTGGACCACGACGGCGGAGACGAGAAATTACCGCAATACCCGGGGACCGCTCACTATCCGCTACGCGGAGGGCGTGGGTGGAGGAAAAGAAAAAAAGGTGAAACAGGTCAGCAGTCCCCCAACATCCCTATTTGACGGAAAGATTCGTGAAGGGAGGTAAAAATACTCCCTCGAAATCAGTGTTGTTCTGCTCGAAAGCTTTAACGCCTTCAATCTGGACCACGCGATGCTTGAAATCGGCCCGCACAGCCTTACCAGGAGCAGCAGATTTAATCAATTCAGTGGCCTTGCCTAAAGCCCAATCACGGCGCTTATTGAATTTAGTCTTAGCAAGGCGGACACGAACAATGCCATGACTGCTAGTGAAACTCTGCTGTTTTGCCTTCTCGAAAAATTCTTTGCGGGCAGTCTCGCTTAAAAATTCGATATGCGACGCCCTGGGCACTGTCTGGTCATTACGGGGTCCCTGCATGTAGTGTCCAATCGATTACTGAAGAAAACAAAAGAACCTACCGAGAAACTGCTCGATCTCTGCTGTCCGGGTCTCTAGAACTGTCGTTGTGAAACCTGTAAACGCCACCTGTCGATTCGCAATGTCAACCGAACTCAACAATTGAATCTGCTGTTCGCTAAAACCACTACTGCTTCGAGCCTCGACTGCCGCTAAACGACTACGAAAATCAGACATATCGTCCTTTAATGGATCTACTGCCGTCGCAATTTCCGTTTTCATCTCAACGCGAAAAGCCTCGATGTCCGACTTTGTCGCTGTCTCACTCTTCAGCGACATGTTCCTCATGATGAAATTCAGTTTCTCGTCAGCTGAAGCAGCGTCCGGTGGCGGAACTGCTGGACTCGCAGATTGCACCACATGCGCTGCCGCATGCACCGGGGGGACGAAACCCGCGCCCGGGCATGCACCTGGGGCCGACGCCACACCAGGGACCACTGCACTGGGGGACGTACCCGCACCAGGAGTAGTCGGCGCGCCGCTCGCCGCCGCATGCATGCGCCAGGGGGACAAGACCCGCTCCTGGGCATGCACCGCACAGACTGCCAGAAGCAGGAGCGGGAGCGCCAACCAAAATGGCGGCGCTCGGCGGGGGGTCCACGCCCGCAGGCGTGCTCGGCGGGACCGCACTGCTCTGACTGCTTGAAAGACAGGAGCAGAAGCAAACTGGGCGGCAGAACGGCCGTTTGACTCGTCCATTTGCGTTTCCGCCTCGGCCCTCCTCTTGGAACCCGGGGAAAGTGCCTGCTTAACCTCGTTAACCTTGAGCGTGAGACGTCTTGCATGCTCACCAGCTGACTTCCCGAACTTGTTCTGCACACCCACCGCCGCAGCGCCAGAAGAACTGTAAAGTTTGCTCCAACAATAGCTCACTGAAACGCTGAGATGCGAGATGGTGACCGACCGCCCCGGCGACAAGCAAAGATAGCTTCAGCTCGTGCATAGCATGTAAATCTACATTTAAATGATTTCACTACACTCACGTGTCGTCAATCCTCTCCAACAGAACAAATTCTACCATCAGCAAAGGGAGGACGAGAAATAGCAAAAGAAAAAGAAAGAGGACAAACAGGAGAAAAAAATATGCTGACGGAGTTCCCCACATAAAGATGTTACGAGGTTCCATTGTTTCTTGTCTGCGCTCTGGTCGGGCCTCCCTGGAGGGGTGGGATTGGCAGGATACCTGATAAATAATATGGTGTGCGAACACCCTTCCCGCTCTGGTGGGGCCTCCCTGGAGGGGTGGGGGGGGCACGGAACCTGATAAATAAAATGGTGTACGGATACTGTGCCCGCTCTGGCGGGGCCTCCCTGAAAGGGTGGGAGGAGCGCGACACCTGATAAATAACATGGTGTGCGAATACCCTGCCCGCTCTGGTGGGGCTTCCCTGGAGGGGCGGTAACGCCACGAAACCTAATAATAAAATATGGCGTGCGAATACCCTGCCCGCTGGCGGGGCCTCCCTGGAGTGGCGGGAGGGGCACGAAACCTGATAAATAATATGGTGTGCGTATGCCCTGCCCGCTCTGGTGGGGCCTCCTCCCTGGAGGGGTGGAGGGGCATGAAACCTGAAAAATCATACGGTGTGCGAATACCCTGCCCGCTCTGGCGGGGCCTCCCTGGAATGCTGGGAGGAGCGGGAAACGATAAATAACATGGTGTGCGGATACCCTGCCCGCTCTGGTGAGGCCTCCCTGGAGGGGTGGAGGGGCACGAAACCTGATAAATAATATGGTGCGCGAATACCCTGCCCGCTCTGGTGGGGCCCCCCTGGAGGGGTGGGAGGGGCACGAAACCTGATAAATAACATGGTGTGCGAACACCCTGCTGGCTCAGGCGGGGCCTCCATGGAAGGGTGGGAGGGGCACGAAACCTGATAAATAACATGGTGTGCGAATACCTTGCTTGCTCAGGCTGGGCCTCCCTGGAAGGGTGGGAGAGGCACGAAAACTTATAAATAACATGGTGTGCGAATACCCTGCTCGCTCAGGCGGGGCTTCCCCGGAGGGGTGGAATGGGCAGGATACCTGATAAATAATATGGTATGCGAACACCCTTCTCGTTCAGGCGCGGCCTCCCTGAAGGGATGGGTGGGGCAGGAAACATGATAAATAGCATGGCGTGCGAATACCCTGCTCGCCAGGCGGGACCCCCTGGAGGGGTGGGAGGGGACCTGATAAATAACATGGTGTGCGAATACCCTGCTCGCTCAGGCGGCGCCCCTCTAGAGGGGTGGGATGAGCACGAAACCTGATAAATAACATGGTGTGCGAATACCCTGCCCGCTCAGGCGGGTCCTCCCTGGAGGGATGGGAGGGGCACGAAACCTGATAAATAACACGGTGTGCGAATACCCTGCTCGCTCAGGCGGGGCCTCCCTGGAGGGGTGGAAGGGGCACGAAACCTGATAAATAATACGGTGTGCAAATACGCTGCTCTTTCAAGCGGGGCCTCCCTGGAAGGGTGGGAGGGGCACGAAACCTGATAAATAACATGGTGTGCGAATACCTTGCCCGTTCAGGCGGGGCCTCCCTGGAAAAGTGCGAGCGGCACGAAACCTAATAAATAACATGGTGTGCGAATACCCTGCTCGCTCAGACGGGGCCTCCCTGGAGGGGTGGAAGGGGCGCGAAACCTGATAAATAATCTGGTGTGCGAATACCCTGCTCGCACACCATGTTATAAACCTCATACATAACATGGTGCGAGGGAAGACATGGTATGGTATGGGATGGTGGATGCATGGTATGGTATGGCAAGGTATGGCATGGAGTGGCATGGTATTGGCATGGTATGATACAGTATGGGATGGTGGAGGAAGCGGGAGGACGAGGAGGAGGAGGAGGAAAGGATCTTTTGGAAAACAAAAAACCCACTCAGCATGTGGGGAAAAATGCAAAAGCGGAGGGGGAAACGGAGACGGACGCGGCGGCGGAGGTGAAGGCAAAAAAAACAAAAGAACCGATGCCGAAACGGAGCGGATGCGAAAAAGAATGCAGAGGCGGAGCCCGAAGCAAAAAAACGCAAGCAAAAACAAGCGGAAACGAAACAAACGCGAACGCGAAGCCAGAAGTGAAGACGGAAGCAGGCGGAAACGAAGGCAAAAGCGGAAACAGAGGCGAAACGGAAGCGGATACGGAGTGGAAACGCAGGCGGACGCGAACACGGTGGCGGAAAAAACGGAAACGGCGGCCGACTTGTTTCCCCCACCTTCCTCCCCCCCCTTAAAAAAAAACTTATCTTTTATGTGTGTGTTTTTTTTTATTATTTTCGTTATGTTGTTGTTTGTCTTGTTTTAACATATGTTTTTTTGTTTTTTTTTGTTTTTTTTCATTTTTTTGACGATCTCAGCAAAACTTCATTATCTCACACATGATTGTTTTCTATCCGACCTCTACAACGCAATTATCTCACCAAAACGCATCGAAATCAAACAATGCATCAAAATGGGAAAAACCTGTCTCCTACGGCGCCACCGAAGCCTGCTCGACAAGCCGGCGGGGAAGTCGCAGGAGGACAAGGAAGAGAAAAAAGAGATGAAAAAAAAACACGAAAAAAAAAAAAAAAAAAAAAAAAAAAAAAAAAAAAAAAAAAAAAAAAAAAAAAAAAAAAGAGAGAGAGAGAGATAGAAGAGAACAAGAACGAGAAAAAGAGAAGGGAGAAAAGCGAAGAGGAGAAGGGGGAAAAGGGCACCAACCCACGTGCACGGCGACCGCGCAGCGGGCGCGCCCTGCGCTCCACGCAGGCGGCCAAAGGAAGCGAGAGATGAGGAAAAGAGGCAGAAGAACGACGAGAGACGCAGAAGGCAACAAGCCAAGCAAGAAACGAAAACGAGAACAACAAAAGGACAACAAACGAAAAAAAAAATATATACTCCACTCCGGCACAGCAGATGACGTGACCTCACCACAGGATTAAACAATTGCAGAGCAAGAAATGCAGGGCGCGGATACAAGCAAAACCAAAACGATGGATTTGCTCATGAAACGCCTGCAAAAAACTAAGATCTCGTTTCCGACCTTAAAATGATTGCCAAACGCATAGCCAGAAACGAAGACAGGAAAGGAGAAACGGGGAGGAGGGAGGGGCACAACAACGGAGGAGAGAGAGGAGAACGAGAAGGAGCGGGAGGCGCCGGACGCGCAGCACTTAAAAAGTCCCTGCCGTGTGCCACACAGCGTACAGGACCGGGGGGGAGGAGAAGGCGAGAAGGAGCAGGACCGACGAGGAGAGGGGGGGGGGGAGAGGACGAGGAAGCAGAAGACGTCTGCCAAGTAGCAAACTCAAGACCTTGGCCGCCATTCCCTGTGGTTCCTCAGCGGGTGGGACGCAAGCGGAAGGCGAGGCGACACAGACGACTCCCAATCCTCACACGCCCTGGCACGGTCCAGAACGAGTTGTTGCAGGCGTCTTTGAAACGGCGGCACAGCACGAGCACGGATAATGTAATGCGGGAGCAAGTTGTAAACCCGCGCGGTGCCAATCGCGGAATGCAACAAGAAATCTGGACTGGTAAATGGCGGCTCCACCACGTGTCGCGCGTGGCGCAGGGGTGCCCGAGGAGGGGGCAGAGACGAGTCGAGGCGAAAGAAACTAGAAAAGCAAGCTGGCCCGAGACCTAAGATAGTACGATGAATGACCCCTAAGATACTGATGTCCCGGCGTGTGGCAAGCGGAGCAAGGTTAAAATGCACTAAGGCATCTTGTTTGGAAATGCCCAGAGAGCGCAGGAACCGCGTCTGGAGCGCGTCAAGAGGGGCGAGAACAGAAGCTGAAGCGTGATAGATTGCACTGGTCCGGTATTCAATAAATGACAGAACGTGGGATTTGTACAGGTTCACAAGTTCCGCATCGTTGTAGAAGCGGCGCGTGCGTACTATACTAAGAATTCTCCACGACGCCGCTGCTACGCAGTTTTCAACCGCATCAACCATCACGAGTTTTGGATCGAAAACAACACCTAAGATCTTAAAAGCATCGCCAGCAGGGCGAGTGCGCGACAATAGATGAAAATGTTCCTTGCTGGCGTCGAAAGTGACGCGGTTGGCGCGGCCCCAGGCGTGTAGGGAGGACTGGCACTCGCGGAGCTGCGCATATGCTTCCTCCGGGGGAATGGCCGCGGGAAGCGCCTTCCAGGCGTTGAGGTCGTCAGCAAAAACGACTTCCTCAAAGTTCAAAGATTCTGTCGCGGGCACACTGAAGGCACGTAGTTTCTGTAGCAAGATATCAGAAGCAACGTGGTCAAATGCCCCTGAAACGTCAGAACAATACAAAGCAACAGTCATGCCTGCGGACAGCGCAAGAAGCCAACACAAAGCGAAATATAAAATCGCATCTCTGGCGCCATGCTCTTGCCGGTATGCGAATAGAAAAGGGCCGAACGCCCCAACACGCTCCAAGCGCGGTATGAAGAAGTCACCAAGAAGCCGTTCTACTACCTTAGAAAGCTGGGAAGTCAACTGGATCCCTCTACAGTGGTCTGGTGGTGTAACAGCACCCCGCTTAAATAGAGGAAAAATCCAGTGTTGACACCAAATTTGAGGCCATCGCCCCTTCTGAAGGATTTAAAAGGGCGATCAGGGCAACAGGCACAGCGAGTTCCCGAACGCAGGCTTTCAAAACCCGCGTTGGGAGAAGATCCGGCCCCATGCCGCTGTCCGCCCTGAACGCACTTGAAACCTTTTTTTTTATCAACCTCGCAGCAGCATGAAACAGATGACCACACCACGCAATAGCTTAAAAAATGAATCCGGCAGCGTCTCTCCGAGACACCACACAGGCAAGGCTGCGCCTGCGGCCACCGCCGCCCTGCTCTGCAGGCGCGGGAAGGCGAACAGACGGAGCAGGAGGACGAGGGAGGGAGGGAGGGGGGGAGGAGGAGGAGGGGAGGAGGGAAGGGGAGGGGAGAGGAGGGAGGAGCAGCAGAACCAACAACGGAGGAGAGCGAGGAGGAGGAGAAGGAGCGGGAAGCGCCGGACGCGCGACGTTGAAAAGGGCCCCTGCTGCGTTCCGCACAGCGTTCAGGGCCGGGGGGGGAGGAGAAGGCGAGGAGGAGCGGGAACGACGGACGACGGCAGCAAGCAGGACAACACGCGAAGGCAGACGGCGGGACACAACAGCAGCAACAGGAAGAGGAGGGGAAGGGGAGGGGAAGGGGAAAGAGGGCCGGGGGGGGGAGGAGAAGGAGAAAGGAGAGGAGAGGCGAGACAACTAACCGCGCCAAGCGCGACAAGCCCGCAACGGGTGCGAGGCGAGGGGGAGCCGCGGCGAAAACGTGTGCGCCCAGTCAGCGCAACTCCATGCTCGACAGCGAAGGAGGCTCTGCAACCGGGATTGAAAATCAGATACTGAGCGGGCGGATATGACAAAATCTGGCAGCATATTGTAAATCCGGGTAGCACCTAAGGCAGAGTGCAAAATGTAATCGGGCGAATCAAAAGCCTGCTCCTCGAGGTGATGGCAGTGGCGGCGGGAAGAGCGAGGGGGAGGGGGAAGGGAAGGGGGGCGGAAAAAGCGGGAGAAGCAGGAGGGGCCGGCACCGATGACGCACCGGTGAATAACGCCCAGAATGCTCATGTCTCGTCTTGTGCAGAGTGGGGCGAGATTAAAATGCATTAAAGAGTCAATATCCGATATGCCGAGCGAGTGCATAAAACGTGTCTGTATGGCATCAAGAGGCGACAGCACTGATGCGGAGGCATGATACACTGCACTCGTGCGATACTCGATAAAGGATAGCACGTGTGCTTTGAACAATCCTACAAGCTCAGCGTCGTTGTGAAAGCGTCGCGTGCGCACTATACTGTACACGCGCCAAGACGCATCGGTAACGCATTTTTCAACAGCTTCAGCCATGATGAGCTTCACGTCAAAATGGATGCCTAAAATCTTGAAACTATCGCCAGCAGGACGGCTTCTAGACAAGATGTGTTTGCTCTCTTTGGAAGCGTCGAACCGCACCTGGTTCGCTTCTCCCCAGGCGTGCAGAGCAGACTGGCAATTCTGAGCAAGGGCAAAAGCGTCGACGTCAGTGACATCACTCGCAACTGCTCTCCACGCGTTCAAGTCATCAGCAAATATGACTTCTTCAAAACCCTCTGCTCGTGTAGCGAAGTACGAATCGGAAAAAAAGGTGTTCCAGAGCGGCGGTCCGTAAAAAGTCCCTTGGTACACCATGTCGCTCATGGGGAAGGGATGAGACTTCTGACCACCGACCACCACCCGAGCAGAACGAGGGCGAAGCCAACTTGAAATCAGATCTACAATTTGGCTGTGCACACCGAAGCCGCGAAGTTTCTCACACAGACGCTCTGCATTGACGTGATCAAAAGCTCCTGAAACATCAGAACAATAAAGGGCCACCCTGGAGCCGAGAGAGAAGGCGAGGAGCCAAGAAAGGACGAGGAAAAGGAGAGCATCCCGGGCCCCATGCTCTTGACGATAGGCGAACTGATGCGGGCCATACGCCCCAATTCTCTCCAGCCTAGGCAGGAACAGGCTACCAATCAGTCGCTCTACAACCTTTGACAACTGAGGGGTCAGGTGCAGCCCACGATAATTGTCAGGGTCGGAAGTCGCTCCCCGTTTGAGCAACGGGAACAGCCAGTGCTCGCACCAAAACCCGGGCCATCGAGCATGGCGGAGAATTGATCTTGAAAGTAAGCAGACTGGCAATGCAAGCTCCCGGGCGCACATCTTCAGCACACGCGCTGGAAGAAGATCAGGACCGGTGCCGCTGTCGACTCGCAAAGACGATAAAAATTGTCGAGCGCAGCGCACACGGAGGCGAAGGAACCTGTCCGGCTCTTGAGGCACAATAGGGATAGACAGATCAGAATACTCATTTTGCATAGGCTCAGGTAGATTAAACTTGCCAGCGAAGCAAGATGCAAAAAGTTCTGCTTTATCCGAGCAAGACACAGCCCAAGTGCCACAAGAACGTTTTAAAGCAGAAGAGGCGGGTTTCGCAACTCTGCTTAAAATCGAATTAGACAATTTCCACCACAACTTGCTCCCACGACGAATCGAGCGAAGTTTCTCGCGCGTACGCTGAATGTAACAGTTGTGAGCATACAGAAACGCATCACTGCATCGACGACACGCTGCTGGAAAGAATTCCGTGCCTGCAGCAAGCATTTTTTGCTCTGCTAAACGAATGCATTCAGCAGTGACCCAAGGGTGTGAAGAGCGGGAAGAGGAAGAACCAGAAGGAATTGTCTCACTCATATACTGCAAGATTAAATCGGTGAAAAATCTGGCAGCAACATCAGGCGAACAATTTAAAATCCAATTCCAATTCTGATTGCGCAATCGTCCATTCAAGGCGCCCCAATTCGCCTGGCTGAACACCCACACTCTCCGAGGAATACTCTCGAAAGACACCGGAGGAACAGAAAATCGAAGCGACAGACAACGATGATCCGTGATTTCACTAATGACCTCAACAGTTAAAAGGGTCGGCAAATCAGTGAAAACTAAATCAAGCAGATAAATTCCTCTAGTAGGACTCTTTACACGCTGTGAGAGACCGTGCTCCTGAGAGAAACGCTTTAAATGTGTCCCTTCTGGTGTCGTAGAGTGGCTGTGGCGCAACCAACCGATGTGGTGAGCATTGAAATCACCAACCAGAATCGTTCCTACCGACTGTTCGTGTAGAGCTAGCCATTCGGACCGAAGAACATCTATAGAACAAGTCTCGCCGTATTGAGGTCGACGATACATGCACCCTACAAGTAAAGGACCGGAGTTACAATGTATTAAAATCCAGACAAGCTCAGCAGAAGAGGACACATGAATACGGGCACAAGCAGAAACTAAAAAGTCAATCACGAAAACAATGACACCGCCGGATTGATGGACACTATCATTCCTGGCAAGGACAGTGTACCCATGAAGAACAGGCATCCGAATTGATTCATTAAGCCACGTCTCGCTGAGGCAGACGAGATGAGGAGGGGAGGCGAAAAGGGAGAGGCGGGCGGATAATTCTCCGTTGTTGGCATTAAAAGAACGAATATTAGCATAGAAAATGGTGAGGTCAGATGCATCAACAGATGGTGAAGATTGGGAGTCGCCACAACCACCATCTGGAGGTAAGGATTGCGAATTTGATGGCTCGGAACGCCCAAAAAATTCATGCAAGGTACGCTGGGCGAAAGAAGGACGAGGGGGCGGGAGGCAACGAGGCGGAGGACGAGGGGTAAGGGAGATCGAAACATCCGGAGTCCGGGTAAGGCGATTCGAAATTTCTCGGGTAAGGCGGCTCGAAAAAATCGTTTCGGAAAAACTCCGGCCTGACCGCAATTGTTGCTCGGCACACCGCCGTTGGAATGAAGAATCAGAACGGGGACCCCGTCGTCTGAAACGACGTCGAGGAGGCCGCGCACAACTCACGAAGTGAGGGGCAGCATTGCAACGAGGAGAAGGAGGAGGAGCAGGCGAGATCTCGTGAGCACAAAACTGCGCGCGACCCCCTGCATTCTACACAGAGAGATCACCGAATGGCGCAGAGAACGAACCGGTCAAATCCCCGGCCTCCTGCTTGAAAGCAATTAGACCGTCAACAGAAACGGCGCGAGATTTCCAATCCACGCGAACATCGCTCCTGGGAACGCGTGTTTTGAGCTTTTTCTCTGCTTCGCGCAACGCCCAGTCACGGGTTGCATTGATGCGAGACTTCGCTGGCTTGGCAGTCAAACGAACACCACTAGCAGATTGCAACACTTTGCCTTTCCCGCCTAGCTTTGTTAAAAAATTACGGGCATCTGCGTCGGAAGAAAACTGGACAAATGAAGCTTTCGACATCTGTTGCGCATTCCGTGGTCCAGAAAAGAAGTGACCAAACGACTCCGGCCGGATGCCGGAATTCAGGTCGGACACAATCTTCTGCAAGTCAGAGACGCGCTGGTTCAAGTCAGAGCCGACGAACCCGACAAAGGCGACCTGCCGGTGAGAAATGTCCATCGCATTGAGCAGCTGCAGGTGACGACCGGCCAAGGATGCTGAGGAAGAAGCTGGCCTAGATTCAACCGCCGAGAGGCGGGTCCGGAAATCGGCCATCTCATCCTTGAGGGGGTCCACGGCCGTGGCGATCTCGGTCTTCAACTCAGCCCGGAAAGATTCGATGTCCTGCTTGCTTGCCGTTTCTGTCTTCAACGACATATTTTGCATGATGAAATTCAGCTTATCGTCGGTCGAAGCGGAAAGCGGAGGAACAACAACCTGGGCAGGTGCCTGCGGGGGAACGAGACCCGCGCCCGCGGCCGGGGGGACAAGACCCGCGCCCGGTGCCAGGGGGACGGAGCCCGCGCCTGGCGCACCACCGGAACTGCCACCCGTGGGGCCGGTTCCGGGAGCCGCATGCGCGCCACCCGAAGGGCCATCGCATACCGCCCGAGGCGGCAGCAACTGCTGCTGCAGCAGCGACTGCAACGGCAGCGCCGCTCGGCTCTGCGCTGGCCAGGGGGACGGAACCCGCGCCTGGCATTACGCCGCTACCCGTGCCTGGAAAGGCGGGTGCAGGTGCGAAGATGACGCCCTGGCTCTCGGCGGTGTCCATAAGCGTAACTGCATCTGCTTTCCGCCGAGACTCGGGCGAAAGAGCTGCTTGAACTGCATTACGACGTGCAGAAAGTCGAGCCAACGTGTCCTTGTCAGTCTTCTCGAATGCGGGTTTCTGAACTCCGGGAACACTCGAAATCCCCGACATTGCGAAACTCTGGTGAAGGCGAAACAAAGAAAGTACAGTGAATGTCAAAAACTGTGGCGGCAGACTGCCCCGGCGACACGCGAAGATAGACAACCTGGGACAGCTTAGTTTGGTAGCTTCAGCTCTTGCCAGAACAGCTTGAGCCAACAGCTTGAGCCAAACTTGAGCCAGAATGGCTACGGACCCGGAGGAAGGAGGTGAGTCAGGGGAACCATTATCCAGGACAGATCAGAAAATTCATTATTTTCAGCGTCAAGTAAACACCACTTGCCACTGAACAACTCTGCAAACAGATTCGCCTTATCAGAGCGAGACACTGCCCAACTACCGTTCTGATACTTCGTGCGGGTAGTGAGCGTTGTATGCTTCCATTGAAATTCGACTCGTTTTAAACATGCGGGAAAAAGGTCAGTGCCAGCCACCGCTGTCTTCGCTTGCACGGCTCTGATACATTCATCCGTCAACCAGGGGTGGGAGGGGCGGAAGGAAAGAGAGGCAACCCAGCACTGCCCTGAAAGCAATTGTTTCAAACCGCGCCAATTAAAACTACCATACAGCCAAACATCTCTCCGAAAAGTTTCCATGGAAAAAGGAGCAGAAGAGAAACGAATACACAAAGCACGATGATCCGCGATTTCACTCAGAACTTCTATTGTAAAACAATCGCGTGCATCACCAAAAAACCAAGATCAAATAAATAAATGCCCCGAATGGAAGAACGAACGCACTGTTTCAAAACTTCGTCAAAAAAAATTGCTTCGAATATGTGCCCTCTTTATTTTTTTCTACGAGACCTCTGCAAGCGAACACATCTCACCATCAGTCAGCGCCAAATAAAAAGTTAGAAATTCAAAAATTCAATGCCATAAAAACTTGCACTGCGGCGAAGGAAGCGGCCAGAGAGCGGGAACAAACAAAAACAAGGACCACAAACTTGAAACTTCTGGAAGGCAGCGGACCCGCCAGAGGAAGGGGAAGGGGGGGGAACGAGAAGGCAGGAGGGGGGGGAAAAAGGGGGGAGGACGAGAGGGAGCAAGCAGACGACGACGAAGGGAGGGGAGGAGGAGGAGGGGGAGGAGGAGAGGGAGGCGCCGAACGCGCAACGTAGGAAAACGTCCCTGCTGCGATCCACACAGCGAACAGGACCAGGGGGGAGGAGGAGGGAGAAGGAGGAGGGACGACGGACAGACAGAAGGCAACGACGACGAACGACAGCGGCGGCGAGACCGACAGCAGCAGGCAGGGAGACGGAAGGGGGGAGGGGGGGAAAAGGGGAGGAGGGAGGAAGAGAGGGAGAAGACGAGAAGGGCAGAGAGAAGAAAGCGAAGCGATCCGGGAAGCCCGGCAGCAGCGACCACTAGCGCGGGGGCCTCCAGTCGCGGCAAGACCGGAGAGGGTGAAAAGCGAGAGGGAGGCGGCAAGAAAAGGTGGAAGGCCAATCGGTGCACTGCGGAGCACGTGCTCGCAAGAGACGTTGCAGCCGAGATTGAAACTCGCAGACTGTTTCCGCCTGGACGACAAAATCTGGTAGGAGGTTATATATTCGCACAGCTCCCAATGCTGAACGCAGGATATAATCTGGGGCTTGGAACCCACAAGGCTCTGCAAGATGACGGAAGTGACGCCTCGGCGCGCGTGCCGGCGGCACAGAAGAATCCAAGCTGAAAAATCTACAAAAACACGCCGGTCCATGACCGAGGGCAGAGCGGTGAATGACTCCTAGGATCGCCATGTCCCTGCGCGACGCCAGGGGAGCTAAGTTGAAATGAAACAACGCATCGTGAGCCGAAATGCCAATCGTGCGCAAGAACCGGCTTTGGATCATGTCGAGTGGCTCAAGCACACTTGCGGAGGCGTGACTAACTGCGCACGTGCGGTACTCGATGAAAGAGAGCACATGCGCTTTATATAACCCCACGAGATCGGCGTCTGTGTGAAAGCGGCGCGTACGGATAAGGCTGTAGATTTTCCAAGAGCACGCGGCGACACATGAGTCCACAGCGCTGTGCATGAGCAACTTGGGGTCAAATGGGATCCCGAGAATAGTGAAGTTATCACCGACGGGAGCAGATCTGGATAAAATGTGGAAACTCTCCTTCCCGCAGTCGAAAGTTACGCGGTTAGCACGACCCCACTCGTGCAAGGCAGACTGACACTCAGACATCAAGTCTTGGGCGTCCGAGTCAGAGACGCACGGCAGAATGGGGCGGAAAGCGTTCAAATCATCAGCAAAGACTACTTCCTCAAACCCAGTGCCGCGGATTGCGATACACGCGTCCGAGAAATAAGTGTTCCACAGTGGAGGGCCCCAAACGGTGCCTTGGTACACCATGTCGCTCATGGTGATAGGACTCGATTTCTGGCCGGACACCACGACGCAAGCACTGCGCTGACGAAGCCAGCTGGAGACCAGCGAAACGACCGCAGGTGGAAGACTAAAGGACTGCAGCTTGGCCGCGAGTCGAGAAGAGTCAACGTGGTCGAAGGCGCCAGAGACATCCGAACAATACAATGCAATTCTGCTCCCAAGGCCAAAGGAGGATAGCCAGGAGAGGGTAAAAAACAGAATAGCGTCTCGTGCCCCATGTCCTCTCCGGTAAGCGAACTGGAAAGAGCCAAAAGCGCCGACCTGTTCAAGGCGTGGGATGAAAAGCTCCCCCACGAAGCGCTCCACGGCTTTGGACAGCTGAGCTGTCAGTTGGATGCCGCGGTAGTTGTCAGGATCAACAACTGTGCGCTTTTTGTGTAGAGGACAAATCCAATGCACGCACCAGCATTCTGGCCATCGGGACTGCTCGACAATCTTTCTGGCCAAGAGCGAAACAGGAAGGGCAAGCTCAGCCGCGCACTTTTTTAAAACTCGCGCTGGGACAAGATCGGGCCCTGTCCCGCTGTCGGCGCGGAGATCAGAAAGAATACGCTTAGCGACACGCGTGCGAAGCCGCAGAAATGCGTGAGGCGGAGGCGGCGCCAGTACTTCAGTCAAATCCGTGAAAATGTTCTCCTCGGCGGGTGGAAGATCCCACTTGCGAGCGAAAGAAGCTGCAAAAACATCGGCCTTGTCCAAGCTCGACACTGCCCAGCTTCCGTCCGGCCGCTTCAGTGGAGACGACACAGGCTTCGAAACACGGCTCAGGATCTGGTCAGACAAGCGCCACCAAGCCTTGCTCCCTCGACGAAGATTGTGCAGCTTAGCTCGCATACGCTCCACGTAAGCTCCGTGCGCTTTCAACAAGGTCTCTGAACAAACGCGGGCAGCAAAGACAAAGGCATCAGTTCCGGAGGCAGCAACTTTTGCTTGCACTGCGGTGAGACATTCCGGCGTCAACCAAGGATGAGAGGAGCGATTCGCAATAACAGAAGAAGGGATAAATCGACGCATTACGCTTGAAATAAAATCAGTGAGACGAACAGCAGCCGAATCGACGCTCGAGTTGGATATCCATCTCCAATCCTCTGCGTCAAAAACGCGTCGCATAGACCTCCAATCCGCATCGCGAAAATGCCACACTTCGCGTGCAAGCGATTCGAAAAGGAGTGGAGGACTGAAGAAACGAAGAACGACCGCACAATGGTCCGCGATTTCACTAACAACTTCGATTTCAATAAGGCTAGGCATGTCAGTTAAAACAAGATCTAAAATATAAGGTCCACGAGTCGGTTTCCGCACTCTTTGCGAAAAACCGTTTTCGGTGGCCCATTTCTTCAAAGAAATCCCCTCCGGAGTGACCGAATGAGAAAACTGAAGCCATCCTTTGTGATGGATGTTCATGTCTCCAACAATGATCGTTCCAACAGCCTGATCGCGAAAACGCTCCCATTCACAGCCTACGGTAGCAATCGATTGTATCTCGTTGTAGCAAGGCCTGCGATACCAACAAGCTAACAAAACTGGCCCACAACTGCAGTGCAATAATATCCAAGCTAGCTCAGCAGAAGGAGACAAAAGGAGAAGAGAACAGAGAGGGACAACATCATCAATAACGAAAATACCCACGCCACCTGATTGCTGACAACTGTCGCGTCGAGCTAAAAGAGTAACTCGTAGAGCTTCCCTTAGCAAGTTATTGCTGGAAGCTTAGAGTAATTCCGGAGCGCTGGAGAGCTAGTTGGCAAGAAAAATCTCGACGGACCTTTTGGTGACTTTTGGTCGGTTGAAAATTTTGTTCTCGAAATTTGACCATTCGTTAGAGCTCTAGTATTTTTTCCCATGATATTCGATCTTATTCCCGCTCGCCATCTTGATCTCAGCTCGATCGGGTAACTTTGAAGGCCAAAAAGCGCGGTGGCGGGAACGGCTGTTTCGAGTCATCTTGATACGCGCTGTCGGTATTTTGTACTTAACTCGAGCTGTAGGGCAGCTACAGAGCTGGTAAGCACAGCTATCGCACTCAGAATGATCAGGCGCGTTCGCCTGTTCAATCCAGAGATCTGAACTCGGTCTGCTAGCCGAGTTAGGGTCGCAAACCTATTCGTATTATTCGAGTCATCTTGATAGACGCTCTCGGTTTTCTGTACTTAACTCGAGCTTCAGGTCAGCTACAGAGCTTGCAAGCACAGCTGTCGCATTCAGAATTATCACGCGCGTTCGCCCGTTAAATCGAGAGGTCTGAACTCGGTTTGCTAGCCGAGCTAGGTCCGCAAACCTATTCGTATTATTCGAGTCATCTTGATAGACGCTCTCGGTTTTCTGTACTTAACTCGAGCTGTAGGACAGCTACAAGGCTCATTCTGACAGACATGGATGGGAAATCATCAGTCGCGTTCGTCTATCCAACCGAGAGCTCTGAACTCGGCCTGCTGCCCGAGCTAGGTTCGCGAAACTATTCGTATTGTCCGAATGATATTGAGAAGTGCTCTCAATTTTCTGCACTCAACTCGTGCTGGGGGAGGGCTACAGTGCTGCGGGTCACATAGATCGATTTGCACAAATCAGGCGCGTCTTTCGGTCGATTCCAGAGCTCGGAACTCGGTCTGCTGCTCGAAGTAGGTTCGCAAAACTATTATATTATTCGAGTCGATACTGTCGGTTTTCTGCACTTAACTCGGGCTGTAGGCTTCAGGGCTGGGAATCACATGAGTGGATTCGCACATCAGACGCGCCCGCCTGTCGCATTCAGAGGTCTGAACTCGGTTTGATACTCGAATTGGGTTGCGAAACTGTTTGTTTTTTATTAGCGTTATCTTGAGAGGTCTGAAATCGCTTGGGTTAAAAAATTAGTCGTTCTTTGAAGTTTTTTCCCACAGTATTTATTGTCAGGAAGCTCTACGAGTCCCCCGGCGGTAAGAAAGGTTGACGGTTTACCGCCGGCGCCCAGTGTAGCCGTCCAGGCGGGGCTCGGGAACAGAAGCATTCCACCAAGTTTCGGTTAAACAAACAATTTGAGGAGGAGAAGCAAAAAGGGACAATCTGGCAGACAATTCACCGCAATGAGCATTGAAAGAACGAATGTTAACGCTAAAAATGGTGAGGTCTAAATCTACAGACAGCGAAGGCCGGGGGTTGCCACGGCCGCTGTCTGGAGGTGGAAAATACGATTCACGGCACGGGAAAAAATCAGTTAGCACAGTCTGGGAGGACCGACTTGGCGCGCCCACGCCAGGCGTCAGCGATCTATGCAAAGTCGGTTGGCTCGCACTGGCCGGGGCGGCCGGCAAAGCGCAGGTCAAAAGGGCTGAACCCGGAGCGAGCCCGACAGACCCTTCCGAGGTAAGGCACTTCGAAAAATCCGTGCTGACACGGCCCGGAGATCCCGAAGTAAGCCTACTCGAACTCTGAAAATTAAGGCGGCTCGAAAAATCCGGCCTAAGGCGGCTCGAACCATGCGGGCTAAGGCGGTTCGAAAAATTCGGGCTGAGGCGGCTCGAACTCTCAAAAGTAAGGCGGCACGAATCATTCGAGCTAAGGCGGCTCGAAAAAACCGAACTCGACCGGAGACGTGCTGAAACCAGCGTCTGAAACACGAGGCTTCTGATCGAGGGCCACGCCGTCGAAATCGACGATGAGGGGGCCGCACACAACTCACGGAATGAGGGGCAGCAGAACAAGCCAGAGGAAAGAGGAAAGAGGAAGAGAGTGAACAAAATTGCGTGCGACCCCGGCACCACTAAGCCGGGAGCTTCAAATGAGCAAATGGTCCGAGAAACCTTCCCTCTAACTCACTATTGCTCTGCTCGAAAGCGGTGGCACCGTTGACAATGACGATGCGCGTTTTAAAATCGACGCGAACGTCGCGGCCTGCAGCCGCCTGCTCAATGAGCTCTTTGGCCTTCTTCAGTGCCCAATTCCGAGCGGAATTAACTTTACTTGTTGCGGGCTTCAAAATGACAGAAGAGTCGCATTCAGCTTGAACTTGGCTCCCCTACCACCTGCTTTCTCGAGGAATGCACGCGCAGATTCAGCGTTCGAAAACTGAATAAAAGACGACACTAGGCTGACGATTGCTCTTCGGACCTTTGAAAAAATGGCCGAAACACTCTGGCTTGATGTTCTGGTCGATGTTGTTCGCCAAACGCTGCAACTCGGCTAAACGATCGTTCAGATTCGACGTCTTGAACCCTGTGACTGCAACCTGTAGGTTTGACACGTCCAGCGAATTGATGATGGCCAAATGCCTCTGCGAAGCCGTTCCGGACGAACGCTCGACAACAGACAGACGAGAACGTACATCAGCGAGTTCATCACGAACAGGATCGACGGCTGCAGAGACTGATTCCTTTATCTCCTGGCGGAGCTTCGTCTCGGACTGGGAAATCAAAACTTTCGTCGACCTCATGATCTGAATTTGCGAATTCGTGATCGAAGCCTTTGTTCCCATTTTCTGAATGATGTAATTCAGCTTGTCACTGTCCGAGGCAGTCAAAGCGGGATCTCTGGCTCTTCGACAAAATCATCTTCGCCCGGCGCTGTTGGGGGGACGAAATCCGCGCCCAACCCGGCACTGCCACCCGCAGGGCCGGTCCCGGGCGTCAGGGGGACAAAACCCACGCCTGACGCAACGCCACCCGGGCCACCGCCACGCCGGGGGCTGCTGCGCTGAGGGACGTACCCGCACCAGAGCAATCGGAGCGACTTCGGGAAGGCGACCGACGGTCGACCCCACTCCCGGAAAAGCCGGCGCTGGAGCGAACTCGTCTGGGGCGATTGCGTCGTGGTCCCGACTCTGGCAAATTTCTTCGGTGGGGAGGCTTTTGACGGCGACTTCGTCATGACAGCCGCCACTGCAGCCCTTCGTTCAAAAAGACGACCCAGCGGATTCCCTTTCTGCGCACCCTTGCCGACAAAGCTCTCCGACAGATCAGTTCGTTCACCTGGCAGAGCGGCGGCTGCGGCACCGGCCATGGAAGAGACTGAGAGAACCGAAGTGAGGTATGCTCCAGCAGGAGCTCACAAAAAACACTCGTGCAACTCACGGGTGAGCACGATGTGCAGAACGATTTTGCGTATTCGGATCTCAACCTTGAACCTGGTGTCACCGAATGGCTGTGCCGCAAGCAATGCGTATGATCAACGTTGAAATCACCTTCAATCACAATACTGACAACATTTAATCGAAAAAAAATCCATTCGTCTCCCAAAGTGTCAAATAATGCTGTCTCTCCGTACCGAAGATGGCGGTAGAAGCAACCTCATAACAAAGGACCAGAACCAGGGACGAGGAAAACGAGGGAAACGAAAAACAAAACAAAAACAAAAAAAAACGAAAAAAAAAAAAAAAAAAAAAAAAAAAAAAAAAAAAAAAAAAAAAAAAAAAAAAAAAAAAGAAAAAAAAACCAAGGAAACACACAAACACAAAACCAAAGAACTACAGAATCGAAAGGAAACCAAAAACGCAACCATCTGAACAAAAATCGGCACCACGAAAGGTCATCAAACCGCTGGAAACACATTCCGAAAGCGGCGGACTTCATCGAAGGCAAGCGGCAAGCGCCACGAAAACAGCTGCGGCCAGCCGCTGACTGGAACGCAAACATGGATCGGCTAGATGAGGGTAATGCCTAGAAAAACCGCGGAAAGGGGACACGAGACGAATCAATATGGAAGAATTTTTAAAACGTGCCCGCCAACCCCCAAAAAAACCCTGCAAATAAAACTCAAATAACTATGTTCCTTCGAGAAACTTAAACGGGTGAACTGCACCTAAATCAGAAATGCCCACGCGGGAAGAACGAACTTTAAACACAATCCAAACCAACCAAGAAAAAATAGCATGCGTGAAATCACAAAATCTGTATTCAATTAATGATAAAATATATGCTTCAAATGACAAAAACCTCTGCGTCTGTGAAAACGCCGGTGCGCATTAAAGCAGCCACACTGGTGCAGCTCTGTCATAATAGCTTTACAATCGAAATCAACACCCAAAATGTAAAATGCTTTCTTTCAGCCGGCTTCGTAAAAATATGTGAACTCTCTTAGGAAACAAACAATTACACAGCCCAGCTCCGACATGCTCTATTTAAACACCAGCACCGAATGTGGAGGGAGGAACAAAAGAAAAAAAAAAAAAAAAACATTGAAATCATCGACATAAATGATTACTTCAATTATGTGATGATGGTCTCTTTCCCAAAAATTAATTCACGAAAAAAATGAACCGAACACAATGCCCTGGAAAACCTCCTTCAATTACGCAAACGAGGTGCACCTTCAGCTGGAACATCACACAAACAATTCGTCGGAAAACCGAAAACATAACTTCGGCAAGACTGATTTGGATTCGAACACGCAAACCAAAACAATAAAACCTACGCGGCAACCGCTAGAAAAAAAAATCCAACTAAAAAAAAAAAACAAATATCGCATCGTGAATCACAATAAAGCTGACGCAATCTTCTCTGTTAGATTGAATGAGAAACGCGGGCACTGCTAGAATCGAACGCGCTAAATCATTCCGCTTTAAAAAATATTACCAAATCAAAAATCGTAAGCGAAAACTAAATATCAAATCTGTTGAAATTGAGAACCCACATTTCACGGTTTCAATATTCTCATTTGAAATTCCCCAAGAAACGCAATGAATCTCGAATTTAATAATTGAAGAAACAAAAAAATATGATGTTAATAATTGAGAAACTCGTTTTCTGCTTAATCCGTTGACTTGACATGCTTACTTGTCAATTCGAACTTCTCATTTTGCGAGAACCAAAATTATTTGTCCATTGAACTGTAGAAACTGCATACGTAATGATCTCTACTACATTTAAAGGTGTGTCGAAAACGATTTAAACTGTAAACAACTCGATATTTTATTCGATTAGAAATACACGTTGTTTCCAACCCCTCGATGTCATAGCGAAAATTCGATGTGAACTGACATAAAATGATTCAAACTTGATTATTAACATCTCTGAATATCGATATTATCGAAAAAAACGTGAAATACGTATAAAATTATTACCAATAAAAACAAAATTGGCAATACGTCAATCGAATCTCAATATTACTTATGTATTTTGAATGTTCTTGATACTGTGCCGTCTTGCGTCATCGAAATCGAAATATCAGTGACAACATATCCGTCAATATTACATTTTGTTTCGAAATTGGCTATATAGATGCATGCATATAAAATAATCGAACGTACATAAACAAATGTGCTGTTTTCAAGTCTAAAAAACATGTAATGGTGAATCACATAGCATGTGCACGATCTCAGAAAATTGTTATGTGCATGCTCTCCTCTTGCTCTGTTGATGTCGATTCGATGATACTTAGAATCGACGACATTATACATTCTTTAGTAATAAACAATCTGAATGGGTCTCTGAATTGTAAATTGTTATCTGCTGTGCAAAATTATATTTAGAAATCTATGTTCAAATACATTAATTCGTGCAATTACGCAAATAAACTGTCGAAATCTCTGAGAGGTATTCACGAACCGCACCTTTGAACCGCATTTTATTTCTTTTAATTCTCTTTTGTGATATTACGTTGCTACAAATTAACAACATATCTTCTGCTTTGCTGTGTCTGCCTCTTCTCTTATTCTTCTAAATACAATTTAATTTTGAGGTGTACATCGTTAAAATATCAATTTGAATACTCACATTATCTGAATTGTTTTTTTTTTCCTTCTAATCTGTTTCTAAATAATTTTGCATGTAATATCAAATGTCTACCACATATATGTATATATATATATATACACACACACACACACACACACACACACACACATATATATATATATATATATATATATATATATATA
>CAUYUJ010015812.1:162989-190489 GCA_963575745.1 Prorocentrum cordatum | reverse complement strand
ATTCTGAATTGCATGCTTGGGCGATTTACAGAAAATCATTGCGGATCCTCCAGCCCAAATAAAAATATTCGCGGTTCTCGAAGAAAGAAAATGTCGTGTTCTTTTCGCGGCGACGAAAGCAGGAGAGATGATAAAACAGTTGCGGTATTTGTTTTGGTTTTATTCTGGATTTTACTTTCAATACAAACCAACATGGATTGTGGGGTTGTGACAAGAAAGAGAATTCCAGGAGCCTCATGTGTTTTTTTTTTTCCCCCGGCTATATTTACGCTTGCAGACGCTGAATACAGGAACGCTCATCATATATTGAACCTTCATCTCAATACAGCGCAATCAGTTGACATGACGATTACTGACGGATTTGTAGATTGCGCTTGCATGGAAAGCTTGCTTAGTGCCATTCCATCTGAAAGAAGTGTAGTTTTCCATTTTTCTACGCAGTCTCCCAGGGATGACCGAGCCTCGCGCAGTCTCAAAAGCGTCTGGACGCACTCAAAAATTAGAGAATTGAAATGAAAACGCAGGAAGAGAAATTTAAATGATGATCTTCGCGAACTAAACTTCCGGATCGTGCTCTGGCAGCACGGCAGGCCGGATACCGGTCGAAGGAACATGCCAAGTGTGGCGAAAACCACGCAGGAGGAGAGAAGAGGCAAGGAGGAGGAAAAAGGAAGAGAGGGGGAAGGAGGGAGAGGAAGGAGGGGGGGAGGAAGAGGGAGCAGCAGCAGACCACACACGACGAGGAGAGAGAGGAAGAGGAAGCGAACGGGGGGCGAAGGGGGGGGGCCAAGCCCCAAAAGCGGCGACGCGCGACGCGCGCACCGTGCTCTCCAAGCGCGGCGGCCGGGGGTGGACGAGAAGGAAGGAAGAGGGAGGGACGCGGCGAACGACAACGAGACGACGACGACGACCGGCGGGACACGACAGCAGCAAAAGAGGGAAAGGGAAAGGAGGGAGGGAGGAGAAGGAGGAGGGGGGAAAAAAGAAAAGGAGAGGGACAGGACGGAAAGCTAGCCGGGCGGCTGCCAATCCCGACGGCGGCGCAGAGGGTGACTAGCAAAAGGGACGCGGCAGCTAAACATTTCTATCCAATTGAGATACGAATTTGCCATATTTCTGACCAGAGCTTGCAGGAATGCTTGGAAGTCGTGGACTGACTGAGCAGCAGCGATGCTGTCAGGTAAGAGATTGTACACTCCGACGGAGCCAAGAACAGAACCCTTGCAACTTTCTTCGGCGGAGATGCTTTGGAAGGAGATTTCTGAAGAGCAGCAGCGACTGCAGCGCGACGGTCGTTGAACCTCTGAAAGCCCGCCGCCAAAACGTTGCCCTGATACTGCTGAGAAAGGTCCGAAGCCTGACCGGGCGCAGCCGCACCTGCGGCTGGCATCGCTGATGGTAACAAGACAGGTAACATACCCGGACAAACATAAAGCAAGAGGGTAAAGGTAATATTAGGCGGCCAGTGGGCAAGCATCCCTAAACTTTCACCAATGTTACAGACAAGTGCGCACTGGGATCACATTGGTTTCCAAACGACGTTGAGTATGATACATTTTGGTCAAGTTATTTGCAGCGTTGTAGCGCGAAAGATGATGTGTCCGATTTTAACGAACCGACGCACTGGTGGGGTAGCGACCCTAAACTTGCCTATTCGGCCTGAACACTTTATTCCCCTGGCGCCCGCTGAAGACCGTGAAACCTCTATTCTGTGTGAAGCCTCAATTCCCCTGGCGCCCGGTAAAGCTCGTGATGCCTCTATTCGGCCTGATGTCTCTATTCCCTGACGCCCGGTGAAGCTCGTGAAGCCTCTATTCGGCATGAAGCCTCTATTCCCCTGGCGCCCGGTGAAACTCGTAGCGCCTCTATTCGGCCAGAAGCTTCAATTGACTCGTAGAACTTCCCTAAGAGCGAAGCGGCGAAGCTTGAGAGAAATTCGGGCGCGCTGGCAGGCTAGGTGGCTCGAAACATCTAGACGGATTTTTTTTCGTTTGCCTATTTAAAATCGGTTTCTCGAAATTCAGCAATTCGTTAAGGTTCTACAATTTCTCCCCCCATCTTCGATCTTATTCCCGCTCGCCATCTGGATCTCCGGTCGATCGGGTGGATATTACTATCAAAAAACACTCGGGCGAATCGGCTGTCGAGTGCCATCTTGCGAGGTGCTGTCGGTTTTCTTAACTTAACTCGAGCTGTAGGTGAGCTACATAACTGTTCGGCACAGCAATCGAAAGAGGATCATTAGGCGCGCTTGTCCAAAGTATCTAGACGCCTGAAATCGGTCTGCTACCAGAGCTGGAACGAAACAACTATTCGTTCTCAGGCCATTTTTTAAAAGATGATGTGCGTTTTCTCCACTTTATTCGAGGCTGGCTGCGGAGCTGGGAAACACATCTCTGGACAAAAAATCATCAGGCGCATTCGCCTACAGTGTCGAGGCGCCTGAAATCGGCCTGCTACCAGAGCTGCGACCGAAAAACTATCCGCACTGTGAATATTTTCGAAAGATGTTGTGCGTTTCCTCGATTAATTTCGAGCAGTAGGCCAACTACGGAGCTGAGATGCACGCCGATCGACAGGAAGTGCTGCGGAACACCAGTCTAAAATATCTAGACGCCTGAAATCGGTCTGCTAGCTGCGAGCAAATAGTAGTTATGTGCACTCCTTCATTTTTATGAGAGACGGTGCTGGTTTTCTGTGCTCAATTGGAGTTCCAGGCAAGGTAGGAGCTCGGAAGCACTCCGTCCAACAGGAAATCATCGGACACAGTTGCGTACAGTATCGAGACGTCTGATATTGATCTGCTACCAAAGCTACAACTGAAACGAATAATCATGCCCTGCATTTTTTTTGTGAACAATGATGTTTCTTTTCTGTAGTCGTTCCGAGTTGTAGGCTAGCTACGGAGCTCAGATATACACCAATCGACAGGGAATTCTGAGAAGCGCTAGTCTAGAGCATTCAGTCGGCTGAGATCGGTCTGCCACCAGAACTGTGTCAAACAACTATTTGCGCAAATGGCTACCAAGCTTCCATGCTCTACACGTGAAAGAGAGCTTCTTAATATTTACATATACTTGGACACACACACATATATATATAATATAAATATATATATATATATATATATATATATATATAAAACATCATATATGTGTATATATACATGTATTCAGCTTATGTCGATAACTTTCTTGCATGTTTGTTTGTCTCAACTGAATTCAAACTGTGGACAAGGAAGGAGCTGTGAAACACATGTCTATGAAACCGCACGCCCTCGCGCGCGCTGAATGCGAGATTGCCGCGCTCCCATGCCATTCGTATATGTGGCAATGAAACTCTACGAATTCCCGGCGGTAACCAAGGTTGCCGGTTTACCGCCGGCTTCCAATCCATTGACGCCCGTTGAGGCTCGTGAAGCCTCTATTCGGCCTGAAGCCTATATTCCACTGGCGCCTGGTGAAGCTCGTGAAGCCTCTATTCGGCCTGAAGCCTCTATTCCCCTGACGCCCGGTGAAGCTCATGAAGTTTCTATTCGGCCTGAAGCCTCTATTCCCCCGACGCCCGGTGAAGGTCGTGAAGCCTCTATTCGGCCTGATGCCTCTATTCCCCTGGCGCCCGGTGAAGCTCGTGAAGCCTCTATTTGGCCTGATGCCTCTGTTCCCCTGGCGCCCGGTGAAGGTCGTGACGCCTCTATTCGGCCTGAAGCCTCTATTCCCTTGACGCCAATGTGAAGCCTCTATTCGGCCTGAAGCCTCTATTCCCCTGGCGCCTGGTGAAGTTCGTGCAGCCTCTATTCGGCCTGAAGCCTCTACTCCCCCGACGCCCGGTGAAGCTCGTGAAGCCTCGATTCGGCCTGAAGCTTCTATTCCCCTGACGCCCGATGAAGCTCGTGACGCTTCGCAAGGTTCGTGCCCCAGGGGAGAGCAAATCTACAAGCAATTACGTAAAACGTGAAATATTCGTGCCCCTGGAAAGGGATCGTGCCCCAAGAGAGGGCCAATCACGCTAAGGATTCGCCCCCCATGATACGACCATTCTATCACCACGCACGCGAAGCACGAAATATTCGCCCCTAGGAGAGGGTCAATCTATATGCACATACGTAAAACACTAAGAGGATTTGAGTTCCAAGAGAAGGCCGATCTATTGGCATACGTTAAACACAAAAAGATTCGTGCCCCAGGGGAAGGCCAATCTATCTGCACACACGTAAGACACGAAGGATTCGTGCTCCAGGGGAAGGCCAATCTATATGCACATGTGTAAAGCACGAAGGGTTCGTGCCCCACGAGAGGGCGAATCCATAAGCGCATACGTAAAACACGCAGGGCTCGTGCCCCAGGGGAAGGCAAATCCATAGGCAAATGCGTAAAACACAAAAGATTCGCGCCCCCGGAAAGGGCCAATCTAAAGGCATATGCGCGAAACACAAAGACTCGTGACCTAGGAGACGGTCAACCTATACGCACATGTGTAAAACACAAGAAGGATTCGCGTGCCATGATACGGCCAATATATAAGCACGCACGTAAAACACTGAACATTCGTGCCCCAAGAGTAGGCCACTCTATAGGCACATGCGTGAAACACATTGGACTCGCGCCCCGCGAGAAGGCCAATCTATTGGCACATACGTTTAACACAGAAGATTCGCGCCGCAAGAGAGGGCCAAAACAGCTGGAGGAGGCACCGGGAGAGGCCAGAACAGCCCCAGAAAACACCAAGAGGCCCCAAGAAGCCCCGGTGAGCTCCGGGAGGCCCCAGCAGGCTCCAGGGGCTCACCGGGCTTTCTTTTTTTTTTTCTCATGGTTCCTTTTTAATGAACTTGGGGGGGGCTCTTGCCCATCAGAGGGTGCCGCACAGCAAAAGGGCCATGTCTAGCGCCAAGGTCATTTTTTAATCAACTTGGCCAGGGGTCTTGCCTAGCATAGGGTGCCGCACAGCAAAAGGCATGTCTAGCACCAAGGATTATGTTTTACTTAACTTGGAGAAGGGTCTTGCCTAGCAGAAGGTGCCGCGCAGCAAATGGGGCTCACCTTGGAGAGGGCGCCGCGCAGCGAAGGGGCACATCTAGCACCGAGGATTCCTTTTTCGTCAACTCGGGGAGGGGTCTTGCCTCGTAGAAGGTGCCGCGCAACAGATGGGGCACGCCTAGCGCCAATGATTCCTTTTAAATCAACTTGTGAAGGGCTCTTGCCTATCAGAGGGTGCCGCGCAGTAAAAGGGCCATGTCCAGCACCACTTTTTTTTCATCGACTTGGCGAGGGGTCTTGCCAAGCAAAGGTGCCGCGCAACAAAAGGGCATGTGTAGCACCAGGGATGTTTTTTTTTCTACGCACTTCGCAGAGAATGACCAAGCCACACTGAAGTCTCAACATGATCTCAATGCACAAGAAAATTACAGCTTAAAGAGTTGCGGGAGGACGAAGGATGGATACCAACAAAAACACGCCTCATCTTCATGCTGTAAACTTCCGGATCGCTCGGAAGCAGCACGGCCGGCCGAACGCCGGTTGGAGAGGCTATCAAAATGCGGCAAAACACGTAGGGAAAGCGGAAGGGAGGAGGAGGAAGAAGGGGAGGGAGGGGGGGGAGGGAGGGAGGGAGGAGGAAGGAGCAGCAGCAGACGACAAACGACGAGGAGAGAGAAAGGAAGAGGAAGCGAGCGGGGGGGGCAAGCCCCAAAAAGGCGGCGACGCGCGACGCGCGCACCATGCTCTCCAAGCACGGCGGCCGGGGGGTGGAGGAGAAAGGAGGGAGGAGGAAGGGACGCGGCGGACGACAGCGAGAACGACAGCGGCAGGCAGAAGGAGAAAGGGAGGGGGAGGAAGGGGGAGGGAGGGGAAGGGAGGGAAGAAGGGGCGAAAAAGAAAGACGGATATTAAACGGGAGGAAGCCAATCCCTGCAGCCGCGCAGGCGGTGATGTGCGAGCGGGACGCGGCAACTGAAAAGATGCGCCCAGTCAGGGCCGGAATTCGCCACATCACGCATTAGAGCTTGCAAACGAGACTGAAATTCGTGAACTGACGGAGCAGCGACCACGCTGTCTGGGAGGAGGTTATAGACGCTGACAAGGCCTAGCACGGAGCGCCGGGCAAAATCTGGGGCACGAAGCTGGAGAGGGTCAGCCAGGTGCCGGGCGTGGCGACGAGGGGAACGAGGAGGGGGAGGGGGGGCAGGGCGAAAGAAAGAAGCGAAATGGCCAGGACTGAGACCTAGCACAGAACGATGGATAACCCCAAGCATTGCGATGTCTCTTCTTGCGCACAGCAGAGCCAAGGCAAAGTGATTGAGGGCATCAAGATCAGAAATGTCCAAGCAACGAAGAAAACTGTTTTGAATGGCGTCACGGGGAGCGAGAGCAGAGGAAGAAACGAAATGGAATGCACAGGTCCTATATTCGATAAAAGATAAAACTTGGGCCTTGTATAAAGGGGGAAGGGTCTTGCTAGCAGAAGGTGCCGCGCAGCAAAGAACCTCACCTTGGAGAGGGTGCCGCACAGAAAAGGGGCACATACAACACCAAGGATTCCTTTTTCGTCAACTCGGGGAGGGGTCTTGCCTAGCAGAAGGTGCCGCGCAACAGATGAGGCACGCCTAACACCAAGGATTCTTTTGAACATTGAACTGGGAAGGGCCATTGCATAACAAAGGGTGCCACACAGCAGATGGGGCATGTCTAGCACCAAGGATTCTTTTTAAATCAACTTGGGGAGGGGTCTTGCCTAGCAGAAGGTGCCGTTCAGCAGATGGGGCACGTCAAGCACCAAGCATTTTTTTAAACAACTCGGGGATGGCCATTACCCAACAACGGGTGCCACACAGCAGATGGGGCACGTCTGCTGGGATTCTTTTTAACTCAACTTGGGAAGGGGTCTTGCCCAACAAAGGTGCCACACAGCACATGGGGCACGTCTAGCACCAAGGATACATTTTTTATCAAGTTGGGGGTGGGTCTTGCCTAACAGAGGGTGCCGCACAGCGACAGGGCACATCTAGCACCAATAATTATTTTTTTAATCAACTTGGGGAGGGGTTTTGCCTAGCAGAGGGCGCCGCGCAGCACATGGGGCACGTCTAACATCAAGGGTTTGTTTTATCAACTTGGGGAGGGCCATTGCATAACAAAGGGTGCCACACAGCAGATGGGGCACGTCTAGCACCAAGGATTCTTTTTTAAATCAACTTGAGGAGGGGTCTCGTCTAGGAGAAGGTGCCGTTCAGCAGGTGGGGCACGTCAAACAGAAAGGATTTGTTTGACCAACTTTGGGAGGGCCATTACCCAACAAAGGGTGCCACACAGCAGATGGGGCACGTCTAGGATTCTTTTTAACTCAACTTGGGGAAAGGTCTTGCCTAGCAAAGGTGCCACACAGCACATAGGGCACGTCTAGCACCGAATATTAATGTTTAATCAAGTTGGGGGTGGGTCTTGCCTAACAGAGGGTGCCGCACAGCGAAGGGGCACATCTAGCACCAAGAGTTCTTTTTTTTTTAACTTGGGGAGGAGTCTTACCTAGCAGAGGGCGCCGCGCAACACATGGGGCACGTCTAACATCAAGGGTTTGTTTTATCAACTTGGGGAGGGGTCCTGCCTAGCAGAGGGTGCCGCACAGCAAATGGGGCTCGTCAATCACCAAGGGTTCCATTTAATCAACTTGGGGAGGGGTCCTCCAGTAGGGGTCTTGCCCCGAAGAGGGTGTTGCACAGCGGATGGGGCATGTCTAGCGATTCTTTTTAAATCAACTTGGAGGGTGGTCTTGCCTAGCAGAGGGTGTCGCATCGCAGATGGGGCACGCGTTGTGTTAGACACGGGGAGCGTGGAGTAAAATGGCACTTGCAAATCACATTTGGGAGGGGAGCACGTTTAATACTGGGCATGGTGAAGAGAAAAACCATTTTCACAAGGAACAACGTCTTTACTGGAAATAGCGTCTTCACTAAGAACATAGCGTCTTCACCGGGAATAGCGTCTTCACCGGAAATAGCGTGTTCACCCAAAAGAGAGTCTTCACCATAAATAGCGTCTTCACCCCGAATAGCGTCTACATCGGAAATGGCGTTTTCACCCGGAATAGCGTCTTCAGGAAAAAAAAGTCTTCACAAAAAATAGCGTCTTCATCCAAACTAGCGTCTTCATCGGGAATAGCTTCTTCACCAAGGATAGCATCTTCACTAGGAATATAACGTCTTCACACGGAATAGCGTTTTCACCGCAAACAGCGTCTTCACCAAGAATATCGTCTTCACCGGGAATAACGTCTTCATCGGGACTGGCGTCTTCACCGGAAATACCGTGTTCATGCGCAATATCGTCTTCACAAGGAAACGCGTCTTCACCCACACTAGCGTCTTTACCGGGAACAGCGTCTTCACCGGGAATAGCGTCTTCACCGGGAATAGCGTCTTCACACGGAATAGCGTCTTCACAAAGAATAGCGTCTTGACCGGGAATAGCGTCTTCACCAGGAATAGCGTTTTCACAAAGAATAGCGTCCTCACAGAGAATAGCGTCTTCACTGGGAGTAGCGTTTTCAAAGGGATAGCGTCTTCATGAAAGAAGTGCTGTCCTTGTCCGCAGAACGTGGTTTGTCAACGGGAATAGCGTCTTCACCCGGAATAGCGTCTTCACCGTCTTCACTGGGAATAGCGTCTTCAGCCGGCATAGCGTCTTCACGTGGAATAGCGTGTACACCGTCTTCACCAGGAACAGCGTCTTCACGAGGAAAAGCGTCTTCATTGGGACGCGTCGTCACAAAAAATAACATCTTCACCGAAAATACCGTCTTCACCAAAAATAACGTCTGCACCGGGAATAGCGTCTTCACCGGGAATAGCGTCTTCACCGGGAATAGCGTCTTCACCGGGAATAGCGTCTTCACCGGGAATAGCGTCTTCACCAGGAATAGCGTCTTCACAAGGAATAGCGTCTTCACTGGGAATAGCGTCTTCACACGGAACAGCGTCTTCACACGGAACAGCGTCTTCACAAGGAATAGCGTCTTCACAGCGAATAGCGTTTTCAGAAGGAATAGCGTCTTCAGAGGGAATAGCGTCTTCATAGGGGAAGTGCTGTCTGTGTCCGCAGAACGCTCCTTTCACAGGGTAGAGTCTTCACCCAAAATGGCGTCTTCACCGTCTTCACCGGGAATAGCGTCTTCAGCCGGCATAGCGTCTTCACCCGGAATAGCATCTACACCGTCTTCATGGGAATAGCATCTTCTCAAGGAAAAGCGTCTTCACTGGGACGCGTCGTCACAACGAATAGCGTCTTGAAATAGCCTCTTCGGCGCCGGCGCGAACTGGGAACCCTGGTTGCCAGGACAATGTTTACATGTATATGTACATATCTATAAAAATAGAACACGCATATACACATCGTTTATACACATCTGTACACATATGTGTATGTGCGCGCATGACCTGCGCGAATACAACTGCCGACCAAACCAACTAACGGGGCTAGAAATATGTGGTGCCCACGACGGGATAATCATCCGGGCAACCGTCTCCGTGCATCGAGCAACCTCTATGTGTCTATCTATCTGTCGATCACTCTATCGTTCTCTATCTCTATCAAACCCACTAACCTTCATGTCGATCCCACAATAAATCTATGGCTCCATCTCACTATCCATCTAGCCGCCCTCAATATACAATCATCGATTCCAGTGTCCATCGGCTTCACTGTCTTGGTACTGATCCCACCATCAAACAATGCATGCACCATCGGGACGGGACAATCGTCGGGATAACCTCTATCGGCCTATCGATGTATCGGTCACATTACCTATCTGTATATTTATAACTGTCATTATCTGTCTATGGACCCAGTGAGGGCTCCAAGACGGCCCAAGCTGTCCACAAGACGGCCCAAGAGGGTGAACACGAACTGAGATTTGAAGCCCTCCGCCCCATCGTGGTCCACGACACCCCCAGACGGCCTCCAAGAAGCTCCCGAAAAACCTCCCAATAGATTCCCACGAACATCCGAGAAAGCTCTGACCTACAACCCTTGCGCGGTGGCAGGGTGGGCTGAAAGCCACTATATGTACATGAACGCAATACATCGCTGTCTGCGCTGTAATGCACTATTAATGTGTTACCAAAAGGCCTCTAGAGAAGACTGACTACGTCGGAAGGTCCAGAAAGGGCACGCGAGCACAGTCATGACAAGGCAGATGCGAATCTAAGTCTCGATTGCGCAAAAAGGAATAGAAACAAATGCGCACCATTCTTGATAGCCTTCAACATGGACTAAAGAAGACCCCCCGAGCAAACGCGAGCTTCCAACATGGTCTTGCTCCACATGGCCTCGACTAATCATCCCTTCCACGGATCCGCTTAGGCTCTTCCACTTCGCTTCATAAGGCACCTCACTCAAGAACTGTTTCCGGGTTGACTGCTGGGAATGCACGAACAATGGCATACATCGTGATCATTACAATGTTATGCTAAGGCCGCTGTTATCTTTGCTGATCCGTTTGTTAGCTTTCCGTGGTCGTTTGCCGCTCGATTGAAACCTATGCGTCTACTGCTAGATCTGAAACCATGCGCGCAACAACGCCCCCGTCCCCGTTGTCTCCGGGTCGCCCGAGACATTGTCCCTACGTGCGCCAATTTCCCGTGTGTAAGTATAATAAAGCAAATTGCGCCCGAAAGCGAACGAAATTCGAATTACAAGACGGATGACGCTTGTATCGGCCACGGTAAACATCCGATGGTGCCACAAATCATTCGTATCCGGCATCCAGGTATTCGAAGAAGCGTGCAATTCGGCCCGCAGCGCGCGCTTGCAATCGTGGGGCCTTGCTCGGTAAGATCTTGTGCAACACGTAACTATCGCTGCGCAGTGCGATTCGAGCGTTGGGCTTGCAGTCATCGATGTTAATCTCCTTGTCGATGTCTACCACGTACTTCCCCTCCTGATGGGCAGGCAGATCTTGCCTTTATTCTTCGCTCTCTTCCTCCTCCTCCTCCCCATCCATGCTGGTCGTCGTCTCCTCTCTCCCTCCTCTCTCTCCTCTTCCATCCCCCCTCCGCCTCCTTTTTCTGCTCCCCGTCCTCCGTCCATCTTTTTCTGTCCTGCCTTGTCCTCTCCAATCTTTTCCTGCTCTCTTGCCCCTCCCAAACCCTACGGGCTCCGGCAACGCGTCACGGCTTTCGGGAGGCGAGGACACAGAGCAGCGGCTGTAGCGGCAATGAGCACGGCGGCGGCCACGGCAACCTTCTCGGAGCGTCGGAAGGCTGGCGACGGCGGTGGAGGAGCCGTGGAGAAAAAGGAAGGGGAAGGAGGATAAGGACCAGCAATAACGGAAGCAAGGAAAGGACCCTATCGCCTCACCCTAACCTGGTCGCACAGCTTGCGCCCTCGAGGAGGTCCAGGCACTGCTAGGGAGGGCGGGGGGAGGGGGATGAAGAAGGGGGGAGAGAGCCGACGGGGAGGGAGAAAGTGGTTGACACCGCCAGTCTGTGTTTTTTCGTGGCTTGCCCAAGTGGAAGGAAAATGAGGGGGGGGAGAGAAAACGGGGGTGGGTTTCCCGACTTCCACCGAAACCTGCGCGTTTGGCTAAGGTCCGTCCCGCCGCCCTCCCACCCACCCTTCCGGTCCCCGCCTAATCCCACCAGCCCTCTGGGCGTCGGTTGTTTAGAGGATTTCCTCTTCCACCCCTCCTTCTTCCCCTTCGGGGAGGGGTTTACCCCTCCCCCTACCCCCTCCCCATGGACCTGGACAAAGGGTTCCGCGAGGTGTCGGAGCGTCCAAAACGGCCTCGGCGAGGAAGCAACAATATTTGGCTTTACTAGGGTTTGGCCCCATCTTGGATGATATCGGTCAACGAAGGGGGCCCCTTCGTTGACCGATGTCATCCAAGATGGTCCCAAGAGAGCCTCTAAAGCTTCCAAGAACGCCCCGGCAAGGCCCCCAAAGGAGCCCAGACGGGCCCAAGAGGCGGCCAGGAGGCCCCAAGAGGCCCCAGGATGACCCCAAGATAGCCCCCAAAATGGCCCCAAGAGACCCCCAAAAGACCCCCAAGAGGACCCCAAGTGGCCTCCCCGAGGCACCCAAGACGCCCAGGAGTCCTCAGGACCGCCAAGAAACCCCCGAGACGTCCCAAGAGGCTTCAAAACAACCGCCCACGAGATATCCCAAGGGGCTCCGAGAGGCATTCAAGAGACCTCCAAGAGACCCGAAGAGGCTTCACGAGGCTCCCCGAAGCCCCCCAAGATCCCCCCCAGCGGCTCCAAGAGGTTTCCCAAACAACCCCCAAGAGACATCCTCATATGATCATATGTCCGCCCTGTTTCCTCCTCCTTCTCCTTCGCGCCCCCAGACGTGTCCGTAAGGCAGGCCGGGCGTTTCGCCTGAGACGCCCTTGTCGTTGATAACCTTGAGGATTCGCATTTGTCACTACTAGAAGAATGGGGCACAGGTCGTTTGCATAGTGGAGCTCTCGCCTTAGCGCCGCGCACAGCTGCAAGGATGGAGGGGGGTCGCTTTTAAAATGGAGCTCTCGCCTAAGCGCCGAGCACATTCGTCTGACACATTGCCGCCGTTATACGGAGGTGAGGCCATGTTCAAAATGGAGCTCTCGCCTCAGCGCTGTGCGCACTCGTCTAAAGACGATGCAGCAACTACGAGGTCGGAGGGGTGTCGCTTTCAACACGGATCTTTCGCCTTAGCTCCGCGCGCATTCGCTTCAAAAGTTCGCAGCGTTTCACTGGATGGATGGTGAACTCTTCTCTTTTATACGGGGCAATCACTTTCGCACCGCACAAACTCGTCTTACAAAGCAACATGGATGGGAGGACTGCCTCTTTCAAAATGGGCTCTTCTTTGAGACCTCCTCAATCTAGCATATGTAGCAGCTACACGGATAGAGGGCGGTTCCTTCTTCAAATTTGGCTCTCGCTAGACTCCTATGGGAATTCTTGACATTACTTGTACATGTGTGCAACAGTTCCACATGTGGGGGCAATCCTCTGTCAGTGTAGGGTCTCACTGTGCACGTCGTTGACTTGTATGATGATAGCTTTTCACATATCTGATTCTGCGCTACGGGCCCTCGCCTAAATGGCAAGCCCATAGGTTGCTTGTCTTTCAATGGGGCACTTCGTTGAGTAACCACCAAGGCTTGTAGGGACCTATGAGAAGGGCACTTGAGACGGGATGGCGTTTGGCAGGATTGTTGAGTCATCTATGGTTCAAGATGTTGTTCCTCTTCCTCGTCGTCGCGCCGTCGTCGCCGCCGTCACCGTCGCCGTCGCCGTCGCAGTCGCCGTCGTCGCCGTCGCCGTCGTCGTCGCCGCCGCCGTCGTCGTCGTCATCGACGTCGTCGTCGTCGTCGTCGTCGTCGTCGTCGTCGTCGTCGTCGTCGTCGTCGTCGTCTGCGTCGTCTGCGTCGTCTCGCTGTCTCTGCCTCTTCCACTGTCTCTGTCTGTGTGTGTGCGTGTCATTCTCTCTCTCTCTCTCTCTCGCTGCCAATCTGCTTTCCCATTCACGCATGGAGAAGCTCTCCTAGTGTACACAAAACGCAGGACAGCACGTCCCAGCACAGAGGTCGGACCTCGTTTGTGGACGACTTCGAACATCTGGGCCCCGCCTCTTCCTCCTTTCCCTCCTCCTCTCCTTCATCTTCTCCCCCTCCCTCCTCCGCCGTTTGTCGGCTTCGAACTCTTGGGCCCCGCCTCTTCCTTCTTCCCCGCCTCCTCTTCTCCATCTTCTTCCTCCTCTCCTCCATCTCCTCTTCTCCTCTCCTCCTCCTTCTCCTCCTCCTCCTCCTCTCATCCCTCTTCCTCCATTCCCTTTCTCCTCCGCCGCTGCTCCTCCTCCTCCTCCTCCTGCCTTTCCTCCCCATTCTTCTCGCAGAGGGGGCGCCTGTCCCACCTTAACGAGAACCTTCTGTTTGCCCATCGCCTTGATAACCTCACCGCAGTTGGATGCAGGCTCCAGAAGCATGTGCAACTCCTTGGGGCGTTCATCCCTCCTCTTCTCCCACCTTATCTCACTCCCGTTCTCCTTCTTCCACTTCGCCTCCTCCTCTCCCTCATCTTTCAATGTCATTCCTGCCTCGATACGTACGTCACTTTTGTCCTTCTCGATCACAGGAATGCTAGACAAAAACAACATTTTCACGTTCAGGGGAGGGACAGAACCGCCAAATGAGTGCAAGCGCAATAGTACGCGTAACGGTAGTAAGCGCCTGGGCAGGATGCGTAGAAATTGTCGCACGAGCACGACGCACCAAAGCCCAAGAAGCGTACGTAAATCATGCCGCATCGTGCGATGACCCTGTTCAAATTAACTGCAGCGAGTGGGCAGAACAGACATGCAGGCGTGGGGCCCCCTCCCCTCCCTTCCTTCTCCCCTTTCTTCTTCCTGCTCCCTCCCCTCCCCCCCTCCCCTCGAGGCGAAGAGGAAGGCAGAAGAGGCCACGACGGCAAATCTTGCTCTGGCACCTCCTGGCTCCTGGTTAGCGGCGACTCTGCGAATGCCGTGCCGAGGAGGAGGAGGAGGAGGAGGAGGAGGAGGAGGAGGAGGAGGAGGAGGAGGAGGAGGAGGAGGCCGCTGCTGCGAGGCAAATCCTACTTTTGCGCGGTGTATGGGCGAGCCCGGCAATGCGGTCCAAACGCCTCCCGTGCTCGTTCGGAGTCTGCCGATCTCGGGCCAAGGTCGGCACTCAGCCTGAAGCGCCCGCGCCGGGCCGTCGCCGCGCCAGCGCGGCGAGAGCCTGCCGCAGGCTGGGAGCAAACGGGCGGCGAGGACCAAGCAGGAGATGGAGAAGGGGAGGAGCAGGAGGAGGAGGAGGAGGAGGAGGAGGAGGAGGGGAGGAGGAGGGAGGGAGGAGGAGGAGGAGGAGGGAGGAGGACTGAGGACGAACGATGATGATGATGAGGAGGAGGAGGAGGAGGAGGAGGAGGAGGACTGAGGACGAATGAGGACGAGGAGGAGGAAGAGGGAGAGGTGGGGCAGAAGGCGCAGCCGAGGGCAGACGGGCGGGGCCGTGTGGAACGAGGGCCGCCCGCGGCAGTGCTGCGGCGGCTGCAGGCGCCCGCCCCGCTCCCTGGACCCGCTGCCGCAGGACCGCCCCGTCGCGTGGGTCCGAGGGGCGGGCGGTGACCGCCAGGCTGCTCGGCCGGGACGGGCGAGTGCTCCAGCCGGCGGTGCAGCGCAGCAGGCGTCGCTGCCGAGCTGCGGAGCTGCCGAGGCTCGAGGCGAACGCGCCCCCGGACGCGGCCGACGGAAGCAACGCGCGGGCGCCCACGGGGCCGAGGGGGGTGATCGTGGAGAAACCGCTCGTCGCGGGTCGTCGTGCGCCACGACGCCGTCCAGGGTGCCGCCGTGCAGTGCGACGACGCGGTGGTCGTCGCTGCTCGTGCTCCCGAGGCCGGGTGCTCCAGGTCCCTGGGCGGGGCGTGTCCGTCGCCCGTGCGCCCACCTAGTGATAGCCGCAAGCCCGCACACATTCGAGGTCGAGAAGAACAGCGGAGCTCCGTAGTGGTAGCCGCCTTAGCGCCCAACAGCGATCCGAGTCATGGCGCCCTCTGGGGAGGGGTGGAGAAACTGAGCAGTACATTTGCGGGTGTCACGCCGTATTCGAACGAGCGGAACCGCAACGGCAGCGCCGGGCCAGGACGTGGCGATACTCCAAATGGAGGATGAGCATCTTCGGACGTCGATTTCGCACATGTCCCAGTAGTAAGTAGTGATCTGGGTGCGGCCTGTCGCGAGCAGGTGGGACGACTCAAGGGAGCACGGACGCAAGTCCTGGGCCAAAACGAACTTTCTGCTAGCGGTAGAGTCGTGCAGCGGTGCCGCGGTGAATGGGCGGCTGCATTCTGGTGCGAGACACGATGGGCGGGCCTGCTTCGACTGCCCGATCAAATAAACGAGCTGCCCGCTCCAGCCACTGCACATTCAAGAGAGCCATGCGTCGGCACAGCTGGCAAGACTGGCTCCGACGGCTGAGACAGACGCACTCAAATCCCGAAGTGTAAGTGATGAAACGGATTTTGCAATCACATCGGATTGTTCAATGCGACCGCGTACGCCCACATTCACAGCTCTGGCGTTTCGCGGGATTTCTCGAATGTGCCCACAGCTGCAAGAGCACAGCGTGGTAGCCCATCGGGTCCTGCTCGCCCTTGCAAGTTCGCGCATCGACTCTCCTAAGATAGCAAACTGCTGATCGTCCTCGTACTTGAAGCCTCCGAGACGAAGTGGGGGTGACGTCGGCCGTCTGGTCTTGAAGTGACAGCTGATGGCCTGAAGGCGACGTGAATCGCTATCTCGCTCGGAGTCGCAGAGATGCAAGACAGCACGTGCAAGGCAACTTGTTGTGAGGCGTGCACGCGTCTATGCTGCGCACCTCCACCACCTCCGGCATCTCCTCCTTGCCATTCCCCCCTGACTCGTCCAACTCACTGGTGTTCATACTGGCACTACTCCTGCCACAGCCAGTTGCAGCAGCGGCAGCAACGGCTGCAATACTCATGCAAATCTCGCTACTCCTGCTGCCACTACTGCGATTCTCAGCACCGCTACAGCTACCATGGCAATCGTTCCCAACACCATGGTATGTGACCGATTGCGCAACGCCGCTGCCGTCGCAGCTGCCGCAAACTACTCCTGCCTCTGCCTCTCCCCCCTTGTCCGAGCAGTCCTCGCGGAGCAAGCGCACCCGCCCGTTCAGCTCGTTCCGCTGCGCCTCCAATCGCCTCGCCGCTGGCATAAGGGGGGGCACCGTGACCCCCTCTGGCCCCTCGCTGTGTGCGGAGGAGGGAAGGATCAGGGAGCCAACCCTGCCCGAGATCCGTAGGATGAAAACGATCGAGGGTGTCCCCTCTGAGGCGAAGAGAATCTCAGTGTCTATGTCAAAGGCTGCGCCAATGGATGACCATGTCAATGTCAACACCCGAGCCGACAGGGCAGCGGATGAGAAGAGGAAAGAGGTGATAAATATTACACGCGCACACGCTGTCCCAGGGGGGGGAGGGGGAATACGACCGATCCCAACCACTTCGGACTGTTCAGGAACTACTTCGGTCGGATTGCAACCACTGAAAACGGACTGATCGCAATCTAAAGGATTCCTATACAAACCTGTCAGGAGAACACCGGATTGCATCCGATCCAAAAGCTCCTGCTGAGGCCTCTGAACGGCTTCTCAGAGGCCTCTGAAAAAGCTTCTCTGAGGCTCTGAAAGGCTTCTCTGAAGCCCCTGAAAGGCTTCTCTGAGGCCTCTGAAATGCTTCTCTGAAGCCTCTGCGAGGCTTCTGGGAGGCTTTTGAAAGGCTTCTGAGAGGCTTGTGGGAGGCTTGTGGGAGGCTTCTGAGAGGCTTGTGGGAGGCTTCTGAGAGGCTTGTGGGAGGCTTCTGCGGGGCTTCTGAAAGGCTTCTGAGAGGCTTCCGAGGGGCTTCTGAAAGGTTTCTGCGAGGCTTCTGAGAGGCTTCTGAGAGGCTTCTGAGAGGCTTCTGCGAGGCTTCTGAGAAGCTTCTGAGAGGCTTCTGAGAGGCTTCTGAGAGGCCTGCCCCGCAGGCCCCACAGGTCCCACAGGTCCTGCGTGTCGCACGGGCGCCAAAGGTCTCGCAGGCCGCGCAGGGCGCACACGTCCCCCAGCCATGGTTCCCACAACCACCACAGGCCCAAACCGCCTGGCGTCGTGACAACATCTGTTTTTGTTTCGGGCTCGGGGGACCATCGCCGGGCCCGGGAGTGACTCAGTATGCAATGCTGGTCTACTGTAGGTTCATGCGGCGTTGGCGCGCCTTCGACGTTGGCGAAGGCGCTCAAGGCTGCATTTTGCGACGCGGAAACACCGAGGGACACGTTGGGCCCACTGTACCCGACGAAATTCAACATTGAACGATCGGGGCCGCGATCGATTCAAGGTTGAACGATCCACGCGGTGCCAGAAGCCTTGAGGGTGCCGACGCCGCACGAACCTCCCGTAGGGGAATTCGTCCAGACCTCAGGGGGTCGACGTCCTGGAAAAGTCATGACGTTGGGGGTTTGGGCCGCCGCGTCTACCCGCCTTGCCATCCAGTCCTCTTCCGTTTCCCCCCTCGTCCTCCTCCTCCTCCTCCTCTTCTTCATCCTCCTCCTCCTCCTCCTGCTCCTGCTCCTCCTGCTCCTGTCCTTCCTCCCTCCCCTCTTCCTTCTCCCTTCCTCCTCTTCCTCCTCCTCCTCCTCCTAATCACAATCCCTCTCCTCCCTCCTCATCCTCCTCCTCTCCTCCTCCTCCTCCTTCCTCCTCCTCCTCCTCCTCCCTCTCTCCTCCTCCTCCTCTCCTCCTCCTCCTCCTCCTTCCTTCTTCTCCTCCTCCTCCTCTCCTTCTCCTCCTCCTCCTCCTCCTCCTCCTCCTCCTCCTCCTCCTCCCTCCTCCTCCTCCTCCTCCTCCCCTCCTCCTACTCCTCCTGAGATGCAACTCCATTCACGCCACGCGTTTTCGCTCAATTTCGGTCTCAACCGTATACGAATCACGTAGGAGTTGCATACGGATCATGGCCACGTTCGAGCTCCAATACATGTGTTTAGCTGAGATCATGATCGGCCGTCTGTGATCGCACCGGTCGCAACCGCTTTTTCAAATTCCCCTTGGGCGGCTTAAGAGAACTCATTGAACCCAGAAGCGCTTTTATGATCTCTTCCTTAATCAAAACCTTATTGCAACGACCCAGAAACATCGCAACCACTTCGGACCGATCGCAACTGGTTGCGATCGGTCCGAAGCGGTTTACGATCGGTCCGAAGTGGTTGCGATCGGTCGTGCTCGCGGGGGGGAGGGCGGCGAAAGCTGTCAAGCCCGAGCCGAGGCAGTGGCGCGGTTCAATGCGGCGGGTAGCCCCCGGAGGACGCCGCCGCGGCGAGCGAGAGCCGGGCCATGCCGCGGGCACGTGGCCCAGACAGCGCGGGCGACGCAGGGAGACCGTCTGGCCCCGCGCCTCGGCAGACGAGCGGCAGAGGCGTGCGCACCATGACGGGGACGGCGGCGGCGGCGAGACCGCTCCACGGCCACGGCCGCGGCGACCACTGCGGCGACGGCGGCGGCGGCGGCAACGACGACGGCCACGGCGGAAACGACGATGGCGGCGGCGGCGGCGGCCGCAGGCGGTTCCCGATGGGGCCGCGCAGGGCGGGCCGGGCGTGAGCGGCTCAGCGCACCAGGGGTGGCGAGGGCACCGCCAGCAGCAGTGGTGGCGGAGAGGAGGGGGCCTCCAGGAGCTGGCCGGGACCCGAGAGCTGACGATTGGAGTGTTGGCTCGCTGGGACGAAGGTGGCCGTCGTGAACGTCGGCCCCGATGGGCGTGCAAGTGGGCAGACGGGGGGGGATCTCTGAGCTCGATGGGCAGACTCGTTATTGAAAATCTTGCTCGGGTGTGGCAACCTGGTAGCCGTGATTTTCAGTGCCAGCCACGCTGCGTGCACGAGGTGGGCTGCAGCGTGGCTCACGGACTGCACGGCTGTTGCCCGTACGGCGGGGCTTCGCAGAGCGCTACCCACCAGCCCCTCGGCGTTCGGGCCAGTGGCCCCTGCAAGTGCCGACGCTCGTGCTGACCCATCCTCGTCGCACCATCAAAAGCGAGCCAAGGTTCCAGTCATCGTCACGCCCCGGCCTCTCCATCTCTCGTCCTGATGGATAACTCCTCCCTGTCGCGCCACCACACGTGTCGGCAGGCCAGGACGGGCGCTTCGCGGGAGTCTTCCTCGCCCTATGCTATCCTAAAGCTAGAAAGCTCCAACACTAACAAGGATGGAGGGCTGATCGTATTCAAAATTCGGCTTTCGTCTTAGCGTCGTGCACGGTCGCCTCAAAAGCTTGCAATAATCAAAAAGATGGAGGCTGGTACTCTTTCAAAGTGGGGCTCTCGCCTTGGCGCCGCGCACGCTCGCCTCGAAAGCTTGCAACAGCAACTGCAAGGATGGAGGGCGGCTCCTCAGGCCAGACGCCTGGACACCCGCCGGCCCTTTCTTGCCAGAGGTGCACGGGCGTGCGAGGCATTCGGGTACCCCCCCCCCACCCCCGTTCCCCAGACCCTCGTCCCTCCTCCCTCCTCCCTCCTCCCTCCTCCCTCCTCCTCCTCCTCCTCCTCCTCCTCCTCCTCCTCCGCCTCCGCCTCCTCCTCCTCCTCCTCCCTCCTCCTCCTCCTCCTCCTCCTCCTCCTCCTCCTCCTCCTCCTCCTCCTCCTCCGCCTCCTCCTCCTCCCCCTCCTCCAGCCAGGGGGGCGGGGGAGCTCTCCAGCGCAGCTCCCTGGCCCTCGGAGGCTCCAGGTCCACCTGCCACGGCCTCCGAGATGCCGCCTGAGACGGCTCAAGCGGGGCTCCAGCGCGCCAGCGAGACCTCCAGAACGCCCGCGATGGCCGCAGGACGGCCCAAGAGGCCTCGAAGACGCTCAAAGCGGGCCCAAGAGGAACCACAAGACTGCCTGTTTCTTTGGCCTCTGGATGATTTTCGCCTCCTCGCCATCTCAAATGCTTCTGAACTCTGAGGCGAGGAGCCCCCCGGATTGGCCCAGAACGGCCGAAGAAGCGTCCAAGAAGGCCCAGCTGGAGATGGGCCAAAAGGGTCCCAATACTGCGCAAGAGGCCCCCAAGACGGCCGAAAAGGCCGTCAAGAGGGCCCCAAGAAGGGCAGGGGAGGCCCAAGAGCGAGGGCACTTGGATCCGCCCCCCACAGGATGGTATCCGACACGCCCAAGATGTTCCCAAGAGACCCCCAAGACGCCATCACCCAAATGCACCCATGAGCTTTGAAAAGGCTCCCAAACAGCCACCCCCGAGGCCTCCAAGCAGCCCCCACAACAGACGCGGAGGACGGGGAAAAGCCAGAAACCGCTGGCCGCACGATGGGACGCGGCAAACAGCGCAAAGGATATCGGGCACCGCGCATCTTCTCTCCCTGGGGGAGGTGGAGTGGCGCACGCCTCTTGCGCATTTAGCAACAGCCCAGACCCCCGACGTCATGATTTCTTCATGACGTCGACCCCCAGAGATCTCGACCCATTCCCTGGGACCGGTTTCTCATCCCGAGTCGTTTTTCGACGGTACCGAGGTCCGGTGAGGGCTCCCAAAGGCCGAACATAGCGAAAAACCTCCCGTCGTGATTTTTTCACGACGCGAGGGGGTCTGGGAGCAGGGGTGGATTTTTGATTTCAAGTCGGGGCTCTCGCTTCAGACCGTGGATTCGTACAAGTTCAGCGGTCAGCCATGTGAGCCTGCACAACACTCGCACATGCCCGGACCAGTTCCTGTTCAAACTGAGACTCTCGCTGGACACCTCGTCGAACCGAGTGCTGGCGCATTTTTCCAGCTCCCTCCAGCACCGGCTGGAAGGCTGCAGGGCCCTTCCCAAAACAGGGGGCTCGTGCCTGAATGGCAGGCCCAAAGAGCGCTCGTCTTTCGAGGGGGCGCTTCTGGCAGTGAAAAGAGAAGCGTGCAGGGACTCCTGAGGAGGGGACTTGGGGATTGGAGGGCGTATTGCAGCCTCGTCGATGCATCCTGGCTTTACTCCAGGCCTCTTCATCCCCTTCCTCGGTCTCTCCCTCGTCGTCCACCTGCTCCTCCGTCTCCCTGTTCCTCTTGCCTCCTGCCTCCCTCGTCCTCCTTCTCCTCCCTCTGCTTTATCCTCCTGCCTCCTCCTCCTCCTCCTTCTCTCTCTTCTAGCCTCCTTCTCCCCTGGGCGATTTGACTTTTTCGCAACGCTGGTCCCCAGACCTCTTGACCCCCTCCCTGAGGCCAGCTTTCTATCCCGAACTGTTTTTTTTAATCCCAAGGCCTGGAAAATGGTAGGGGAGGCCCGACATGGCGAACAAAGACATAATCTGGCGCGAATGTTTCGCGACGCCCATCAAACCCAGGTCGGCAATTAATACATCGCCCCTGGACCTGACCATGGGTGCGCCCAGAGGGGAATCTCGAGCGAGAGTCTAGCCGTGGCAGCGCGACGCCCCCGGAGGCCCCCCCCCCAGATGCGACAAGCAACCCGAGCTGTCCTCGTCCTTGTCCTTCCTCCTCGTCCTCCTCGTCCTCCTCGTCCGCCTCGTCCCCACTCGTCGTCGTCGTCCTCCTCCTCCTCCTCCTCCTCCTGCTCCGCCTCTTCCTCCCGCGCGCGCGCGCCCCCGCGCGAAAACGACGACGTCGACGGCGATGCCGCCGCCGCCCACGTCCGCACCGCTGCCAGGGACCGCCGAAGGCCTGCGACCGCCGACGCCGCGCCCGGCGGGCGCCCGTCCGCCCGGCGGGCGCGCGGGCCGCCGAACGCTCCCGCAGCGCTGCAGGCGCCGACGACGGCGAGGACGACGGCGGCGCCGTCGGGGCGGTCGTCGGCCCCCCCTCGCGGCCCCTCGGGGGGCCTCTTGTTCATCCTGCGCTCCTTGATGGTGGACTCCAGCTCCTGGCAGGCGCGCCCCGCTGGGCTCCCCTCGGCCCGCCGCGGCCCCCGTGTGGGATCCCAGGGGCGGAGGCCCTGCGGGCACTGCGCACGCAGAGAGAGAGAGAGAGAGAGAGATCGCAGCGCCCCTGGATGGGCCCCCGGGCACTCGACGATCTGCTGGCCCGTGGTTGTCCCGCGGTGATCTGTTGCAGCGCGTGGCCCCAAGGCGGTCCCGGCCCCTTCACCCTGGGGATCGCTTCGCGCCCCGGATCCATCTCTGACGGCCCCTGGGGGGGCCGACGGCGGGCCCCAGAGGCCGAAGCCCAGGACCAAAGCCGGGACCGACAAATATCCTGCCGTCGAAGATCTGGGCTCGGGGGCTGGGGCGAGGCGGCGACGTCATGGATGCCACTGCCCAGCCGGACCAAACTGCGAAAGACCAAACGCACACGAACTTCCTTGCTCGAGCGCGCGCGGGCCGACGCGCAGCCGTGCCTGTCGTGCGAGGACCACTCTCAGCACGGCTCCGCAGGGCCCCGCGCAGCGCCGCCGGGCGACGGCGGCGCCGCTGGGCGAGGGCGCCTCCTCGGGCCCTCGGGGGGGCTGTCTGAGAGCACGGCCCAGCCAAACGAGCACGCTGGGCCGTCGCCCGCGCGCGGGTACGCGGGGGCGCGGCGCGCGGCTGCCTCTGCGCCCTCGCGCTGCCGCGCTGGAAAAGGGGGCGGCCCCCATCGGCACGGACACCCGACGGGCTCAGGCGAGTGTCTGGGAGGGGCGGAGGGGCGATATGGGGGGAGGAGGAGGAGGCGGAGGAGGAGGAGGAGGAGGACCAGTGTAAACCCAAGAGTCATCAACGATGTTGGAATTGACCTTTCCTCCAAGCTCCCTCTTCGTAGGCCCCTACAACGGTTCATTCCATTGAAGGAAGTGCCTCGTTGGAAGACGACCGTTTGAGTACCTTGAAACATGCCACAACATTGTTCTCGGGATTTCCACGCCACGGGTCAACCTGACTGCTGCGCCCTGACGAGCTGGAATCGTGCCAGAACGCCTTTCTTGGGATTTCAACACCGCGAATCAACATAATTGTTGCACCCGCGTAATCCTGAATCCTTCCCAGACACATTTCTTGGTACGCTGATCATGGGAATTCGTGGAACTCTTGCTATTTCTTTAAACGAATGCACTCGGCGCTAAGGCGAGAACCGCGTTTCGACAACGACCCGCCCTCAATCCGTGAAGCTCAGCAAATGTTTAAAACGAATATGCGCGGCGCTAAATCTAGATCCACATTTTGAAAACGACCCGTCGTCAATGTGTGAAACTGTTGCAAGTGTTCAAAAAAGAGCGTGCGCGGCGCCAAAGCGAGAATCACATTTTGAAAACAACCCGCCCTCAATCCGTGAAGCTCTTGCACATGTTCAAACGAATGTGCGCGGCGCTAAAGCGAGAACCACATTGTGAAAACGACCCGCCCTCAATCCGCGAAGCGCTTGCAATTTTTAAACGAATGTGCGCGCCGCTGAAATGCGAGAACCACATTTTGAAAACGACCCGCCCTCAATCCGCGAAGCTCTTGCGAATTCTTGAAAAGAATGTGCGCGTCGCTGAAATGCGAGAGCCACACTTTGAAAACGACCCGCCCTCCATCTGTGAAACTTTTGCCATTTTCAAGCTTCAATGTCATAACTGGTGAGGAAGCCTCAAGCGAAACGCCTGGCCCGCCCTAAAAAACCGGCCTCGCGGTGCGACAGGGAGAGGTTATTCATAAGGAAAAGGAATGGAGGAGGACGAGGAGGAGGAAGAGAAGGAGGAGGGGGACCAGTGTAAAAGATGCGTCAACGATGTTGCAATAAACCCTTCCTCCAAGCTCTGTCATGTCATAGATCGCTACAACAATCCCACCAGCACTCTGGGCGAAAGTGGTACAGCTCGCCTCCTCCCGCTCTCCCTTCTCCTTCCCTCCGCAGCGGAAGGCTTCTCAAGCCTGGAAGACGGAGGAGAAGCAAAGATGATCAGTGAGCGCGGCGCGGCGTGGAGGAGAGAATCGCATGCGCTGCGCGTGCGTGCCATCAACTTGATCCGGCACGATGCAGGACTTTCAAGCGGTTGTCTTCCAACGGGGCACTTCCTTCAGTATCGATGAGTCCTTGTGGAGGCCTATGGGGAGCTTGGAGGGAAGGCTCATTGCAATATCGTTGATGGGTCTTTGGTTTACACTGGTCCATCTCTTCCTCCGCAATTGCACTATGTGAATGCTACTCTCCTCTCTCCCCAGACTTTGTCCGGAGAGTGCCCCATCCTCTCCGCGTATTGTTTTTCTACACACAAGATTGCATTATTTGGTTTTTCCGATGTGAATTTACAATCCGGTCATTTCTGGCCTTTCCAAAATGGTGCTCCCGCTGCAGCGCCGCCCTCATTTCCGCGGTTCGGTCATTCAAAATCGTGCTCCCGCTGCAGCGCTGGCCTCGTTCCCGCGCCTCTGGACGGCACTTGGAATTCGAAAGCGCCCACATCGGGCGGGCACGGTTGTGGAGGACATGGAGCCGACATTCCGCACAGGCCCTGTCCTCTCGTAGACAGGCCACTTACCCTCCAAGTCATCCGGTGCCATGTCACGCCATGCAACCATGCAGTGCGATGCTGCGTTGCTAGGCTTTGTGGTGCAATGCTTCACTACGCAATGCCACGCCATGCTATGACATGCTCTGCTCTGCCGTGTTCTTCTACGCCATGCTTTCCCATCCATCGCGTACCCTCTTGGGATCATTGCCCTGTTCGACATCCGACTGTGCGAATAGATAAGAGATGTACGTCATGGTAAGTAAGAAATGGGAGGGAAGGGTAGGACGTCAGATGTGACGCTAGCGCACCTAGCTGATCCCCCCCCCTCCATCCCTGCTTTCTTCTCGGAAGCGGGGGAAGGAGAGGAGGGAAGAAGAGGGACGAAGAGGAGGGAGGAGGAGGAGAGGAGTAACCAGTGTAAACCTAAGATTCATCAGGGATAATGCAATCAACCCTCCCTCCAGATTCCCTCTTCATAGGCCCCTGCAAGGATTGATTCTCATTGAAAGACGTGCCCCGTTAAAAACAACCTTCTGAAATTCCTGACCTGTACCAGAACAATATTCCAGAGACTTTAACGCCACGGATCACCGATACAGTTACGTCTTGACGATGTTTCAATTTGCCAGAACACAATTCCTGGGACTTCAACGCCGCGAATCAACGTGACTGTTGCGCCTTGACAATCCGACATCGTGCCAAACCATTGCTGGAACGTGAACCATGATAATCTTGAAACTGCTGTAAACTCTAAGAACGAATGTGCGCGTCGCTAGAGCTATAGCCACATTTTGAGAATGACCCACCCTCCATTTGTGAAGCGCCTTCAAACTTTTTAAACGAATGTGCGTGCTAAGGCGAGAACCACATTTTGAAAACGGCCCGCCCTACATCAATGAAACTCTTGCGAACGTTTAAGACGAATGAGCGCGTCGCTGAAATGCGAGAGCCACACTTTGAAAACGATCCGCCCTCCATCTGTGAAACCCTTGCAAAGTTAAAAAAAACGAACATGCGCGGCGCTAAATCGAGAACCACATGTTGAAAAACGCACCATCCTCCATCCGTGAAGAAGTTGTGAATTCTAAGCTCCAAGATCTCAAGCAGCGAACAAATCTCAGGCGAAATGCCCGGCCCGTCCTTTCGGCAGGCCGTGGGTTGCGGCAGGGAGTAACGACTTGTAAGGAAGGAAGGAGGGGGAAATGGAGGAGGAGGATGAGGGGGAGGACGAGGGAGAAGGAGGAGGAGGGGGAGGATTAATAATGAGGATGATGATGATGATGATGATGAGGAGGAGGAGGAGGAGGACAAGGGAGAGTGGGGGTCAACGACGCGTCTGCGAGCGAGTGGAACGTGAGATGTACAAGGACACCATGTGCGCGGCGCTAAAATGAGAACCACATTTTGAAAACGGCCCGCCCTTCATCCGTGAAGCTCCTGCAAACTTTCAGCGTACAGAACATACATGGTGATGTCTCTGGCGAAATGCCCGGCCCGCCCTACTGACACGACTCGGGGTGCGACCGGAAGTAGTTATACATATATATATTTATATATATATCTACATATATAAGGAATAGGGATCGAGGTTGGGGTGGGAGACGGAGGAGGAGGAGGAGGAGGAGGAGGAGGAGGAGGCAGGAGAGGAGGAGGAGATGGGAGGAGGAGGAGGAGGAGGAGGAAGAAGACACAGCGGCACCGCGCCGCGCCAGCAGTCCCGCTCGAGTAAGGACGGCCTCGCCGCCATCAACGCGGAGGACGCCAAGCAAGAGCGCTACCCGCCCGAGGGGGGCAAACTCATCCCTGCGGTCTTCGAAACAGGGGGCCGCCCGGGACACGCCACCGTGGCGTACGTCCGCTCATGGGGCCACGACGTGGCCCCTGCGGAGCGGACAGAGGTCATCCGAAATGGCTGGCAGCAGTTGAGCACGCGGTTGCACCTTGGAAACGCCGAGGCCATCTTGGTGGCCGTGGGGCGGTGAGAGCGCTACCAGGAGCACGCCGCCGAGAGGGCGCGCCGCGCGCAGCAGCTCTGGGGCCGCCAGCAGCTCCACAGCGTCCGGGGCGGCCGTGAATCGCAGCCACCACCCCCATGGCGCCCACTACTGCGACGGGGTGCTCCAGCGGCCACAGCCACGCCCACCATGACCACCGCCGCGGCTACGACCAGCACGACCGCCACCACCGCGACCACCGGCACGAGCACCACCTGCCTGACCACCACGACCCCCGACACAACCACCGCCACCAGCACGACCACCACGACCGCCCCCGCCCCCCGCTCCCCTTTCCCCCTCCTGCCGGTCCGCCCCTGCTACTGCGCTGGCCTTTTGCCTCTCCCCCTCCTCCTTCCTTCTCCTCGTTTTGGCTCTGGGTCCAGATTTTCAGAGGCAGGGCGAGCTTTTCTCACAGATTCTGGGCGCGGCTGCGCCGAGTGTGCGTGCACAGGGCGGTGGCGGAAGTGGCTTCGACCAAAGGGGATGAACCACCCACCCTGTGCCGACGCGCCTGGCCCTGGTGGACACGCACCTCAAAGCTAGGTGCATGCCGGGGTTGCG